>LR543341.1:269640-363780 GCA_900536305.3 Caenorhabditis sp. 40 LS-2015
CTCTCTCTCTCTCTCTCTCTCTCTCTCTCTCTCTCTCTCTCTCTCTCTCTCTCTCTCTCTCTCTCTCTCTCTCTCACTTTCTCTCGCGGTTTCGAGCATAATAAAGAAAGAGAGCCTACACACACACACACACACATAGACTCATTTCCTTTTCAGGCGAAATGCTCTTTTTCTTCTTCTTTCTCTGCGTCTCTCCTTCTCTCTGTCTTTTGGATGGCTAGAGGCAATAAAGAAAAAGGGGGAATAGAGCATGTGTGCGCCTTTAAACGATGATGATTATGCAAAATAGAAGAAAAACATGGAGAACGGAAATGAGAAACAAAAACAAGAGAGGAAGATTAAGCGAATTTCTCGGAGAAGGAAGTACATCCCTCACTCTAACTCTAAAACGAGTGTATTTGCGTTAACCACGTTTAAAAAATCGAATTTGGGGCATTGAGAGCTTCAAAATGAGTATAATCATGACTAGAATTGGATTGAAATTCAAATTTTGAATTTCTCAGGTTTCAGATGAGCAATTGATACTTTTCTCCAACTTGAACGTATCATAGGCATGATTATACTCATCTTGAAGCTCTCATTATGAAAAATTCCAAAATGATACTCTGGGCTTGAAAAAATTCAAACGAAAAACGTTTTCGAATTATCCAAAACCCACTTTTTTTCGATTATTCTTACTCGTTCTATTACTCCGATCGATTTCGGGGCATTAATTGCCAGTTTTTGATGTTAGCATAGTGTCTAATTCAGCGAGAGCTTCAAAATGAGTATAATCATGCCTAGATTCGACCCACTTTCAATTTCCCACCCAAAACCGCAACGCGACCGCGTCATATGTGAAGAAAAATGAAAAGTGGGCGGAGCCTAGGCATGATTATACTCATTTTAAAGCTCATCGTCTGTTGATTTTGAATTTCAAAGTGTCATGGCAACGTTTTGAGTTTCTGGATCATAAGAGACCATTGTTAAGTTTCAATTTGAAAAAAAATCAATTCCATTTCTATTTATCGAAAACAGATCATTATAGGGAAAAATCGAGTTGAAATCCAATTAGAATCAGGAAGTCTCTGTCATCTCGTCTTTTGCATTTGTCTTAACATAGTTTTCGAACTGAATCGCTCCAAGCCCTCCGGAATTGTCCATAACTAGTTGCGAAGACTTGTTCTGAAATTTTGAAACTTGGGCATTTTTGTGTGTTCAAGATGATCAAGTCTTACGTCGTTTCCACCATTGGTATATCCAAAAATGGTGACCACTTTGCCATCGGCGAAAAAGTCGATACCCTCTTTTTTAACCTCGTGAGCACGAAGAATCAGATCGAGGCCATGAGCTTCCATGATTTCTTTGACGGCGAAGGAGTTGTACTGGACGGCCAAACCGGATCTCTTGCTCACATGGTACACCGGTCGTCTGGAGAAAAGAGATAATTTAGAATGCATCAGAATCTCCAATAGCTTACGTCAAGTCGTGCGGATCACTCATGGTTCTGGGGTCTCCCCAGAGGAGATCGTTGAAGACTTTGATCTCCTCGACTTTTCTTGGATTTTTTGTGATCTGGAAAGATGCATTGAAAAGTTGGGACCCAATGACTCGATTGACTTGAAATTTTGTAAAAAATCGAGGTTTTTATATGGTTGGATACAGAATTCACATTCGGTTCTAAAACTCTCTTGGACATGGGTCTGAAAATTTCTCGTTCTCTAGATATTCGCGAAAAACAGGTTAAAAAAATGGCCTGTGGGCGATTAAATGTGAAGAAATTTGAAGGAAGAAAATCTCAGGGTGATCAACGTGAAAATGAACAGAAAGTTTCTTTAGGACAAATCGGTCTACTTTGAGCAGATGAAAAAAGGTTCCTAACCATCCGATTTTTCTACAAGTTTGTGGATGTGTCAAGCAACACTAGATCTCCATTTTTGTAGTCGACAACTTTTTACGAAAATTGCTTTGAAGTAAGTTATTGTTCGTTAAAGAACGGTGATCAAAAACTTCTTTAACGGGGACTTTGCTTTGCTCACAATAACTCCTTTGATAGTGATGTTCAGAAAAAGTGTTCAACAACAAAAATGTAGATCTAGAGATGGCTGATACACGCAAGAAATTTTAGAAACAAACGGTTATTCGGTAACCATTTCTCAACTTGTCAAAGTTGACCAGCACTGTGCGTAGGTAATCGAAAAACTCACCAAGTCCAGCCCATCCCTATGCTTGAAGTACGGCGAGACGCCACCATGCGACAAAAACGTCGTACCGTTGACAATAGCAGCCATCGGTAGGGAATCGAACAACTGGTTCACCGCGAGAAACACTCTCTCGCCGTCTTGCTCTCCAAACGTGAAACGACACTCGTCCTGAAAAAGGGTGAATCCGCTATTACTGCCTGACTGTTCACTGGTAGATCAACAGCTTGATCTACTATTGATTGAAAGAGCGCGCGAAAAAAGCAAAACGCAAACTCACATTGAACCCGTGGAAAGTGTTCACCTCGGCTGTCTCGTGGTTTCCGCGAAGGAAGAAGAACTTTGTTGGCAGCAAGATCTGAAATTTTCTGATTTTTTGGGTTTTCGGGGTTTTCAAACTGGCGCGAATCTAGGTCAGGTCTAACTCAGCCTACAAACGATCAAAACTGAATAGCATACTCCTCAGAGTCTTAGATCCAGCCTCCAAACGAGTCCCCAGAACCCCGCAAAAAGTGTCCTCGCTTCTCACCTTGAGAATGCACATGAGATAGAAAATGTCGAGACCTCGCTGCGCACGATCCACATAGTCACCGAGGAACACCATGGTCCTGAACAACAACAACAACGGAAAATGAGTCACATTATCAATGAACCCACGAATTCGGATCCAGAAGAGCCAGCACGACCTGAACGACGAACTCCGCGTAGGTTCCGTGCACGTCGCCAACGTAGCGTGCCCGAATTTGGAGTCTCAGGAGAGCTTTATCTTCATTGAAATTGTTCGTCGCCTTGGCGGCCATCGCCACGAAGAGGTTTGCCGAGAGGAAATGCTGAAATAGGACAAGGTTCGACAGATTTCAGAAATAGAGATTAACTTTGAAGAGTTGAGCAGGTGGATCCCAATGAACCAATTTTTCAGAAATTTTGTGGGTGTATCAAACAACTCTAAATCTTCATTTCTGTAGTTGACCACTTTTTGTGAAAATTAATGTGAAGTGAGTTATGGTCACATCAAAACTTGGTGCAAACTTTCAACTTTTTGAACCGATGAACTTAAACGTGACGTAATTAACTTCACAGCAGTTTTCTGGAAAAGTTGTCAACTACAAAAATGAAGATCTAGAGTTGCTTAATACATTCACCAAGTTTCAGAAACATCGGATATTCGGTAACCATTTCTCAACTGCTCAAAGTTGGTGATTTTTCAACAAACAAAAAAAAGTTCACCTTATTACACAAGAAATTGAATCGTCCTCGTAGCGGAGACACGAAATTCTTGTGCATCATTGCTACAAGTGAATGTATCAGAAAATCCTGAAACACTTTTAGTTCTCTCTCCAAATTCTTAGTCTCAAACCTCTGTAAAGTTGACTTTGCCATCCGTCCCGTACGTTGGCTCCGGAAACTTGAGCTCTTGTTCATTTTTGCCCGCCTCCGCACGCGCCAGGTCATTCTCCGTGAAGGAATCCGGTCGTTCAGTCCGCTTCTCAGTCATACAATACCAAAGAACATGGAGCCAGTTCTGAAAATAGGTCATCGTTAGGCTCAAGTGAGGCTGCTAAGGGAAAGGGAAACTAACCGTTAGCGGACGCCAAAACCACTTGTCATGCTGAAAAAAAAAAGAAGTACAGTTTACTGTATGATTCAAGTACTACAGTGATACTGCGAAAAAAAACGCGTGAAAGTTTACCCGGAATGCGTTTCTGATTTCTTCTGCTCTTTGTTCCTTCAGATCCTCCGGAAGCATTGGCTGGGTCTGTACCTTCAGATCCTCCGGAAGCATTGGCTGGGTATGTTCCTTCAGATCCTCCGGAAGCATTGGCTGGGTCTGTACCTTTAGATCCTCCGGAAGCATTGGCTGGGTCTCCTCGCTTTCAGAACTCTCGCCTCCAGAGCTCTCGCCTTCACTACTCTCGTCTTCAGAATCACTACCAGCGGAAGGACGAGTGTCATCTTCTTCTCTAGAACCAGCCTGAAAACGTATATGATGGGGCTCCGCTTTTCGGTCGCGCATTTCTTCTAGAGTTTCTCAATACACCCACAAAACTTCTGACCACACGGATCACTCTAAACCAGTTTTTCAAAGGCCCAAAGTTGGAAAAGTTTCAATTTTTTGGACCCCTGGTTACAGAGATGAGCGGAAGAGAAAGAAGGAATTCCGCTCGTTATCACCTTGATCAAATTTATCTCGGCTCCTGTGACAGCTACCAAAAAGTGGTCAACTAACAAAACGTTTCTCATGACGTCATGAGTATTTTGTCAGTTGACCACTTTTTGATACATGCTACGGGAGCAGAGATAGATGAACCTGACCAAAGTGAGCAAGCTACACTGTCTTCTCAACCCACCGCCACATTCGCATCCGATTGGGTCACATCCAACGGCAATTCAGAAGCCTCCTGACTGATGGGTTGAGTGTCGTCGAGTTTTCGCTCCGCAGGTTTGGAAAAGCTTTTCAACTGGTTCACGAAACTTGCTTCGTCCTGAAAATGACTAGGTTTTGATCACATTGACTAGTAGGGAATCTTACCCCTCTTTTGGCCTCGGGCGAGTTGTACATAACCTTATCAGTGATGCCCAGAAACTGCGCTTTGTAGTTTCCCGGTTTTTCGTAAGCGGCGCTGTTTCGATGTTGTAGAATGAAATCCTTGATCTGAAAACTTCCCACTTTAGCTGGTTTTCGTTATAGAAAAGAGAGAGAGTGATTTTTTCAAATTAAAAACTTGGTCTCTCATGACCTAGAAACTCCAAAAATAACCATGAAACTTTAATATTCAAACTCAGGAGATGATGAGCTTCAAAATGAGTGTACCCATGCCAAGATTTGACGAACTTTGAAATTTCAACCTGAAACCGCAACGCGACCGCGTCGCGTGTGAAAAAATGAAAAGTGAGCGGAGCCTAGGCATGATTATACTTATTTTGAAGCTCATCATCTCCTGAGTTCAAATTTTTAAATTTCATGGTCCCGTTTTGGGTTTCTAGGCCACCAGTTCTGATTTCTAAAAAGATAGGGTCCTTAAACACAAAAAAAAAACTCTAAAAATTTGATTTTTTTAAGCTTTCAATTCCAGAAAATCGTGCTGTCTGGGGATGAACTTCCAACGTCAACTCTCCCACTCACCGTTTCAAATGAAAACGACGGCCATTTCTGCAAGATGTGCTTAGTTGGAACGAGGAGTTGGATAAACTTCTGAAAATTCATAAGAGTTACAATTGAAAGCGAACTGAAATCATTCACCTTTAGTGTGGCTGCATTTTCAGTTCTCTGTTTTTTATTCGCCTCGATCGCTCTCCGCACATCCGCATCGGTCATATCCAGCTTCTTTTTCTTGTCTCCGTCAATCACAATGTTCCCGTCTTCGCTGCTGTGCCGTCTCAGTTCCTTTTCGTCACATTTGTATCTTCCGTATCGAAGCCTCCTTTCTTTACGCCGATTCTCCGTCAATTTCCGATCTTTGGCACTTTGGCTGAACGGGTTTAGGTTCCACACTTGACGCTTCTGAGGCTTCTGCTTTTTTCTTGAAGCCACGACGATTTTATCTGAAATGTTGTTTTTTTTTTCGTTTCAATCTGTAGAATCAAGACACTGGAGGCCTAGAAAACCAAAACTTGGTCATGAGATTAAGATATTTCGAATCAGTGGACCAGGGGCTTCAAAATGAGTCTAGTTACGCCTACGCTCCGCCCATTTTTCATTTTCACACGCGCGACGCGGTCGCGTTGCGGTTTCAGTTCTAATTTTCAAACTTAACCAAATCCAGTCATGATTATACTCATTTTTAAGCTCATGGCCTTCTAATTTCGAATTTCAAAACTTCGTGACCTATTTTTCTGGTTTTTAGGCCACGAGAGACCAATTTATGACCACCGAATTTTTTTTTCCGAAAAAAAGAGACAACTCACTGCCGTCCACATCGACATCCAACTTCATCTTCGTATCCTTCAACGTCGCGTCAATGTCCTTCGGCCCCTCCTCGTTCTTCTGCTGCTGATTCTTGCTCGGCGGCGGTGGCGCACCCGATGGGCCGCTGGCTGTGCTGTCTCCCGTCTTGCTGGTTGACTCATTGGAGGCGGACTCTTTGGAAGCTGACCCTTTGGAAGCGGGCTCGTTCGAGCCTGACGACTTCTGGTCGGCACTACCTTTGGAGCCTCCCTTCTTCTTGTTTCCCTTCTTCCCCTCCTTGCCCTTCTTTCCCTTCTTGTCCTTGGAATCCTTGGAATCCTTGGAATTCTTGTCGTCATCATCCTTGTTGTCACCATCCTTGCCTCCGCCCTTCCCCTGATCCTTCTTCTTGGACTCCTTGTGTCTGTACCAGAAGTATCCTCCTACTATCAGACCTCCTCCAACCACACCAGCTGCGATGAGGCCTATTCTGAAAAGTTTTTTTCTTTGTTTTGCAGTAAGAAAATTTCTAGAAGCACTCACGTTACCCCGCTCACTCCCCCTTCATCGGCCGCCTCCGTGGAGTCATCCGAGTCTCTCTCGATCCCAAAGAACGCATCGAAGAAGTTCTCGATGATACTCAATTGTGCCGTCCAGTCATTCTCTGCTTTTCCAGATGCCTTCTGAAGATTCAACGTTTCAATGGCCTTGAGATGTTGTTGAATGCCCGCCGGAGCCTGGAGAGACGACAAGCGAAGAGCCAAAAGTTGTCCATCGAAATCCGGCACTTCCATCTGGTTTACATCGAAAAACACGTTCCTCAACCAGATGATTCTGTCCGGTCGTTTCTTCATGAAATGTCTATCACGCTCCACTTCTGCCGAGAGTCGCTTCAACGCCTTCGTCGTCGCCGGATTCCACGTCTTCGTCACTTCCGCCTTTTCACCCGCTGGCAACGCCATCACCGCCGCATCGATCTCCTTTTCAGCAGCCAACACCGCTTTGAGATTCTTGTTCACCTCTTCCACACGGGCAATAATTCTGACAAACTTCACTCCAGCAATCAGGGTTTGGGCTACTCCTGTCGCGTTCTTCAACTTTGGAATCGGATCGCTCTTTGCTGCTCTCGTCTTGCGCGCCTTCTTGAATTGTTGCCACGCTTCCAGAGGTGCTTTCAGAGACGAAATCGCAGAGGAGATGGGATTCAGATTGACAGGTCTCAGATTGAGAAGAGCCGAGATGGACGGAACTTGAGGATTGGCAATGACGTCTTCGCCGGCCTTGGAACAAACAGTTGGAGCAACTTGGAAACTTTGCATCCAAGTGTTGGTGTTCTTGACGAGAGACTCTAGCTTCGAAGCGTCAGAATATGCCTTGAAGGAGGCGGGTAATAGGGCAGCAAGAGCCTGTTGCAAGGTTTGGAGTTCGGCGGTGACCTCGTTCATTGTCGTGAAAGCTTTGATGTTTGCAAAAGTTTTTTTTTCGTTAGTCGTCTTGACGGCTTCATGGAAAGCTTGAAGCTTAGTGGTAGTGAAAGAAGCTTTAGAGTCTTTCACTAAGTTGATGAACTCTGCAGCCCCATTGCCAAGAGTGTTGATGAGTTTCTTCTCGGTATCCCAGCCTTTGGAGTCGAATGAAGTTGTCAAGTCTCCAGATGGGATACACTTCTGGAGGTCCCCAAGAAGTTTCAGAGAGTCAACCTCTTTCAGACTGTCGTTCAATCCTTGGAGAACACGAATGATTCCTGGCCGGACATTGCTCAAAGAGTCCTGAGACTCGGAGATATTCAGAAGTGGCTTCATCGCTTCCCCCTCCTTTATTACCCCAGAGAAGAATTGAGTCAGACGCTGAGTGGGAGTATCCGGAGCCAGCACTTTCTTAACGAAGGAGGTATCCCAAACGGAAGACAAGTTCTTGATGTCGGAGTATCCGTTGAAGAATCCAGGAGTCCACTTCTTGGAGGAGGGACTGTTGGTGTTTCCGATTGCAGAGACCATCCTTAACTTGTTATCGAGAGAACTCAGATTTTCAGTAGAGAGAAGAGTTTTGAGGGAACTAGACAACGAAGCAGCTTTAGTCAGTTCAGAGCTCATCGAGGAGAGTAAACCTTTTTTGGAGGAGATGCTACTGGTTTGGGTGCCGAGACCGATTACAGTATCCACGCTCTCGGAGAAACTGTATTTTGCAGTTTTGTCATCTTTCACTGCCTTGAACGACTGCTCAAATTTTTTGCGACTCGGCGCTTGAGCATTCTGGATTGCGCCATTCAAGCTTGACACATACTTGAACACCTCGTCCTCGTCATCTTCTTGAACCGTTGATAGCTTCGCCAGTTCGTCACTTAGAGCTTTCGCCGAGGACGCAGCTTGATCAATTGCTCTATAGATCTGTCGCGCCTGAACCAACAACTTCAACGGCCCATCCAACGCAGCCCGTGCCTTATCCGACGACAAACTCTTGATCTGCTTGAGAACCGCGACTCCATCCTGGACGATCTTCGTGTCGAGACACTTCCCCCCTGCACACCCCTTCTCCACAGCACTCCCAATCCCATTCAACTCATCCGTCAATCCGAGCACATTCTCCGTCTCCATCTCGTCCAGAGACACCTTCAGATTCAGCAACTCGTTGATCATCTCCGTCCTGTTCACACTTCCATCCGTCAGTCCTTGCTCCAGAGCTATTCCGTTCACGATCAGGGCCAGGGTCGAGAGGTCGGCGGCGGCTTTGGTGTATGTGTAGCGGGCTGGAAAATGGGGAGGAGTTTGATAATAGGCAAAGGTGTCTTAGAATTTTGAAATCCCAAAGACCTAAAATCCTAGAATCCTGATATAGAATCATGATATCCGGAATCTTGAAATTTAAGACCCCTACAATCCCAGAAATCTTGAACGCTTAGAATCTTCTAGAATCTTAGAATCCTTGATAACCTGAAAATCCCCTAAACCCTTGATTCGGAGAAACTCAAGACCTCAAAAACCGTCAAAATTTCCGAGGCTCAAAGTTTCGAAATGTCCTGTGGAACTGAAAGTGACAATTCTAAAATTAACTCTCAAAATCTTGGATCTGACTTCAGATGACGTCGAAGTCTAGAATCTTTTGATTCTTAGAATCTCAGAGTCCTCCAGAAAAGTTTTTGAATCTCAAAAGTCCTGAGTACAATTTCAGAAACTCTGAGGGACTTACAGAATCTTCTAAATCATTCAGAACACTTCCTGAACTTTCAGTAGTCTTCTAGAGTTTCCAGGAGCTTCCTAGAATTTCGATGGCTCAAAAGGTTCGAGAAACTCTAAATTTCAAAGTTCCACGTGGCACTTTCGAAGAAAAAAAAAGGAGCTATCACAAATCTCAAGATTTTGAATTCAAATGAGCTCAAAAACTAGGGATTTACTAAACATATGAATTTCAGAACTCTCCAGAAGACGTTCAGCACCCTTTAAAACTTAAAACATCTTCTAGAGCCTTCCAGAACTTTCCAGAACCACCTATCAACTTCTAGAGTATCTTCTGAACTTCTGGAATCTTTCAGAACCTTCCAGAGTCTTCTAGAATCTTTATCAATGTTCACTCAGCTTCCAGAACCTTCTAGAATCTCCAAGATCCTTCTGGAACTTTCTAGAATCTCCAATCCCCCCAGCTACTTCCCAAAACGCTCACCTGTGGGAAGTGCAGCTGCGGCAAGAGCGGTGATGAGTGGCGACAAACCGATCAGAAAGGCCATGACTCCATTGATATGCTCTGCAAATTTTGACCTTATTTTTCAAACTTCCCGCCAAAAAAAAAGAGCATTCAAAACTCACTCGTCGACGGTTTCAGCAACACTCGTGGTTTTCGTTCTCGCAGGTAGAGCCTTCGTAAACGTCGGGAGCGTTTTTGTCTCAAAGAGCGTTCGCTACAATGGCGACTACGACACATGTTGACAGGAAACACTCAAGTCAATAATAGATTTTTGCGAATCGATCGATTGCCGTTTTGTCTTGTTGGCACCAAAAATGGTGACAAATCCGTGGCACTGGGTCAGTGTGCTGCGGGGGCGGAGGACTCGGAAAGGGGGACAATGCCACGTGGAGGGTCAGAAAAAAGTGTTTTTTTTTTGTTTTTGAAATCCAAGTCTAAATAGTTCCCAACTTTCCTGTTGCCAACATGCAACGTTCTAATTGGAAGTTCAGCTACCCAAAACCTTCTAATGGTGAGCAAAGAAAACTAATTGGCGGGAGATTTGAATTTTTCAGGAATCCCCTGTGCTCTCATCATTCTCTTGTTGGCTTCACAACATCTGGTGACAGCGGCTAAGACTACAAGTCCACCAGGTGAGATTTCGGAGGACTTGGAGAGGTTCTAGGAGTCCGCGAAGAGTTCTAGAAGGATCCAGAAGAGCTCAAAAGATTCTAGGAAGCTCCTGGAAACTGTAGAGGACTATAGAAGGCTCAGAAAGTCTTCTGGATGTCCTAGAAGATTTTGGAAGTCCCTCGGAGTTTCTCAACAGATTCAGAAACGCTTCTGGAGGATTCTGAGATTTGGAGAATCAGAAGATTCTGGGTTTTGACGTCATCTTAGTTCAGATCCCAGATTTTTGAAAGTTCATTTTTTTGAATTGTCACTTTCAGCTCCACATGACATTTTGAAACTTTGAGCCTCAGAAATTTCGAAGGTTTTTGAGGTCTTGAGATTCTTCGAATCAAGGGTTCAGGGGATTTCCTGGTTATCAAGGCTTTTAAAATTCTAGAAGAATCTAAGCGTTCTAGATTTCTGGGATCGTAGGGGTGTTCAATTTCAAGATTCCGGTTTCTGGGATGTCAGAATTCTAGGACACCCTGGCTATTATCGAACCCCTCCCCATTTTTCAGCCCGCTACACATACACCAACGCCGCCGCCGACTTCTCCACCCTCGCCCTGATCGTGAACGGAATAGCTCTGGAGCAAGGACTGACGGATGGAAGTGTGAACAGGACGGAGATGATCAATGAGTTGCTGAATCTGAAGGTGTCTCTGGACGAGATGGAGACGGAGAATGTGCTCGGATTGACGGATGAGTTGAATGGGATTGGGAGTGCCGTGGAGAAGGGGTGTGCAGGGGGGAAGTGTCTCGACACGAAGGCCGTCCAGGATGGAGTCGCCGTTCTCAAGCAGATCAAGAGTTTGTCGCTGGATCAGGCTCGCGCTGCGTTGGATGGGCCGTTGAAGTTGTTGGTTCAGGCGCGACAAATTTATAAAGTGATCAAAGACGCTGAAGCAGCAACGGAATTCTTGAATGACTTACTGGGAGAGCTTTCCGATGTTGAAGAGGACAATGAAGAGGAGCTTTCGAGATACGCCCGGCGCGTACTGTACGAAGCAGACAAAGTTCTCGACACTCGCAGCAAATCATTTAAGCAGTCGTTCAAGGCCGTGAAAGAGGACAAGACTTCAAAATACAGTTTCTCCGAAAACGTGGATACTGTAATCAGTCTCGGCACCCAAACCAGTAGCATCTCCTCCAAAAAAGGTTTGCTCACATCAATGAGCTCTGAACTGACTAAGGCTTCTTCGTTGGCTAGTTCACTCAAAACTCTTCTCACTTCTGAGAAGATGAGCTCTCTTGAAAACAAGTTGAGACTGGCCTCTGCAATCGGAACCATCGGCAGTGCCTCTCCCAAGAAGTGGACTTCTGGATTCTTCAACGGATATTCCGACATCAAGAACTTGTCTTCCGTTTGGGACACCTCCTTCGTTAGGAAAGTGCTGGCTCCGGATATTCCCACTCAGCGTCTGACTCGATTCTTTTCTGGGGTAATAAAGGAGGCGGAAGCGATGAAGCCACTTCAGAATATCTTCGAGTCTCAGGACTCTTTGAGCAAGGTACAGCTAAATATCAGTCGTGTTCTGCAATGGTTGAATGGCAGTCTGACAGAAGTTGATTCTTTGAAACTTCTCGGAGACATCCAGAAGTGTATCCCATCTGGAGACTTGGCAACTTCATTCGACTCCAAAGGCTGGGATGCCGAAAAGGCACTCCTCAACACTCTTGCTAATGGGGCTGCAGAGTTCATCAACTTGGTCAAAAACTCCAAAGCTTCTTTCACTACCACTAAGCTTGAAGATTTTTTTGAAGCCGTTGAAGATGATTCCTATAAAACGACTTTCGCAAACATCAAGGCTTTCACGACAATAAACGAGGTCACCGCCGAGCTCAAAGCCTTAAGACCGGTTCTTGCTGCTTTGTTAGCCGCTCCCTTCAAATCGTATTCCTATTATTCGAAGCTAGAGTCTCTCGTCAAATCTACCAACACTTGGATGGAGAACGAATTCCTTAACTTCACACAAAACTTCGATGCGAATTGCTCCGAGACCAGTGAAGACTTCCTCAACTCTACTAATCCTCAAGTTCCGTCCATCTCAGCTCTTCTCAATCTGAGACCTATCAATCTGAGTCCCATCTCCTCTGCGATTTCGTCTCTGAAAGCACCTCTGGAAGCGTGGCAGCATTTCAAGACGGCACGCAAGACAAGAGAAGCAAGCATCGATCCAGCTCCAAGACTAAATGATGCTCTAGTCCTGAGCCAAGATTTTAGCGCTGGCGTGAAGTTTGTGAGAGACGTGGAGCAGGTTTATCTTCTTCGAAATGAGCTCAAGTTTGTGCTCGACGCTGAACAAGAGATTGATCGGCATATCTATGACATGTACTACAATGTCAGTTTGGAATTTCTAAAGTCTTGGAAGCCAAGGAATCTCAATTTGCTGCGATGGCTGATGGACTTTCTCGACGAGTGGACGATGTCGGAACCAGAGAAGCTCACGAGTTTCCAGCCACTTCTCCATCAACTCCCGAACTACAATCTGCCAGAGTTCAATGGGAAAGTCTTATCGAATCATTTGCACGGAATGCAAGAACCTGAGGGAATTCAGAAGGCGTTGGAGAGCATTGAGACGTTGAACCTGCGGAAGACGATTGGCAGGCAAGTAGTGCCGAACGCCTACTGGGGTCTCGAGACTCTCGAGAAGTACTTTGATCAGATGAGAAAGAAAAAGAAGAAGCCGGGGGTGAAGGTGAGAGTAGTAGATTCTCCTCAAAACTAGCCTCTTTTTTTTCAGCGCGACTATGACTTTGAGCTGTTCCTAACTTTGTGAGTTCCCTGGAATACTGTCTCTTGCAATTCCTTCTTTTTTCAGCTACGGACTCGTTTGTGTTGGATCGATCGTTTATTTCATCTGGTGGCAATGTGTGGAGCCGCTTGTGAGAGGAGAGGAGGAGGAGGAGGATCCAGAGGAAGCGTGATTCGGAAAAGGAGGAGCGATGAGGAGAAGAAGACTTGAGATTATTTAATCAACTCGAAAATTTTACGAAAAAAGTATGATGAATGAATTCGTTTTTCATGATTCTGAAATTTTGGAAGGTTCTGATGGATTCTGAAGGATTCTGAATAGTTCTAAAATGGTCTGAAGAATTTCTGCAGCATCCTGGAGAGCTCTAATAGCTCCTGAAAGATTCTGAACGATTCTTAAGGGTTCTGAAAATTTCTGAAAGATTCAGAGAGATTCTAAAAGATTCGTATTGATGTCAAAGGAGTCTAGAGGATTCTGCAGCATTCTGGAAGGTTCTGGAAGGTTTTGAAGGACTCTGGAAGTGTCTGACAAGCTTTGGAGGATTCTGAAGGATTCTGGATGGTTCGAGAGGAGTCGTAAGGAATCTGGAGGATTTTAAAGGATTCTGAAGAGTTCTGGAAAATTCCAAGAAGTTCTGAGAGATTCTGAAGGATTCTGACGAAATAGGGAGAAGTTTAACTGATTCTGAAAGACTCTGAAAGAGTCCGAAGAATTCTGCAGCATTTTGGAGGATTCTAGAGGGGTCTGAAGGACTCTAGAAGATTTCGAAGAGGTCTAAAGGATCTGGAAAATATTCAGGAGGGTTTTGGAAAACTCTAAAGGATTCTGAAGCATTCTGGAGCATCCTACAGCATTTAGAGAGATTCTAAAGGGTCCTCAAAGATTCTGGAAGGTTCTGACGGGTTCTTACGCCCTTCCGAGAATCCTGTGGGATTCTGGATGGTTCTGGAGGATTCCGGAGAAATCTGAAGATTTTCCGAAGATCCTGGATGATTCTGAATCCAAGAATCGACAACATCTGTAACCCTAAAACCTGAAAATTCTGAAAATGTGTGTTTCTGTAAACCTTCCAACCGGTGTACATGAGGAAATCTAGGAAAACTTAAAGTTCCGATCCCCGGTAGTCTAGACATCCAAAACTTGGCCATGTTATCTATTTGTGATCAGGAGGTAATGGGCTTCAAAATGAGTATAATCATGGGGACTCGCCAATTTTTCATTTTTCCGGTGCGACGCGGTCGCGTTGCGGTTTCAGGTCGGAACCCCAAAGTTAATCGATTCTATTCATGATTATACTCATTTTGAACCTCTTGATGAGCTGAATTCAAAACTGCAAAGAAATTCTGTAAATTATCGGATCCTAGGCCACTGTAAGCAGCTCAATAGAAAATAACAATTTATTATAAACGCTTCACAATCAAAGGTACATAATAGAAGAGGTAGACCGATATAAAACAAAACAAACTACATTAGCATAGACTACAGAAAAATTCAATGATCAACTACTGGTCCAACTTTGATCCAACTTATCTCGATTCCCATGACAGATATCAAAAAGTGGTCAACTAATAAAATGTGAAGGGAAAAAAGAGCTACATCTCATTAGTTGACCACTTCTTATTATCTGTCACCGGAATCGAGATAAATATGATTCAAGATCATCCCTCAATCCGTGCCATGCGGCGATTTATTGAGCTCCTCCTCGCACTCTCTCAACGCAATGCTCACTTCATTTCTCAACATCTCCTTCTCCATATTACTCGCTGTCAGATTCAGTCCCTCCCTCAGAAAACCTCGAGCGTTCCCCTTTTGGCCCTTCTTGAAATATGCCAGTCCGAGGTACGCTTGATTCTCGAAGAACAGAGAGTTCATCTCGTTCGCCTCTCGGAAATCCTCGATCGCCCAGTTGATGACGCCGATGGGTGGAGTGGTGAGGAGAAGCATATAGGACTGTCGCTGCCAGAACGTCAGCGAGCACGCTTCGTAGGTCCAACGACCTCGAAGGTAGAGCAGGTAGACTTCGGGCTTGAGAGAGATGGCGCGGTCCAGGTACTTCTGCAAACTTTCAGATGGCTTTTTGTGGGAATTTTGGGGGCAGAGAAGTGTGACTGCTAGATTTGGTCCGCCCTTCACTTAAAGGAGGAATCCGAGCAAAAATTTTTTTTAGCTTTAAAATGTGTAATTGAATGTGCTGATTCCGAATATAATAATGAAAATGCTCAAAACTTCCTCTAAGTACCCGAAAAAACGGCTCAAAGAGGCCGTTTTTTGCCAACCTTGGCACGGGTGGCCGTGGCAGAACTCCGCCGAAAAACTCTTCCGCGGCGACTCGCCACCAATTTTTTTGGCGATTTTCAGCAATTTTTTTGAGCTTTTCTCAGTAAAATGATTATCTTCCATGAATGTTTGTTGCCTTTTGAGCTTTCTGTTTGTTTTTACTGAGAAAAGCTTTAAAAAATCGCTGAAAATCGCCAAAAAAATTGGTGGCGAGTCGCCGCGGAAGAGTTTTTCGGCGGAGTTCTGCCACGGCCACCCGTGCCAAGGCTGTCAAAAAACGGCCTCTTTGAGGCGTTTTTTCGGGCACTTAGAGGAATTTTTGAGCATTTTCATTATGATATTCCGAATCAGCACACATGATTACATATTTTGAAGCAAAAAAAATGTTTGCCCGGAATCCTCCTTTAAAGAGAGATTGGAAACTTTCAGGGATCTCCCAGGGATCTTAGGGAATCTTTCAGGATCTTTCTGGATCTTCTTGGGTTGAAATTTTGCTCCAAATCTGGGTCAAGGTAAAATCAACATCGTAGATTCAGAATCTGAAATGAAAATCAGCAAAACGCTCACCTGACTCGAGTTATGATCTCGCAAAGTTGTATAGTGACTGTGAAGGCAGGCAAAACGGAATTGCAACTTTGCAAGGTCATAACTTGAGCCAGGTGAGCATTTTGTTGATTTTGACTTCAGATTCTGAATCAGCGGGGTCGATTTTCTCTTGACCCAGTTTTTGAGAAAAAGTTCAACAAGAAGTCGAGCAATCACCATGCTAGAATTCCCTGTTGCAAAAGACGCGGGCCATTTTTTTTTTGAAACTTTTTCGAAATTTTTTTTTTCGAAAATCACACACCGATCTTTCAGAGTCCTTAAGGATTCCCGAATACCTTTCAAAACTCTTTTGAATCCTTCAGAATCCTTCAGAATCCTTAAAAATCCTTTCAAGTTCCTTATCACCCTCCGGAATCCATTAGAATCTTCTAGAAGCTTTCAGAATCCTCCAAAATCCTCTAGAATCCCGCAGAACCCTCCAGAACCTCCAAACCCCACTCACCTTGTACCTCGCATGCTCCCAGGCTCTCGACCACGGATTCAAGTAGTCCCTGATCTGTCCCGACAACATTGCCACACACTTGGCCGCCTCGAAATGATGATCGTCTATTTTGTAGGCCTCCTCTGCATATTTCAAGCCTTGTTTCAGAATGTCCTTCCTCTCCTTGTACGTATTCAGATCTTCGGCTTTTTTGTAACAGAAGCGAGCCATGCGCCATAGATCCTCGATGCAACGCTCACCGGCGTCATACTTCTGGAAGAAAGGGAATGATGGGAAATGAAGAGCAGCATTGCATTCGGCACGTTGAGAGCTTCAAAATGAGTATAATAATGCCAAGGCTTCGCCCACTTTCAATTTTCGACCCGAACCCGCAACGCGACCGCGTCGCGCGGCAAAAATGAAAATCAACCGAATCCGGTCATGATTATACTCATTTTGAAGCTCTTCCTGCGCTGAATTCAATTGTAAAACTGAAAATCAAAAATAAAGCTTTTAGCTCTTGTTGTGAAGGTTTGAAGGATTCGAAATATGACAAAAAAAAGTTTTCAGTGTCGATTTACCGGATAGCTCACCTCCTTCAAACTGTTAAACGCCTCCAATGCTGGGATTAGTGGTCCTTCGAATTGGTCATCCAGCTTCTTGTAGTCGGTGTAGACGGGGTCCATGGTGCTGACAAAGGTCTGAAATTTTTTTTTCAGGAAAATCGAATTTTACAAGACATTTTATAGTTTCTGTGTGAGTCATCGTAAACATGAAGAATAACAACAAGATTCTATTATTTTCTTCAATTATTTTTCGCTTCTAGAAATTTCGATTTTCAGTAAACAATTCGTAAGTAACGTTCGTTCAAAACTGAACAAGAAGGGGGCAATAAAAAAAAAGAAAAAGTGAGACCACCGCAAAAATCGGAAATGGTTTATAGTTTAGAGGTCGAATCTTCTTCTTCTTCGTAGGACTAGTTGTTTTCGTCAACAGGTTGTCGTCGGCAGAAAGTGGGCGGAGCCTGTTATGGGTTGGGGGGTTCGAATGTACCAAACTTTGAGGTGGTGAAAAATTAGTTGAAAATGGTTCGATTTTTCTGAAAATTGGCGGATGTATTATGCAATTCTAGATTTTCATTTTTGTAGTTGACAATTTTTTCTGGAAAAAAAAACTCTCAAGTTTGATTTTCAGAACCTTTTTTTCAGAGCCATCTAACTTTTCTAACCTTGGCCATATAAAAGAGTAGTCAACTACAAAAATTGAGATTTAGAGGTGATGAATAAACTCACAAAATTTCAAAAAAATCAGACCGCTAAGAATTGTTTTCGAATGTGTTCAAAGTGTGGCTAGTAATTTTTGCCTGTACTGCACTAACTAGGAAATAATCTGAGTAAATTTTGGAGTTACAGAATGTGCTGTATATATCATTGGAAAGCTGAGAAAATTTGCAATCGATTGATATATTTTGTTTTTTTGGAACACTGCGTGTCTCGGAGAAATTTGGGTAAAAACTACTAAAAAGCAGTGAATCTACACTCAAATTCACGCGTGTCATTTTTAAAGCTCAAATTTACTACTTTCTACCTAAATTTCTCCTAGATGTGCAGTGCTTTGCAGAAACAAATTACATGAATGGGTTGAAAATTTCATAAGCTTTCCAATGGTATATGTCACATCACGTAGCTCCAACCAATGTCTCGAGAAATTTCTCGAAAAAATTATCGAGGAATTTCTCGAGATCATCTCGAGAGTACACACTGGTGACTCCCTAGTAAGACTGCAAACGGCTAATTATCCATCCTCGAGTTCTAAACCACTGATTTCTACCGTACCCCCAAAAATCCTTTTGCCACATAGGTTTAAAACGATATCACACTCCCACTTCTCACTTCCTCTGCAACTACACGGACACATAAATTCCTTCTTGTTTTTCACGATAAATCAAGGGGGAGAAAAGAGATAGATTTCTATCTCTTCTAATGTTGCGCAAACCTTCTTTTTCTTTTTTTCCAACATGTTCTATGTGTTCTTACGCC
This sequence comes from Caenorhabditis sp. 40 LS-2015, assembly GCA_900536305.3. NCBI lineage: Eukaryota > Metazoa > Nematoda > Chromadorea > Rhabditida > Rhabditidae > Caenorhabditis > Caenorhabditis tribulationis. The sequence continues at coordinate 288,134 of LR543341.1, forward strand.
TAACGAAACGGTTTGGGCGAGGTTACTGCCGGTGGTCGGAAGTCAAGAAGGCACTGTAGTTAATAGCAGAGGAACAAGGAAGAGGACGCTTCTCGCCTCTTTAAACGCTTATATCTCAAGAACCATTAAAGCTACCAGAAGTTGTCAACTACAAAAATGTGTAAAATTTTACGTTAATTATTTTTACAGTTGGCAACTTTTTTCTAGCTCTTTTAGTTATTGACTTATAGCGTGCCCACCAGAGAGGAGATCGCTGGCACGCGCGCTAACTTTAAAAGCGCGTATCTCAGCAAGGGGCGGAGCTACCTAAAAACTACGAACTAATAAAATGTGTAAAATTTTACGTTGATCATTTTTGTAGTGGACTACTACTTTTTAACATTTTTAGTTTTTGTGTTATAGAGCTTTGAAGTTTGCGCAAGCTGTACTTTTTGTTTGATAATAACTTTTACGTTGAACCGTGATATCTCTGAAAGGAAGAGAGCTATTAAAAAAATTGCTACTACAAAATTGCTCAACATAAAATTCCACACATTTTATTAATTGACCATTTTTTGACAGCTCCGCCCACTTTCAAGATACAGCGCTAATAGCGCTCTGGTCGTCTGCGTCTCTTCAAAAACCAGTGTCATTCTCTCTGTGGTCAAGTTTTTAGGCCGTATCCGTAAATAAAAAAATGTTTATTATTGACAACAGCAAGTCTCAAACCAAAAAAAAAATCATATTTCAGATGAAAAACCAGCGAAAAAAATCTAAGAAACAATAATCCTCTAACAGAGTAGAACTTCGAGAAATCAAATTTAGAAATAAAAAACGACAATCTTGACTACAAAATTTTGAGCTTATCCTCCGACGGGTCCCTTCTGAAGCATCGGAGAATGCACAATCCAAGGAACACGAAAAACGCTCCGGACACTGAGAAGATGACGTTGGGAGAGTAGGTGGCGATGGTGGCGAGGAGGGAGAAGCTGAAAGCAGTTTGTCATGAGATGTTTTGTTTTCGAAGCCAAAAAATGCTCATAACGTTCATTGTGAATAATTTAACGTTTTGTAGTTAGGCTCAATCGACTGGAAATCAAGTTTTACATCTGAACAAATGACAAAATCTTGCTTAAACTGTTTTTCTCAATTTTCAGCCATTTGAAGCATTTTTCAGAAAAATGCTCATAACGTAGTTCATTGTTGTTTTAAAGTTTTGTATTTAGGTTCAATCGATTGGAAATTAAATTTTACATCTAGATCAGTTAAAACTATTTTTCTAAACATTTTGGCTCAATTTTAAGCCATATGGAGCAGTTTTTCAGAAAAATGCTCATAACTCGGCTCATTTTTATCCTAAAGCATTGAAATTAGTTGCAATCGACTGGAAATAAAATTTTACATCACGAGGATATAAAAAATGGCGCTCTGATTAATTTTTCTCAATTTTCAGCCATCTGGAGCATTTTTCAGAAAAATGCTCATAACATGGTTCATTTTTATCCTAGAGCATCTTTACTAATAACATTTGAAAACTTCCGTATGTTTGTCTGTGTGTCCGGCTCTAGATCTCAGCTCCTACTGAACCGATTTTCATGAATCTTGGACCAGAAGACTGGAACTGGGGCTACGTTGATGCCCGTGTGTTTAGATTTTTGATATCTCAATAGTGGACCAAGTTACAGCTGTTCTCCCACTTTTCCAGTACTAATTTTGGGAAGTTTCGGAACGCCAAATGTGTAGCGCACCTTTTCTCATATTCAAAGTTGACCGATTTTTTTGAAATTTACACAGTTTATTCCTGAATATCTGGGGATGATGCCCGTCTATTTCAATTTTCGATTCATCAAAAAATGAGGTCATGAGGACGTAAAAACTCTCATTTTCAGGCTCGATCAGTAGATTCAATTTGAAAAGAGAGAGTGACAGGTTCACGGAAGTATTTTTTCACGTTTTCGACTTTTTTGAAGTTTCTCATTCAGAAAAGTTTCACAGCGGAATTTCGGGAAAAATCTAGACCAGACAGAGTTTTTCAGAAAAATGCTCATAACTTGGTTCATTGTTGTTTTAGAGTTTTGTATTTAGGCTCAATCGACTGGAAATCAAATTTTACCAGACAAGTGACAAAAATTATGCTTCAACCGTTTTGCTCAGTTTTGAGCCATATGGAGCATTTCTCAGAAAACTGCTCATAACTTGGCTAATTTTCATCCTAGAGCATTGAAATTAATTGCAATCGACTGGAAATCAAATTTTACATTCACCCAACTAGTTCACTAGTTCACTAGTCTGGAAACTCACTCATCCGGACCCCTACTCAACGTCTTGCTCCCTCTTGGCTCATTGGGCGCCTCTCGTTTCGGTCGCTCAGCACGTGGTTTGCTGGTGGTGGTCGTTGTTGGACGAGGAGTTGTGGTAGTGGTGGTGGTGGGCGTGGCCTAAATTTTGGTTTTTGGTGAAGAAAATTGGAAAAGCTCTTGTACCTCAACGACTCTGGGCTCAGCGACCGGGGCACTTTGAGCTGGTTTTGGGGGCGGAGCTTGTTGGACTGGTTTTTTTGGGGGCGGAGCTTGAACTGGAGGACTTTGAGCGACAGGTTGAGTTTGCTGAGCAACTGGCTTGGATGGAGGCGGAGCTTGAGCAACTGGTTTAGCTTGAGCAGGAGGTGGAGTCTGCTGAGCAACCGGCTTCGCAGGTTGAGCTGTGGGCGGAGCTTGAACTGGTGCTGCCTTGGGCTGAGCAACGACTTGAGGTGGAGCCTGAGCATTGATGATCGGTTTGATGGGGCCAGTCTGTCCTTGAGGATTTTGCACTTGTACTGGGACAGGTTTTGCCTGTTGGACTGGGGGCAGAGCTTGAACAGGGGGCGGAGCTTGGGTTGGGGGCGGAGCTTGAGCTGGTGCTGGCTTGGGCTGAGCAACGACTTGAGGTGGAGCCTGAGCATTGATGATGGGTTTGATGGGGCCGATTGGGGGTGGAGCCGGGACAACTTGCTTTGGGGGTTGCTGGACTGATGGAGATGGCTGAGCAACTGGTTTTGGAGGCGGGGCTTGTTGTGGAGGCGGGGCTTGTTGTGGAGGCGGAGCTTGCTGTGAAGGCGAGGCTTGTTGTGGAGGTGGAGCTTGCTGTGGAGGCGGGGCTTGTTGTGGAGGCGGAGCTTGTTGTGGAGGTTGAGCAGCTGGAGCAGCCGGAGCAGCCGGATTTTGAACCTGGACTGGTTGGGATGGAGCTGGAGCTGGAACTGGAGCAGCGGGTTTTGGTTGTTGTTGAGCCTGGGCTGCAGGTTTCGGAGCACCTTGAGCTGCTGGAGAGGGTTGAGCTGCAGTTGGAGCCTGTTGGACTGGTGGCGCCGGTTTTGGGGCCTGTTGTGGAGCGGGGGCTGGTTGAGCTTGCACAGGCTTTGCCGCTTGTTGTTGTTGGGGTTGGGTCTGAACTGGCGCTGCTGGTTGAACTACTGGCTTTGGAGCGGCTGGAGGTTGTTGTTGAGCTACAGGTTGTCCCACAGGTTTCTGAACTGGTGGTGGTTGGACAGGCGGTTGGGCTTGAGCTGGACCATTTTGAGCCCATGTGTGGGACAGGAGCAGGGCTGAAAGAATCGGAAGTGATCGGCGATTTGTACCCGACAGACTACAGGAAATTAGCCAAGGATCAATCAACCAGGGTTCAGCGGAGGAGATTTACGGAAATTTACGGAAGACGGATTATCTTGGGAGTGAGAAATGCTACATAAAAATTGTCAACGGATGAAATGTAGATCTCAATGAGGGCTATCTATTGGTACAAAAAAGTTTCGAGATCGTGTTGGAGAACTGAGATATGGTCTTTCTTCTGCGCCTTCTGTCTTCCGTGCGCCAGACGGATCACGGAAGAAAGGCCATATCTCGACTTTTCATGAATCTTTTAAGCTGATTTTTATACCAATCGATAGATCTCATCAAGATCTACATTTTGTCTATTGACACCTTTCCTGTACCATTTCTCATTACAAAGATACACCGGCTTAACCGGAGCGAACTCACCAGAAAACCCTCTCTGGGGTACCTCTGGTAATTTTCCACAAATTGGCTCATTTATTGAGCAGAATCAGGGCTCTCGAATGAACCATGTGGCTAAGTGCAAGAACTTCTAAAAATGGAGATACCGGCTCTGGAAGCCGAATCTCGAGTTTTTCAAAGCCTGAAATTTCGGAGCCTGAATCTCGACTTCTGGAAATTCACGCGAGTAGCCACATGGCACAATCGAAAGTCCTAATTCTGCCTAATAAATGAACCAATTTAGAGAACAATCCCATCAACAGAGATCCCGTTAACGGGTTCCCTGGTCAGGGTACCGAAGCCCTTCAACTCACCTAAACAAACCAGCAAATATCCTGAGATCCTCATCTGAATCCTCGATGATGTCCTCGCTGCTCTTTACAACAGAGATGACAGATAATAAAACTCCTCTATATAGCTGTATCAACGCAAGCAGAGGGAGAGAGAAAGGAAAAGCCAACACGACGACACGGTGAATATGGAAATGTATATGGGAGGAGAGAGAGAAAAGTGACACAAAAAAGGGGAGAGATGCAACACATACACAATCTGCTTTTGTTATGATAAGCAGATGGTGGAGGGGAGAAGAGCCACGTTTTTTTGGCTTTGTGGAGAGTGGGAGGAATATGTACAGGGCTGGCCAAAAGTATACAGTGCGGTCAATATCTATAGTACCCTCTTTGATTTTGAGGGTACCGGAAAAACGAGAAGAGGCATCAAAAATCTGTGAGCGCCATCCGATTTCTGATGCAGAGAAACCTCAGAAGCCAAATTTTCATCATCGTAAATAGTGTAGAAGGATCATCACTCATTTTTGACATTTCTTTGGAAAGAACACTTGACAATCCCTGAAATCGGAACAAATTCACGTTCACCTCGATGAAACATCAGACTGTGCTTCTATTGAAGGGTGTGCTTCTATTACAGGTTAAACGGTAGTTTCGAACCCCCTCCCTGCTGAAAACAGCCAAAAAGGGGGAGGGGGTCTTATAGATATAGACCGCTTGCAGATGCACCTTTTTCTAGGTCGAGGGGTCCGGAGTGTGGTACGAAAGTAGTGTAGAAGGATCACCTACTCCCCTTCCCCAAGATTTACCCCCCTAGATTGTGTAAACAAAAATGCTCCACCGCAACACCAACGACCGGGAAATTCAAAATCACATTTATTGGAAAAATTAAAAAGTTCAAAAAATAAAAAATAACAAAAAGTTCAAATTTCAAAAGAGTATAAAAATTTAGAATTTAGAAGAGTACAAAAAATTCAAATCTGGGGGAAATGCTGGTGGGTAGTACCAACCTCGGCAGTTTTGTGATGTGGCTGTGGCTGAGACGGGGTCGGTGTGGGATGGAAGGTGGCCTGGAATCATATCATTTCATATTTGAAACATTTGAAAACAAAAACTCACGGATTGGAGGGGTGCGACGTAGGCGGGGAGGAGGTGGGATGAAGACGGAGGTCTTCATTCGGTCAGTCGACATATCTCCGCTAGATCTCCTGATGCGAGACTACAAAAATAACTCACCTCGAGCTTCCTCTGGCATTTTCGATGTGCATCCTCCTCGAGCGCATACATCCTGCGATCCGAGCGCTCTTTGTGCAGCCTAAAAGCAGATAATGTTAAACTGTCTTTTTGGAAAAATACTCACCCGGAGTGTCATCTCAAGGCTGTTGCTTCTGGCCAACTGTGCTTCGCTTGTGGCAGCGAGGAGACCTTACCAATCAATCCAAACAGGGAAGTGTACATTTTTGAAAAAATAAGAAGACAGGGAGGCCGTTTCGAACAGTTAACAGCCGGGGGCACTACTACTGTAGTACTGACTACGGTCGGTTCTCGAGTCTTACCTGCAGTTCCGCAAGATGATGGGTACAAGCTCCGCCCCTTGCAGACCTGAGTGTGTTTTATGAGGGGTGTTGTCCCATTGTTATGACCCCTATAAGTTCGACAAACACAGTTATCAGCAATTGGATACCCCCCTTCAATTGCTCACTTAAACAACCGAGAAGTGGTGAGCACCCCTTTTTCAGTTAACTTCATTTGTAAATGTCGGAGAACACTGAAATTTTCCCACTACGTTTCTAGAGATACGTAGAATCGAGTAAAACCAAGAAAGTGGGCGGAGCCTAGGCATGTTTATACTCATTTTGAAACATTCAAAGTGATATATTCAAATTCAGCTTGCTGAGAGCTTCAAAATGAGTATAATCATGCCTAGATTTGATCGATTTTGAAAATTTCAGACGAAAACCGCAACGCGACCGCGTCGCGCATGAAAAATGAAAAATGGGTGAATCTGGTCATGATTATACTCATTCTGAAGCTCTGAACGTCCTGAATTCAAATTCAACACTCAAAAAGCTTCAAAATGAGTATAATCACCTCTGAGCTCCGCCCCTTTTCTGAAATCTCAGTTCAAAGTGGGCGTAGCCTAGGAGTGTTTGTACTCATTTTGAAGCGTTCAATGTGCTGGTTTCAAATTTGGACATTCTGAGGGAAGAAAAACTTAAAAGTGTTTCATTGAGGGATTCTGGGTTTCTCGGCGGGTTTTTAACAACAAAAAATCGAAATTTTTATTATCAAAACTCATAATTTCTCATATAATTCTATCAATTTCTGTTTCAAATCATAACCACAATCAAAATCAGTATCGAAAATTCTCGAATTAATTATCATTTTCCGCGCCTCGCTCAGCTTCCGGCCATCCAGAGATCGATCGTTTTGGATGAGTTCGGAGACGAGACGACGCGTGGCGACGTCGAGATTCTGAAGGGCAGATGACGTCGACGTGGGTGGAGGAATCTGGGTGAAAAAAATTTTTGAAAAAAAAAATTTTTTCGGAAAAAAAATTTTACTTTTTTCTCTTCCAACTCTTTGGAATCTTCTTCCAAAACTTCAGAATCCTCGATTCGAATTCTCAAGCTCTCCAGAATCGTCTCCATCTCAATTCCCCACGCCTCCTCTTGCTCCAGAATTATCGATTTTTCCTTCGAAACTTCTGGAATCTCCAGATTCTCGGCCATCCTCAGAATCGTCTCCTCCGTCTGTCTCTCATCCGGCGTTCTTCGTGAATTCCTTCGAATCGCTTCAGAAGACGTGCACTCCAAAAAGACGATGCCAAATTTCAGACGTCGTCGTTTGGCGATTTTTAAAAACGGCCGACGCATACTTTTCATGTAGAAGACGTCCTCGATGAGATAGATTCGTCGTCGGCGATTCTTCGAGACGATTCTCGAATCCACGTGACACTCGAAGGCTTTTCGATTTTCGCGCGCATTCTCAGTGGGGCGCGATTGCCCAGCTGAATTATTCTCGATGGAGCGCATTTGCAACCTCCGAAAATCATCGAAAGACGTCGATTCGATGAGCTCCGGGTGGGCGGAGCTTAGGCGATGGCGAAGCGTGGATTTGCCGGCTCCGGGCAGCCCCATGATAAGGATAAGGGCCATCTGAAAAAATGTTTGAAATTTTTTTTGAAAATTTTCAGTCAGCAAACGCGCTCCGTTTCAAAATCCCATTTCAAGCACTTTTTGGGCGATTTTTTGCCGTTTTTCAAATTTTCAAAAAAAAATTGAGATTTCTCAGCGAATTCATTCATTTTCATAGAGACAATACAGGAAAAAAACACGAGGGAATCACAGTGAACGGGCGCCAAATGGGAATGTAATCGCGCTCCAGTGAGAAAATTTTTAGGCCGGCGAACATTTTGAATTTTTTCTCTCGTTTTGGACGAAATTTTTTAGTTTTTTCGACAATCTGTGGTGATAATAAGAGGTGAAGAATCATTTGGAGTCGAAAAAGCATGAAAACATTTTCAAATTTGAGTGATATCGCGTCAAATGTAATCGCGCTCCACCGGACCGCCGCCCCTCCGCCTACAAAATTTCAAAATTTTTCTCGTTCCGGTCAATTTTTTTCATTTTCCTCGAAACCCTTCTATCATCCTCTCTGAATGCCGAAAAACGCGAAAAAAATTCAAAAACGAGGTAAAATTCGACCGAAAAATCATCTTCTCAATGGAGCTCATTTGCATATTACCACCGACGCCAGTTCACTGTTCTGGCAATTGGGGACCCGGAAAAAGATAAAAGTACAGAAAAAAATCAATAAATTATGATTCTGGGGGGAAAAATCGATAGAAATTCGAAACAAAAAACCGAAAAAAAAGTCAAAATTTTGAGTTCCCGCCAAGAAAATCAGTCATTTCCAGGCCTTTCCAAGAGAGCTAAACAAGTCAAAAATATCATTGATCGGCGAGCCCCTTCTCCTCAATCCTGCTCCAATTCTCCGCAAGAATCTGATAGTCCTGGAAGGCGTGATCGCTGGTCGAATGAATGCCCAACTCGGCCAACATCTTCAGCACCTGCTCCTCGTCGATCGATCGAAACGCCGTCCTCACCAGCTCTCCCGACGGATCCGCGTTCGCCGACACCTTCATCAGCGCGTCCAGACGACACTGTTCGGAGCGGGAGGCGTGGCCTCGCGTCCAGTGTCCTTCTCGCTGGAATTCGTCGAGTTGGGGGAGGAGTGACGAGTAGATTTGTGTGTAGAAGAAGGCGAGCATTTCCACACTGGAAATTGAGATTTTGAGGGTTTGAGTGAAGAAAAATGACTGAAAATGGTTCAAGATTCATGAATTTTGGATCATTTTTCGAAAATTTTGAGCCATTTTTCATGAAATTCGAAAAATTTTTGAACACTATTCATTGGTTTTTGTCAATTTTTCATGAGTTCTGGGCCATTTTTCGTGGATTTTGGTTCATTTTTTATGAATTTCCTTCAAATTTCTGCTCATTTCGGTCTGTTCTCCCTCAAACTGAGGTCCGTAATTCATGATTTTCGACCGTTTTTCGAGAATTGTGAGTCATTTTTCACAAAGTTCGGATCATTTTTCATAAATTTTGGTCGGTTCTCACTCAATCTAAGGTCCGTAGTTGAAAGTTATCGGTCGATTTTCACGTTTTTCGGACCATTTTTTATAAAATTTGACCTGTTTTTCAGTCAATTTCAGATCTGTTTTTTCTCTTTATTTGCAGGCGATCTTTGCTAAAATTTCGACTACATCTTTCCTTTGTGGCTATTCTTCGTTGTTTCTGAAGAAATTCTCCAGAATTTTGGACCATTTTCAGCTATTCAAAGGTCATTTTGAACCATTTTCCATGGATTTCGAGTCATTTTTCTCCTGACAGCAAAGTTTTCGCTCATTCCGGTCTGTTCTCAATCAATCTATCCCGTTTTAGGGTATCTCTGAGAATTTTCTAAAAATTGGCTCATATATAGAGCAGAATCAGGGCTCTCGGATATGATATGTGGCTACCTGCGAAAACTTCGAAAAGTCGAGATACAGCCTCCGAAAGATGGCCTTTTTCACCATTTCTTCCCTTTGAACCTGGGCTCGCCATCTTTCGGAGGCTGTATCTCGACTTTTCGAAGTTTTCGCAGGTAGCCACATATCACATTCGAAAGCCCTGGAAAATTCTCAAAGGTACCCTAAACCGGATATCTTGGTGAGGTCCTTAGTTGATAATTTTCGGTCGATTCTCACGATTTTCGAACCATTTTGAGCCATTTCCAATGGGCTTTGTGTCGTTTCAAAGCTCCCCCTCCTCACCTACAAACGTGCTTCCATTTCTGCTCAAATCCCGCCTGCAAACTCTTGAACAACTCCTCAGTGAGCGCATTCAACAGCGGTCCCCTCGACGGTCGCGACGCCTTCACAGTGACATTCTTGAGGCACTTCGAAATGTGATGAAACGTTTCGCCCATCCACTTCTTCTTCTCCGCCGCGTACGACGAGCGAAGGCCCTTGTCCATCCCGTCGACCAGATCCATCAGGTACTCGCCGATCATTCCCGACAGACGGCTCCACTCTCTCTCGTACACTCTCTCCACTTCGAACGACGAAATTGGCCACGTCATCGTTAGGGTCTGGAATCTCTTTTTAGGGTCAATTTTCTCTCGAAAATCATAAATTTTGAGTCTTAAAACTGAATTTCACAAATTCCAGCCGTCTCTGGTCAATTTTCTGTGGTTTTCCACCGATTTCGATATGCGAAAGTTAGTTTTCAGTCAATTTCAGGTACTTTCGGGTCATTTCCGGCGATTTTTGAGTCGTTTTTTATCAAATTTTCGACAGTTTTCGTCAGTTTCCGATCGATTTTCTTGAGTGAGGCAAATTTTTCCGGGGTCAACATTTCTCGGGTTTTTTTTCGATTTTTGGCTTGAAAATCTCAGAAATTTCAGGTTTTTACGGGTGTATTTTGGATCAGGAAATGCTTATTTTCTCAACAAAAAAATGTTTTTTTTTATTATTTTCGAAAAATACAAAATTTTAGTTATTTTCAGATTCTTTGATTTTGAGGTTCTGAAAACTTGAAATTTTCGATTTTCATCAATTTTTTTAATTTTCAAAGATTCTGAATCGAAAAAATCCAATTTTTGAAAAATTTGATAAACTTCAACTTTTTTCCATAAATTCATATTTTCGGGTCAAAACTTCTGGAATTTTCGATGAGTGCCTCAAAAACTGAATTTCACAATTTTCAGCCGTTTTTTATCTATTTTCCGTTGTTCACAGTCAATTTGAGGCACTTTCGGACCATTTTCAGTGATTTTTGAGTCGTTTTTCATCAAATTAGGTCAAATCTGAACCAAAAGAAAATCACAAAATCTCCATTTTTAGGTCATTTTTTCTCGAAAATCTTCATTTTTGGGTCAAAAAATCCCGATTTTCAGCGGAATTTCCCCCACCTGAATGATTCTCTTCAACTCCCAAACCGAGTTCATCACCAGATACACATCATTGGACCACGAGGGCTCTGAATACAGGCGATTCGCCTCCGCACGAATCTTGGCGCACAAATCGATCATCAGAGCGTGAATGCACTCGTAGAATGTGGTCTGCACTTCCAAATTTCCAAAAGATTGAATATTTTTGTCGAGTCTTTGAATCCACTGCTCGAAGAATACGGTAATCTCGGATGCCCAGAGATTACTGTTGTTGGAGGAGGCGGAGCTTAGGGAAATCGCGGAGAGCGGTTGGAAGCAGTGGGCGGAGCCGAGGAGACGGTTGATCGAGATGGTGAAGAGTTCCACTTCGAGCTGCAAGATATTGGTGTGGTTTTTTTGGGGGGCGGGAAATTTGAAAATTTCGGGTTTCATTCAGATTTTCGGTTCATTTTTGGGCTCTAAATGAGTTGAATCTGATGTTTTGAGCTCATTCTGGAGCTTTAAACATGCTGAAATTCAAATTTTGAGCTCATTTAGACCCATTTCTCGAGTTTCGACTCATTTTGAAGCTCTAAACTTGCTGAAAATGGATTTTTCGCATTTTCTCGAATTATGGCTTGTTCTGGAGCTGAGAATAAGCTTAGGCTCACAAATTTTGACTGATTTTGGAGCATTTTATGAGTTGAATTTGAATTTTGAACTCATTTCTGTTAAGCTTTCTGAAGTTTTGGCTCATTTTGAGGCTCAAAACTTTCTCGAATTTTAAGCTCATTTTTTGGAAACTTCGAGAGATATCGACGTTTTTGAAGCTTCCAGAGATCTGAAATTCAATTTTGAGCTCACTGAACCAATTTTACAAAATTTTGGCTTACTTTTGAGCTGTGAAAAAGCTGCTTTTAGATTCCTAGCTCATTTTTTGAATTGTTTACAAAATTTTGGCTCATTTTGAAGCTCTCAACGAGAAGAAGTTGATTCTCGGTTCATTTTGAAGCTTATTTTGAGCAGAATCTGAATTTTGAACTCAATTCTATCACCTTCCTGAAGTGTTGGCTCATTTTGAGACTCAAAACTTTTTCGAGTTTTGGTTCATTTTTCTGCTAGAAATTTCAAATTTTCTCAATTCTCAAATCCTCTTACCAACATCCATCGACTGATAAACTCGGGCTCGTAGAATGGTTCGAAAAGGTCTCGATTCGACAGATCGAAATCCGAAGTCTCCTCGAATCGACGAAGGAGGACGGCGAGTTTGGAGAAGACCAGCGGGTCTTTGATGTGCTGAATAATGATGATCTGTGTTTGGATTATTTGAATATTTTTGGAAATTTTTTTTGAGAATTTTGGAGATTTTGATGATTTTGAACTAGTCGAGATTTGCGGATTCTTAGAGAATTCCAGAATCTAGATCCTCAGATTCTTTTTGGGATTTTGAAGAATCTGGAGTTTCAATGAAGTCGAGATTCTGAAGACGAGAAAAATCTGAAAACTCCAAATTGTTCAAAATTTGGATATTTCGAGAGCTCCGAAAAACTAAAAAATTCAAACTTTTATCTGCAACTTTTGTGAGCTTTGATTGAAAATTTTCGATTTTTAAAGGTTTTTTTTTTGAATTTTCGATAATTTTTGAGAATTCGAAATCCCGATGAACTGCAAATCGAGAATATTTGAAGAAGTTGTGAAATTTTCAAAAAAATATTTTTTTCGCATATTCGAAAAAATCAAAATTTAAAAATTCAGAAAAAAAAAGTTTTCGGCTCAAAATTTCTAGAACTTTTTTCGTCCTCCGGAATCCTCCAGACTCCTTCAAAATCCTTCAGAATCCTCCAGGACCCTTCAGAACCTTCAAGAGATCTTCAGAATACTCCAGAATCATCCAGAGTCCTTCAGAACGCTTCGTAACACTTCAGAATCCCGTTAAATCGTTCGGAATCTTTCAAAACGCTCCAGAATGCTCCAGAATCCATCAAAGTCTTCTAAAATCGTTTAGAATCTTCCAGTGCTTCTAGAATCCTCCAGAATCCTTCCCAGATTCCCCTCCCGCCTACCTTTCTCAGGAACCTCTTCGTTATCGTCCCAACAAACTCCCCAAACTTCTCATCATAGACTCCGCCCACTTTCCGCTTCTCCCCACCATCCAACGTGCTCATTCCGGCGACGCCCTTCTCGACGACCTCCTTCAAATGCCCCGCCCATTTTTGGGCACTCGTTAGAATCCACTCAAAGTCTGCGTCTCTCTCCCCCTCCTCCTCCTCACTCTCTATCATATCGATACAGAGGTTCGAGACGTGGCCAAACGCCGCATGAATCAAATTCTCGACGGATTTCTGATGGTTTCCGGTAGAGAGAAGGTCCAGGTCGGTGGAAAATTCGAAAATTTCCACGATTTCCGGCGGGAAAACTTCGAATTTTGAATTTTCAATGGGAATCTTGTACTTTCCGAAGAGGGACCAAAGATTCGAGCGGAACACTTGGACGGCCTCCTCGTGGAACTCATCAACTGGATTCTGAACACTCCGTCGAAGTTCCTCATCGTTTTCAGCCAAAATTGAGATTATCGATTTGATGGGCTCGCGGAGCTCCGTGTAGGTGGTGGTGGAGGTAAAACAAATTGATGAGATCGTCGACACGATTTGCGACTTTTTCTCGGATCTGAAAATTTGGAAGTTTTTGGGAAGAAAACTTGATTTTTTGGGATCATTTTTAGTTCTTCAAAAAAAAAAAAAAAAATTTTCAGATTTGAAATATATGAAAACTATGATTTCTGGTCTGAAAATGTAGATTTTTCCACAGAACATTTCGATTTTCTGGCGGGAAACTCAATTTTTGGGGTCATTTTTGGATTTTGAAAAAAAATCTTTTAAAAAAATTTTTTCCAGATTCGAAATTTCTGAATACTATATGATTTCCGGCTTGAAAATTTCATTTTAAAACTGAACAATTCAATTTTTCAAGGCCCAAAAATGTGAATTTTTGAATGGAAAAAATTTTTGATCCGAAAAAAATTTTTTTCGGATTTTTTTCCAATGACTTTTAGACTGAAATATTGCTTTTTGGACAATAAAAATGCCATTTTCAAGACAATTTTCAAAATTTTTATGTAAATTTGTGAATTTTCGAACGAAATCCGATCTAGGGCAAAATCTAGGCCATGTGGCCAAAAATTATGATTTCTGAACCAAAATTTTCGAATTTTTCATCAAAAATCCTGTTCTGTCCAGGGAATTTTGCATTTTTCGATGTAATTTTTTGATTTTCCGAGCATAATTCGATCTAGACTAATTTTCACTCGAAATCGATGATGTTGGGCTCAAAATCCACCAATTTCCTAGTTTTTTCCCAACAAAAACCTACAACGAGTCGTCTAGAATCTTCTGAAACAATCCGGTCACTTGTTTCATGTCCAATCCATTCTCACTCAGACACCTCTGAACTTGTTCAATATGCTTCGAGTACTCGTCTCTCAGCAGCTCAATATCGGCTTTCGCCTTTTTCAGCTCCTCTTTTTTCGATTTTATTTCTGTGAGAGCTTTTCGAATGTGTTCTTCTTTATCCTCTTTCAGCAGATTCAGCTGCGAGAGATCTTGACGCAATTCTGATTCGGACTGAAAGAAATTTTGAGTGCAAATCGGTCATTTTTCGCTGAAAACGACTGCTTACAGTTTTCAAAATCTCCCACATCTCACTTCCCGTCGCATTTTCCAGCTTTTCGAGACGATTTTGTAGTGCTTGCATCTGGAAAACTGAAGCGAATTGCAAGCAAATCGTTTGAAAAGAAGGGGTACAGTAATCTTTCCAGGAGCATGCACAATAATTTTTGACGGGTTTCGACACGAAATTAGGTTTGGAGAGGTTTTTCTGGCGTTTTTGTGTGCTTTAAAAAAAAAATAAACTTTAAAACTTAATTTAAATTTATTGTTTAAAAAAATTTGTTAAAAATTCATTGAAAGAATTGGAAAAGTCACGAAAAGTAGTAAAAATCGCCAAGAAAGAAAAGAACAAGCGAGATTACGGTAATTTTAAGGCACAACTCAAAAATTTCTCTATGGGTCTCGAAACGATCTCATTTTTACATCAATTTTTTAATTTTCAATTGTTTTCTGATAGATTTCAAGGGATTTTCGAGCAAAATTCCAGATTTTCACATAAAATTTTACGAAAAAATCGATTTCTCACTCGAAAAGTTCAAAATTGCAATGTTTAAACCCAATTTTAGTCGAATTTCCACGAAAAAGGGTGAAACCTGGCTTATTACGAACACATCACAGAACACAAACATTTGGCCTAGTTTTCCGCAGAAAACTCGGCCACCTCGTCCACTCGTGATCAAGAGACACCAGCAGCGAACAAACAAGTCCTCTTGTTGACTCACACCACCGAGAAAAACCAAAAAAAAAAACGGAAAATTTTTGCCGTTTTTTTTTTCTTCAGGTTGTTCTGTCTTGTTTCTTCTCGAAACTTATTGATTTTTTAATTGAATTCTTTTTTCGATTTGAAAATAAAAACCAGAAAATTGAAAAAATCAGAAGACCACCTGATGTTCGATGTGTTTTATGACCTCGTTGCGAAATGTTTTTCGAATCGAAAATTCTAGATTTTTTCTCATTTTTTTCCCAATTTTAATGAAGATTTCCTACTTTTCAATGATTTTTTTCCTCAAAATTTCCAATTTTCTGTTCATGTCCTCAATAAAAACCTTTCTCCAGTTTTTCGCTTATTATCGGTTCCTCAATTTTTGCAGCAGCATGGCATTCCACAAAGCGCCGTGCCTTTTCGGCTCGGCGATCGTCGGCGGTCTTTTGATGGCGGCCGCCGGCATCCTCTTGTTGATTGGGATTCCGATTGATGGAATCGTGAATCGCCAGGTTCTTGGTGTGAGTGAAGAATCGCTGAAAAACACAATAAATAGAGTCAAAAATCATGGAAATCCCGAAATTTTGACCCTAAAATGACCAAAATCTCAAAAATTTTCACCCAAAAACCATGAAATTTTAAAAATTTTGACTCAACATTTTTAAAATCGTAGTTTGTAGTCTACATCGATTTTTATGATTTTTCAATCAAATTTTAGCCTTTTTCCTCATTTTTAGGCCTAAAAATACATCAAAAATCATCAAAACCTCAAAGTTTTGGTCTAAAAATGATCGAAAAGTTTGAAATTTCAAAAATTGTACCCTATAGTTTTTATACTCAAAATACACCGATTTTCCTGATTTTTTCCACCAAAATCAAGTTTTTCTTGGATTTCAGAGCAAAAAATCAAAAAAAATCACTCATTTTTTCATCGAAAAATTCTCCAATTTTCCCCTCTTTTTTTCAGCAAACCTTCCTGGGCTACACTCGCGATGAGAACGGCACAGAGCACCCGAACAAAATGACGCAGTCATGGCTTAAGCCTCCTTATAAGATGCAACAGAACATTTGGATGTTCAATGTGACCAATGTGGACGGGGTGCTCAGAAGGCACGAGAAACCAAATTTGCAGGAGTTGGGACCGTTTGTTTTCGAGTGAGCAAGCGTGAAAGTTGACCGAGAATTCGAAAATTAGAGCGAAAATTGACCTAGAGACAAATTTTTTTAATCAAAAATTAGAAAATTTTGACTAGAAAATTTTTTTTCAAATTTTTCAAATTTTTTTTCTCATTTTTTTCGCTCTTTTTGAAGCTTTTCTTCACTCAGTATGCCAAAATTTGAAATCAGCTCGTCGAGAGCTTCAAAATGAGTATAAGCACTCCTAGGCTCCGCCCACTTTGAGCGGAATTCCCAGAAAAGGGGCGGAGCCTAGAGGTGTTTATACTCATTTTGAAGCTCTCGAAGTGAGAAATTTGAAATCAGGACGTCGAGAGCTTCAAAATAAGTATAATCATGACTAGATTCGGTTGAAATTGAGTTTTCGACCCATAGCCGCAACGCGACCGCGTCGCAAGTCGAAAAATGAAAAGTGGGCGGAGCCTAGGCATGATTATACTTATTTTGAAGCTCTCAACGAGCTGAATTCGAATTTCTAAGTGAAAATCTCCAAAAACCTTTTTTCCAGCGAAATCCAAGAGAAAATCTACCACCAGTGGTCTCACAACGACACTCGAGTACTGTACAAAAACAAGAAGCTCTACTATTTCAATCAAAATCTATCGTGTGCGGAGTGTCGTTTGGATCGAAAAATCACGATTCCGAATATAGTATTCCAAAAACTCGTCGACGCCGCCGAGGTCACCATCTTCGGTGTTCGCGTCAAGTTCGCCATCGAGTCGGTGCTCAAAATGGTCACAGAGGGTCCATTCATCACTGTAAGCAGTTTGAAACCCGGAAATTTGAATTTGGCGCGTCGAGAGCTTCAAAATGAGTATAATCATGCCTAGATTCGGATTGCTCAGCTTTGTACTGAGCAATCCAGAAGTGTTTATACTCATTTTGAAGCTCTCTATTAGCCAATTTCAAATTTGACACTCAAGACTACAGTAGTCCTCTACAGTTTCCGAAATTTCCAGGTGAAAATCAGCGACGCTCTATTCGACGGCTACGAGGACCCTATCGTGGATTTGGTGTGCAAGAACAAGATTTTGAGTTTCCTCTGCGAGACGAACAGTTTGCAGCGGAGAATCGGGTTCTTTTATAAAGTATGTGGAACAACAAAAAAATGGGGCGAAATTTAAAGTTTGAAACTGAAAATAAGCCAAAAATGACCAAAATCCGAAAGTTTTTTTGATGGCCTAGAAATCAGCCCCCAGTGGCCTAGAAACCCAAAATTCGGTTATGAAATTCAGATATTCAGAATCAGCAGGTCAAGGGCTTCAAAACGAGTATAATCATGCCTAGGCTCCGCCCATTTTTCGTTTTTCCACGTGCGACGCGGTCGCGTTGCGGTTTTGTGTCGAAATTTCAAACTTAACCAAATCTAGTCATGATTATACTTATTTTGAAGCCCGTGACCTATGGATCCTGAATATCTAAATTTCATAACCGAGTTTTGGGTTTCTAGGCCACTAGGAACTGATTTCTAGGCCATCAAAAAAATTTTCGGATTCTGGTCATTTTCGGCTTATTTTCAACTCCCAAACGTCAAATTTCGACGAGCTGTATTGAAATTCGAGCCCCAAAATGTGTATGAACAAGTCTAGGCTCCGCCCACTTTTTGGGGTTAGAAAAAGTGAGCGGAGCCTAGGCGTGTTTATACTCATTTTGAAGCTCTAGACGAGCTGATTCCGATTCTCCAGTTATCAGAGCGTAATTCTCAAAATCAACCCGGTTTTTTTCCAGCAAAACGGAACCACGGACGGTACGTACGAGGTGGACACTGGGGTCCTGTCCCCACTGAACATTGGCCATTTGTACTCATGGAACGACATGACGTCGATGCCCAACGGCACATGGGACACCGAATACGCCGAAATGATCAACGGAACCGACGGGCAGATGTTCAGTCCGATGCTCCGACGGGAGCATCGCCTCACACTTTTCGTCCCACAAATCTGTCGATCCGTGCAGATGGAGTACCAGCGGGATGTGTCGGTGCAGGGCGTGCCCTCATGGCGATACGTACCGCCGCAGGATTTGTACGACCCGAAGAGACCCGAGAACCAGGGATTCTGTAATAAGGCTGGAGGAATCCCGAGATTCTTCGAGAACACCACGGTGCAAATTGGTAAGTAGAAATTCGAATTCGCGGCGTTGAGAGCTTCAAAATGAATGTAATCATGGCTAGGCTCCGCCCACTTTTTGGGATCCCAAAAAGTGGTGGAGCCTAGACGTGTTTAGACTCATTTTGAAGCTTGGAGAATGCTGAATTTGAATTTAGCTCGTTGAGACCTTCAAAATGAGTATAATCATGGCTAGATTTGGGTGAGTTTGAGTTTTGAATCAAAACCGCAACGCGACCGCGTCGCACATCGAAAAATAAAAAGTGGGCGGAGCCTAGGCGTGACTATACTCATTTTGAAGCTCTTTGCCTTCTGATTCTGAATATCTAGGTTCCTAAGGCCAATTTTTGGATTCTAGGCCGTCCCAGACTTTCAGAAAGTTGAAATATTCGAAAAAAAAATTTTTTTTTTTTGCAAAATTTTCCTGATTTTTTCAACACTCATTAGAGTTGGAAACGATCGAAAATTGCATTCTGTCAAAGAAATTTTCAAATTTCCCGCCCTTTTTCCAGAAAACTGTCTGCCCGCTGGCCTCATCGACCTGTCGCGATGCCAATCGGGCTCTCCGCGAGTCTACCTCTCCAACCCGCACTTTTACAACTCGCCAATGGAACTATGGCACGCGGTCACCGGGCTCACCGTCCCCACGGCCTCCAACGATTTGACGTTTGTGGATTTGGAGCCGACGGCCGGCGTACCCACCCAAGCCAAGCGAATCATGCAGATCAACGTGGGCATGGTGAAAGGCTCGTTGAGGTGAGGGATTCGAGTCGAAACTAGCGAAAAATCGCTAAATTTTGAGCCAAAAATCGTGAAAATCGGACAATTTTGAGCCAAAATTGACCAAAATTTCTAATTTTTTCGCCAAAAATTCCCAAATTTTCCAGTGTCACCGAAAACACGACCAACGTCATCGTGCCGGTACTCTGGATGAACGAGACGGCGGATTTCGACCAGGGAACCCGTGATCAACTCATCGACATCTTCAACGCCAAACACTACTCGTTCATTGGCGGCGTCGTCTCCCTATCGCTTGGCTTGATCGCTTGGCTCGCCGTTTTCGTCGTTATCCTCGTTTATTCGGTAATTTTTAGGCCGGAAATTGAAAATCTCGCCTTTTTTCACCCCGGAAACCGAAAATTTTGGGATTTTTTGGTCCAGAAAATCCTAAAATTTGAAACTTTTCAAAATTTCCAGCGCCAAACCGAGGAGGAAGAATACAGCCGGCTGGTGCTCGACGAGGACGAAGTCGACACCACAGATCCACCAGCGGCGGC
Source organism: Caenorhabditis sp. 40 LS-2015 (assembly GCA_900536305.3). NCBI lineage: Eukaryota > Metazoa > Nematoda > Chromadorea > Rhabditida > Rhabditidae > Caenorhabditis > Caenorhabditis tribulationis. The sequence goes on from LR543341.1 coordinate 307,780, forward strand.
GTCGGAAAATGCAGCGTTGGCCTGAAAACGTCTGGAAAAACTAACAGATTTTTACTCTCTAACTCTTCATGTGCTATATTATTGTGATATCCCTTCGATTTTCTACGTTAAAACAGGTTGTTTGGTGCTCGTTTCGCTGTAAATAAACTCAATTTTCGATTTGATTCGAAAATTTCGACCCTGAAAACCGGTTTTCCCGATTGAAATCGACCGAAATCGAGATAAAATCGTCGAGAAAATTGACGAAATTCAAATGCGCAGCGAGAGAGTGTGGGATTCCAGGAGACGCAGCATTGCGCGGAGATTAAAGGCGCGCTGTTTTTCACGCGCGGGTCTCACCACGATCCGAGGGGATGTTGCCGCCAAACACGGGAATTTAAATTTTTTCGGCGATTTTCTCGGATTTTTGACGATTTTTTCGGGATTTCAACGTGAACCTCGTGATTTAACCTGAATTTTTTTGCCACTTTTCACAGGTGGCATCGATTTTCCACGATCTGGGAGTTATTTTGCGGCCCGAAAAGCCCCGAAACCAGCAAAAATTGCGTCGTTTTACAGTGAACTCGTTGAGATTGTTTGTAGTCGATATATTCGTCTGATTAACCTTTTTTTTTGTCTCACAGAACTACACTGTACATACGATGGACACTCAGTTCGACAGTATTATGGATCGAATTCGCGCCCGGCAGTCCGAGATGACTGGCGGCGGCGAGGCGACGAAGGAGAATGATACAGGGGTGTTGACGAGGAAAACGAGTGTTAAAGAAGGTATATTGATGGAGACTTCGACAAAATAGTGGAAAATAGACTCGAAAATCATGTTTTTCGGGAAAAATTGACCTAGAATCGAAAAATGAAAAATTGATTTTCAGATCAAAATAATTGCCGAGAACCGATTCTAGTACCAAATTGAGTGGAAAACTCCATTTTTTCATGAAAAACTATCGAAAAATTCAGATTCAAGGTCAAAAATGACTCAAAAAGTCAATTTTTCAATATCACAGAAAATTGAGTTTTCCGGCTCGAAAATCACAGAAATTTCGAATATTTACAGAACAAACGCCAACCAAAGTGTTCGGGCTCTCCACTCGTTCCAACGATTCCGGAGCGCCGCCCGTTCAATTCCGACAGCCAGACAAGACTCAAACCACTCCCGACGGCACGTATCAAGACTCTCAACTCACTGAAAACAGTTCCGCCATCGACAAGAGCAGCCAATCATCATCGTCGACCACGAAAAAAACGTCACGATTCTCGATGCTGGCGGCGGAGATGGAGAATTTCGAGTACGACTACGAGAGTCCGTACAATAAGCCCAAGGAGGCGTACATGAAGGGACGATCGCCCAGGATGTCCATCGGGGAGACGCGGCCGGCGGTGTTGTGTACACCGGCTGGGCATGCCGCCTCTAAGAGTCCAAACGTGGCGAAACCGTCGCAAAGTGCACCCGAGGTGGTGGTCAAGAATCAGGGGTAAGAGCGCGGTGTAGAGATTGGCTTGAAATAGGCTGAAAAAAGTGGTCAGAATAGGTCTGAAGACCCCAGAAAAGCCCCTGTAAAACCTAAGGAACCATTTTCTGGGCTCGAAAAGTCAAAAATTGGCCTTGAAATCATCAAAAAATCGGCTGGGAAGCGAAATTTCAAATTCACAACGCTTGTTTCAGACCCGAAATCGCGCTCGGCCGCTCGGACTTCGAGGCTCGCCGCATCAAATTCGCGCAGCCCATCGTCAACGTGAACTATCTGCCCAACGAGTCGTCCATTTTCTCCGGCTCCGGCTCGTCGGTCAATGATCAGTCGACGGTGCTCGGCGGCTCAGCGGAGATGATGAACGTGACGACGTCGTCGTTGAGCTGCGGAGAGCTCTCGATGAATCAGCACATCACCCATGAGAACACTATTATCAACGCTCAATCGTGTGATAATCGCGAGGCGATTCTACAGGGAAGACGAGCCGAGTCGACTGATGAGTATGGAGCGCACACTTTTATGAGACAGGTGAGGAGTTTTCAATGAAAAATTGGGGGTTTAGACAGGCGAAATTTTGAAAATTTGACTATATATGCATCCCTGCTTCACGTAGCTCACCACAGCACCCTCCTCACGATCTCTGTTGTTGTTGCTGACTCAACTAATCCTTGTAGAAGGTCGTCGCCAAGGAGCCTGCCGTCACGTCATCCTCCACCTCGACGACTTCCACCGCTTCTGGAGCCATCCCGACGTCGTCGTCTTCTGGAGCAGCAGCGCCAGCATCCACTTCCATATTCTCACGTCCCACGAACGTGCACCAACTCGTCTCGTCGCCGAAGCCCTACTCGAAGGACGTTGGACGTAGCATGTTTTCGCCTGTGCATTTTGTGAGTATTACTGGGAGCTGAAGCATGGAAAAAGAGAGATTTTAAGCTGAGCAATGGAGCCGTAAGGCCTCGAAAACCTGGGAATTTGATCACCCTAACATGCTTTACTAATAATTTCAGACGCCCAAATCGACGTCTTCCCCCAAGACCCTTCAACACCCGACCATAATAGTGCCCAACACGGACGCCGTCCTTTCGCCGTCGAAATCGGCGGCCTTGCAATTGTCGGTTGCGAAAACGAGACGAATGGAGTTTGAGGAGAAGCTCAGGGGAGCCAGTACTAACGCTGTAAGATATAGAAAGGAACACCGAGAATGAGCTGAAAATGGCCTAAAAATGAGCTCCAAGCGGTTGAAAGTGACAAAAATGAGCCGCAGAGGGACTGGAATCCATCCGGAGCTCACGGCTTCAAAACGATAAATCTTGGCCCTAGGCTTATCTAACTTGAAACGTCTCACACATTTTTGAACAACGAATTCGTAGTTATCTTGGGTAAAAATGGGCTCAAAACGCGTCAAAATCGACCGGAAATGACCCATACGAAACTTGAGCTGTTCTAGTTGAACATGGCCAAAAAAAGTGGTCTAAGTCTTCTTATTTTCAGAACGCCCCAACCATCACCACGGCCGCTCCCATTCCAACGCCTCGCCACGCTGGCCCTCCACCTGGCTCCGCCCCTCCCATCGTTCACAACACGCCACACTACCAAATTCCGCCTCAGCAAAAGAAGAACCTGTTCGGAGTGCCCCTCAAGTCGGTTCTGAATCCTCTGGCTCCTGCTGCTCCCCTCGTCGCCACCGCGCCACTCCCTGTCCAAACGCAGTGGAGAGGACAGGCGAACACGCCGGTGGTGCAGGGAGCGCGAGCCGATGAGAAGACCGCTGGGACGCAGTTGATTGGCGCCGGCGTCGGCAAGCTGAAGAATCTCAAGTCGCGATGGGAGTTCTCGTCTGCTACAGGCACACCGATACATCCAGATGCCACCGAGGACTCGTTGATTGAGACGGCCAAGAAGATGAAGGAGTCGGCGATTCCGAATAGGGTGGGTTCTCCCGGATAAGGGGGGCGGAGCTTACCTTCATTTTTCAGATTGGACATCGCTCAACCTCATCTCGCAAAGGACCATCCACCACTTCGATTCGCTCTCAAAACGCGGCGACCGCCTACGAGCCGTACGAGGAGGAGGAGGAGCTGGAAGACGAGGAGGACGAGGTGTTCGACGACATTCAGAATCCAGAAGACGTCAAAGACGACGCTGACACGTCTCGTTTCATCGACAACGCGTTCGGATTCATGGAGGGTCCTGGGACGGAGACGCCGAGTCCTTACAGAGATGCATCGCACGATAACTCGTTGGCTTCCCCGCTGAAGACGTTGCGAGAGAAGGCGGAGGTGATTGAGGAGGAGGATGTGCAGGAGGAGGAAGAAGAAGAGTACACTGAGCCAGAGGGGGAAGAAGACGTGACGGAGATTCAGAATCAGAAGACGTTGACTGAGGAGCAGCAAGAGGAGGAAGAGGAGACCCCAGTCTACCGTGCCAACAACTCGCAACTCGTCCATTCTGTCTCCATGTATCGTCGTAAGCAACGCGAGAAGAACGCCGCGCCCACGCAACCGCTCTCCTCGATCTCTCCATCGGCGCCGATGGCCGCGTTGACGTCTCCGCAGAAGCTGAAATCGTTGACGTCCTCCTCCTCAAAAGACTCTCCAGGAGGTGGTCGCATCTTCGAGACGCAACACGAAGCGACACAACGTCTCCAGACCGCCATCGTCATCGAGAAGAAGCTGGTGCAGCAGTCGGAGCACGCGTTGGCCCGTGCTCGTCACGAGCCGACGTTCCGCGGATCGAGAGAGGAGTTCGAGGCGCAAAGAGCCTATCTGGTTCACATGGAGAAGTTGAGAGCCATGCAGAACGAGTTGCAGCGGGTGCAGATCGAGGGAGCGAGAATGTGAGTTTGAATTGCCCAGAATCCCTCCAACTAACTTCTGCATCTTTCCAGCATCGACGGACCACGCGGCACCGTCACGATCAACGCGCTCACCGTGAGCATAGACACCGCCTACGTCGCCGCCCATATCGCATCGAAGAAGTCCGAAGAGGTGTTCTACTTTCTCGCCGTCCTCCGCTACGCCGATCAGGTCGACGTGTCGCGGCTCGTCACATCGGATTCCGGTTTGAATCGAACCGCTTCGCTGGACTTCCCGGTACCGCTGCGTCTTGTCAAGATCCCTGCGGACTTCCGTGCCACCGTCGAGATCTATGGACAACGGTCGACGCGCGAGTCGACGAGCCACGAGGATAAGTTCAAGTTGAAGGGAACGACGCTGAAGGCCAAGGTAGGACTCGGGGAGCAGATCTCTGCTGGAAGTCGAAGTGTCTGTCTGTGTGTCCGTCTTCTAACCTCTCTTGATCAGTTCTAGAGTGTCTGTGTGTGTGTCCTGGTGTCCAGATGCCTTTCGAATGTCTCTGTATGACCAGATGTCCTTCTGTGTCTTTCTGTGTCTGTCTGTGTCTGTCTGTCTGTCTGTCTGTGGGTGCCGAATCTGTGTTCCCTGGTGTCCGGATGTCCCCCCAACTAGGCTCAGATGCATCCTGTCTGGCTGTCTGCTTGTCCTCCAGATTTCTCGTACTAACCCAACCCTCCCTCTCTAATAACAGAACGCCGACCAGTGGTGTTATTATGTTGATAGAAGCGAGTACGACTCGCGTCTCGCCGCCGACCACGCCCAAGAGCTACAACGTCAGAAGCTGCCACTTCCGTGTCGTCTGTGGCGCAAATTGCATGTATGTCTGATGATTGGGTTTGTCCTGGAGAAAGTTGCATGATTTTTAACCAGTACTAACAGTCTAACTACAGAAAATTTTGAGCCGAGGCCTAAAAAACCATAACGAGAAATCTAGGCCGCCAACTATGGCCTAGAAATCCCAAGCTAGGCCATGATTGATGGCCTAGAAACCTCGGGATTGAGAAAGAAAACTAGGCCATTTTCAGACGCGTAACCCGTTCAGCGGTACCTCATCCTCTTCATCAGGAAACCAGAGCATCTTTGGCTCCCTAAACCAAACGGTCACTGGCATCGGATCCACATCGAACGGCCCCATCACCGACTTCCACCTGCTCGGCTCGTTCTCGTTCGACATCAACTGCCCCGGCAAACACGTCTACCAACTGGCGCACGTCGTCCATCCGATTGCCGGACGCGTGCAGATGAAGGTGAAGAAGACGCCGGACGACGGGGCGGACATTCTGTTCCGCGGCTTCCTGTCCATGTACCAGCGGACGAACGAGGGACTCGGCTCGTGGACGCGCTACTGGTGTGTGCTCGAGAACGGAGAGATGAAGTTCTGGCGACAGCCCGAGGATGAGGGCAGCAAGGTGAGTGGGAGTACTTCTCTCTAGTTTGACGTCATCTGATTCCTCTTGAAACTCCCTCTCTGCCCGTACCGATTTCGTTCGAATCGAACCCTTTTGAGCCGAGTTATGGGCAGATTTCCATGAAGTTTAGGCTCGTTTTTTGAAATTATAAGAATTCTGAAGACTTCACTAGACGTCTTCTGAAACGTCTTCACGTCTTCTGATTCCTTCAAACCGTCAAATAACCGATTCATTCAGGGCTACCTCGTGCTCATGGACCTCTCGACGTGCTGCCGTTCGGAAGGCGCCTCGACCGTCCAAGACATCTGCCCCTTCCCGAACAGCTTCCACATTGACGTGTGGGTGCCGAAGGACGAGCCGGAGGACTCATCGTCTTCTCGACACGCCTCCGGAAGTGCACCGCCAGGAATCATGCCGCTGCGCGTGATGCTCGCCGCCGACACGTCCGTCGACCTTCAGAAGTGGCTGTCGGTGATCAACTCGACGTCGAAACAGTTGTGCACGTGGAGGAACCCTATTGTGCCGCAGTAATCGTTGGAGTTTTTTGGCTGAAATTTCCACAATTTTTCTCGCCCAAAATCTCTCCTCTTTTTTGCACCGTTTTTCTGTAATATAATAGTGTTTTCTCTTCTGTCTCTCTGTGCCTCTTTTTTTCTCTTCCTCGCCTCATTTTTATCCCTTGCAGCCCTCTACAGTAATCCCCTTTTTCTCATTGTTTAAAAAATGTGTCCCCCCCACGTTAAGAATCTTCTGAAAATTTCATCATTCTTTCTTTCTGTGTCGGTCGTTTTACGAATTATTAGCTTTCTCTCTAATTCTCTCCAATTCTCTCTCGCTCTCTCACAATGATTTGCTTTCTTGTTTCTGGTTTGTTGTGAATAAATGAATAATGGAGAGATGTGCCGGGGGGATTCAGGAGATTTGGAAGATTCAGAAGACGTGGGAGGATTCTGAAGTTTTTAGTTTTTGAACAGTGCCAATGTGGGGCTGAAATTGAAGGGAATTATCCGATGAACAAGGGTAACGACAAGGATTTGGACGAACATCGGATAGCGAAGATTCTGGAGATTCAGAAGATGTCAAAATTTTTTGGAAAAATTTTGGAAAAAAATTTTCAAATTGAAATTTTTTTGAGTTTGAGCCATCAAAGACCACCTAAATCTCGTTATATCATATTATAAATTCGCCGTCTATTGGCACTCTTTTAAAGGCGCATGACGTTACTTAAAAGGATATCTCGTCGCGATTAGACATTTTTTCGGTCTGAAAAATGTTCGCCATGAAAAGTTTTTAGATTTCACATGTTTTTCAGACCGAAAATATGTCTAATCGCGGCGAGATATCCTTTTAAGTAACGTCATGCGCCTTTAAAAGAGTGCCAACAGACTGCGAATTTATAATACTGTGATTCCAAAAAAAACAACCAATCAAACTTCGTAAAGTTTTTTATTCCAAAAAAAAATTGAAATTTGAAATTTTCAGAAAAAAAAATTTCAGAATCAGGAAATTTTTCAACCAATCCCTTCAAAAAAAACCTGGAACTCCTAAAAATAAGTCCCTATGCACTTTCTGTACAAAATGAGGACACTTTAATCAAAAATTGAAAAATAATGTCCAACAAAATGTGATAAAAAGTCCAAAAATCTCTCTCTCTCTCTAGTTTTGATACCTCTTCTTTTGCTATTGAAAACTGATAAAAATTCGAAATTTCTTCTTATCTAAAAAAAAAATGTTTCGCCAATTCTCCACACATGTGCTCTCTCTCTCTCTCCCTCTCTCTCTCTCTCTCTCTCTCCCTCCTCCCTCCAAACCATATAAAAGAAGTGACAATTTTCGAGATTTCTTCATCTTTCTTTCTTTCTTTCTTATCATTCAATTTACCCCATTTTTCATCGAATATTTTGCATCGATGAATGCCCATTTTCTAGTCTATTTTCTGGGTGTACCCCTATTGTTGGCTGTGGTCGAGGCCAGCAAGTGCTCCGATTGTATTGCTAGTGGAAAGCAGTGAGTTTTCGAGGGCGGGAAGTTTTTGGAAGACGACAAAATTTTTCTCGAAAAAAAATTATTTTTTTCTGGAATTTTTTGAAAATTTGGAATGTGAAGTTTTGATGAATTCTAAAAGATCCTGTAAGATATCGGAAGACTCTAAAGGCTTATAAAGGCTTCTGGAGGATTCTGAAGGTGCCTGGAGAATTCTGCAGGATTCTGAACGATTCCAGAGGATTTTGAAGAAATTCGTAGATTTTCAAAGGGTTCTGGAGGGTTCTGGAAAATTGCGGAAAATTCTGAAGGATTTAAATTTTTGAAGTTTTTGGCGGGGAAATTGCCTAATTTTTAAAAAATCTGGAATTTCGTATTTCGACTTTTTAGGATTCTGAAAGATTCTGAAGTTTTGCGATGTTCAGGTTTCATAATTTCGAAATTTCGATATGTTAAGAAAGTTTCTAATGACTTTTTGAAGATTCTGTTTCAAGTTCTGTGATTCTGAAGGATTCTGAAAAAGTTCTGAAAAAAAAGTTTTTAATTTTTTTTTTCCAATTTTTAAAAATTTTTTTTCAGCTGGTGCGTCACAGTCAACGAGTGTGGTTTCTCTCCATGCGTGACCTCCATTTCGGTAAGGTTCTCGATTTTTTGTTTTCGAAAAACAACGACACTCCGCATATGCCGCTAATCAGGTCACAATTTTTTTTAAATTTAAATTTTTCAGAAAAAATTGAAAATTTTCGACAAATATTTTTTTTTGGAAAATCTTGCAAATCAACATCGCATAATAAACGTGCCAGGGTTACAAAGAGGGCGGAGCTTACTATTAGCGGTAAATGCGGAGTGTCGTTGTTTTCTCCAAAAACCATGATTTCTGCCCGTCCCCCCGAAAAGAATCGAAAAATCAAGCAAAGTAGACTCTACTACTATTATCTTTCCAGAAAGCACTAAACTGCCCGGAACTTCCCGATAAGGCGCACGCTTACGATGACGCATTCGTGAGGTCGAAGATTCTGGTGACGACGGCGGCGGCGTTCAATGAGCATCCCGATAAATGTTTCAAGTGAGTTCTATATCTCGCTGGATTTTCACCAAATTGAAATGAAAATTATACTTCAAGAATTGTCAAGTCAAGAGCTGCAAAATAAGTATAAACATGCCTAGACTCGATTTGAGATTGAGTACGATATGCGCCTTTAATCTTGGGTTAAGTTTAGCTCAGTAAACCCTCCTGTTGCTCGGGCTGTATTTTGCTCAGTTTTTGTTCAGTCTGCGTGAAACTTATACCGTTGAAATTGTCTTGTCAAGAGCTTTAAAATAAATACAAACCTAACTAGAATTGACCTAAATATGAGCTCGGTATGCGTCTTTAAAGTTGGGGTACTGAAATTTGAGCAACCACAACTTTGAGTGATTGTATCTTGGTCTGTTTTCAAGCGATCTGATTGACAATTATACGGTTTGAATTGTCTTTTTAAAAACCTTCAAATGAATGTAGTCATTCTTAGAATTGACTAAAAAATTAGTATGGTATGCGCCTTTAAAGTTGGAATCTTTAATTATTTTTTAAAGTTCCGAGACTTCATTTCTCATCAAATCAAATCTAGCCATGTTTATACTCATTTTGAAGCTCTTAACTAGACAATTCAATGATTACATGATACATTCTAATAAACTAAGAACTAAGCAAGATACAGTAGAAAAACCATGAAGGTTTTCCAAAAAACGAGCACTGTAAGCTCAAGACGCATACTCGACTCAATTTTTGTTCAAATCTAGACGTGTTTATACTTATTTTGAAGCTCATGGCCAGCCAATTCAGATGGTGTAGTTTTCACTGAAATTGGAAGAAAACTAAACAATCCAAAAACTCTTCCAGAAACTCGATGCCAACGATGACACTCTCGAAGACGTTCAGCGTGAAGTGCTCCGCGGAAGGTCCCCAAACCAACTGCTTCGGATTCACTTCTTTCGACACCACTCAAAAAGTGATTGTCATGTCGTTCAGAGGCACTCAGGGCGCCACCCAACTGACCGAGGAGATCCTCGACTTCTTCACCGGCAAGAAGCAGCTGTTCCCCGACGCCGGCAACATCTTCACCTACTTCTACGACGCCTTCTTCTTCCTCTGGAACGGCGGTCTCTCTCAGGACATTCGAAATCTCAAGTACAAGTACCCGGACTACGAGTTGTGGGTGACAGGACACTCGTTGGGCGGAGCCATCGCGTCGATCGCGGCGAGCTACGTGGTGCACACCGGATTGTTCACTGGAGCGAATGTGAAACTCGTCACCATGGGACAGCCCCGTACCGGAGACTATGAGTACGCTTTATGGCACGATAAGACGTTCCCGTACTCGTTTCGAATCGTCCATCATAAGGACATCGTGCCCCACATTCCACCGCAGTACGGCAAAGACGAACTCTTTCATCATAGAACCGAAGTCTGGTGAGTCCATTTTTTGATTGCTCAGATTTAGGTGAGCAATGAGGTTGAAAATTTTCGAATGCAGCTTTTGGAGAGCTCCAAAATGAGTATAGTTGCTCAGCATTAGATGAGCGATCAAGCTTGAAATTTCAAGTTTAGCTCGTTGAGAGCTTCAAATGAGTGTAAGCATGTCGGATTGCTTAGTTTTAGATGAGCAATCATAGTTGCGATTCACGAGCGTGAAAGTTATTATGATCATTACCAGTTCTTGATTGCTCATATTCAGATGAGCAACACAGCTTGTCGAGGGCTTCAAGGCAGAATTTCGAAGAAAATAAGGAGCACTGTATCTCACTCAATTTTCATCCAATTTGAGCGAAAGCTATATCAATAAAAGTGGCCATTCAAAAGCTTCAAAATGAGTCTAAACATGTCAAATTTCGGTTCAAGTCGAAATCTGCTCTGAGCCTTTAAACTTCGCCCACTGAAGCTTGCGAAGATCCAAAATTCAAATAGCCATATCTTGGTCAGTTTAAGAGCAAACTTAACAAATCAAAATGTTTTGAAATTAGCAATTAAAGTACTTCACAATAAGTCTAAACATGCCAAATTTCGGTTCAAGTTGAAGTCTCCTTTGCGTCTTTAAACTTCGCTCACTGTTGCTTGCGCCGACCCAAACTTCAAACGACCGTATCTCAGTCAGTTTTCGAGCAAACTCTATAAGCGCTATATTTTCAGAACCAGCATCTCAAAAGCTTCCAACTAAGTATACTTCCTTGCAGGTACAACAACAACATGTCGACCACCGACCCGTACCATGTCTGCGCCGAGGCCGACGGTCTCTACTGCAGCAATCGACAACTCGACTCGTATCCACCCGATCATTTGACCTATTTCGATATCAACATGCCGGATTGGGGCTCTCAGGGATGTCCGAAGATGTAGAAATGAGTTTTAGAATAAATTCTTTATTCTTTCAAAAATTTCCATATCAAACATTTTCTCCTTGATTGAACAACTCCAAATCCTTGCTTTTGGTGACCTCCCAAAAACTATGAAACATTAAAAAAAAACATTGTAATAAGTTGTCTCACCAAACATCAATATCGAACTCTCCCCAATCGTGCCTCAACTTTTTCATCCTTCCATCAGAGCTACACGTGTGGTAGATCAACATGTACACTTCGAATTTTCTCTGCAAAGTACAACCATTTAGACTCGTTTTGAAGCTCTCGGAGAGTCAAAAAAGGAAATGAGGGTAATTTTTGAAATCAGCACGTCGACAGCTTCAAAATGAGTATAATCATGAACAGGTTTGGTTGAAAACCGGAACGCGACCGCGACGCGTGGGTCGAAATTGAGCATTTTTAAATCTGGTCATGATTATACTCATTTTGAAGCTCTCATCATCGCAAACTCAAAAATCACAATGTTTTTGAACTCAACTCAATGGGAGCTTCAAAATGAGTATAATCATGAATAGGTTTGGTTTAAAACCGCGACGCAACCGCGACGCGTGAGCCGAAAATTGAGAATTTGTAAACCTGGCCATGATTATACTCATTAAGAAGCTCTTGACGTGCTGATTCCAAAAATCAAACTATTTTTGAGCTCAGCTCAGTGAGAGCTTCAAAATGAGTATACTAGGTGCTCACCAACAAGTCCACTCCGTCGCTGGTATCCTGCGCGTCAACCTGGTACTTGTGTGGACGAACCGATACGATTTCCGTCTGATTTGTGAGCAAATCGTCCGAGTTTTCACTGAATAAACTATTCTCGAAATTTTTTCTTGTCGCAAAAAACCCACACCCAATCCTGCTCATAGACCTCAATATGATAGCAGAACTTGTCGAGGCGGCAGCCCAGATTTCCATTGAAATGGAATTTCGAGAGTCCTTGGACCTCAATGAGCAATAGGAAGACGGCAAAGAGGAGTAAGAACTTTCTCATTTTTCAAATTGAAAAACCATGGAAAACGAGAGGAAAAATATCGGTTTTATGGAGCCTCGAATAATCGAATTTGGGATGGTGCATTAGAGCTTTACGAGCATGGGAACGGGGAGAAGACAAGACAAACGACGATTCTCCACGCCAAGCTCCGCCCTCTTTTGCAAGCCCGTCGATATTTTTTATCATCTTGGTCAAACTTGATCCTAAGTGAAATCCCAGTACAGAGTTACATTCGATTCAAAATTAGTTTCGAAATAAGCCCAGTCTTGACTAGATTCGCCCAAATTTCAAGATCTGTGGTTAGAGACACAGAAACTCTCGTTTCTCTGCGTCTCTAACCTGAAGTTTGCAGCACTATAACTTGGTCAGTTTTTTTTTTGAAACTTCATGAAAATACAACCATTAGAATTAGCTTGAAAAGAACTTCAAAATGAGTATGAACATGACGAGATTCATACAAATTTCAAAAATTGGCGTTGGAGACGCAGAGAGTCTTGTTTCTCGAATTCTATCCTGAATTTTGCAGCACTATAACTTGGTTATTTTACGTTATAAATATGTGAAAATACAACCATAAAATTGGCTTGAGAAGAGTTTCAAAATGGGCCTAATCTTGGCTAGTTTTATTTTATCCCAAATTTCAAAATTGAGGTTAGAGACGAAGCGAGTCTCGTTACTCTGCGTCTCTAAACTGAAGTTCGAAGCAATATAACAGGTCAGTTCTGGTTGAAATTTTGAGAAAACATAACCATTGAAATTGGCTTGAAGTTTTAATCGTATAGTTAAAGAGGATGGAAAACAAGTAAAGATCATTTACACCCCGCCTTCCCCCACTCTCCCACATCGATCTCAAAATAGTAGATATGATCCATGATGTTGTACAACACGACCGTATTGCTACAGTAATCTCCATCGGCCTCACGACACACCCGGTAGTTGGACAACGGCCACATCTCTGTCGGATACCACACTTCTGTGCCGTGATGAAACAGAGCGATGGGCCCGATTTTCGGTGGGATATGCGGCACCGGGTCCCTTCCATTGATGACTCGAAACGAGTAGGGAAATGTGGCGTCGTGCCACGCAGCGTGATCGTAGTCCGAGACTCGTGGCTGGCCGAATGTGACGAGTTTGATACGGGAGGGAGGGAACAGGTTCAGGTGGGCGATGTAGGAGGAGGTCACCGAGGCGAGCGCTCCGCCCAGCGAGAGTCCGGTCATCTGGAAAGTGAGCGAGTTTGTAGGGACTAGCCTGAGCTTAAGCTTAGGCTTGAGCTTTGGCTTGGCTAGGCAGCATATGCGGAGTGTCGTTGTTTTTGTAAAAGTCATGATTTCTGACTTGAAAAAAACGGAATATTTTCAGTTTTTTTCACTCATCCCTCACCCAAAGCTCATAGTCCTCCGTCATCGAAGAGTTGCCGAAAACCTCCGCAGCTCCCTGCTCGAATCCTCCAGTCCACAAAAGATGAAACGCATTGTAAAAGTACTCGTAGATACTGCCATGGTCGTAGAATGGCTTGCGACCCCTTGAAATCGGTGTACTTTGAAACAAGAGCTAATAAGGTACCTGTGATACTGTAGCATTTGCTCGAAAAGTTGGAACAAGCCCTCGGTACCCCGGAATCCCATCACCACCACTTTCGCGGTCTCATCGATTCCAATGTAGGCGAAGCAGTCGGATGAGAAGATCGGAGGGGGATTATAGTCGATCCAGTTGATTCGATCGAGGATGTAGGCTAGCCAGGAGGTGGTGAGGTGGATGAGAGCTGGAAACGGTTGAGAAATTTGAATTTGGCGCCAAAACAATCAAATTACAGTCAGTTTCATAGGAGCAACGCACCGAGTAGGTGTTGATGATGCGAATGTTAGGAAGCACTTTTCTGGAAATTCAGGCCTGAAAGCTTTAAAATGGGTGATCATAGTTAGGGACCGCAACGTGAGGGGGCGGAGCCTCATTTTTTTCTCCCCGCGGGGTACCTGGCGTCTTTGAAGGCGTGTAACTCGAGTTAGGAAGGAGCAATTTGTATGAAAGTTGGTCTCGTTATATAAATTGATGCGTAGAATCGAATATGAGAAACAGTTTCACGCCTGATTTGATACTTTTCGAGATATTTTCGAAAAACTGGCGTTGGAGAGAGAAAAATGCTCGGGAATTTTTTAAATGATACTGGTACGCATGTTTTTAAAACGGATTCTAATAATCCTAGAGTTCGTCTATGAAATGTATATGCTCAAATTGTGCACCTAGTTCCCGCTTTTTTGCAGGAATCAGTCAAACTTCAAGCAAAAAATGCGATTTTTTTTCAGCGATGACACTAGGTTTTTTTTAAACTAAATCCGTAAAGCAACTCAACAGCTACTTCGAGAAAAATTTTGAAGGTTTTTGGACCAGTATGAATCACTCAAAATCTCATTGAAAAATGAGGCACCTTCCATAATTTGTGGTTTTTGCAAGTTTTGCCTGTCATGCAGGTCTGGTACGCATGTTTTCTTTTCACCAACAGATTCTACAAAAAAAATGCTATTCAATGATATATGCGGTTTCTCACCACCAGTTCCCGCTTTTTTGCTAGAAGCTGTTTTCTATCTGAAAATCGGAGAAAAATGCGTTCAAATTTCATGTGCAGAAGTGGAGGTGCCGACCAGTTCATAACTGCAACCCGCCTCCTGCGTTGAAAGCGGAGCGGTGGTTGAGTGGTTAGCGCGCCGGATCGGTGGTGGCTGTCGCCGGGGTTCGAACCCGCAGCTGGTTTAGGCGTTTTTTAACTCATTTTTCCATAGAGAGTAACCGCGCGGCGCTTGCAAATCATATCTCCGCCCCTCGCTCCGCCTACTTTTCCGCGCACACTGCAACCCCCCAAGAGAAAATCGAGGAAAATGGGGGTCATAAACAGGGCTAGAACTCGAGAATGGGCGAACGCTTTTGAACGAAATTTTGGGAATGTATCAATATTGATATGGGGAATCGAATGGTATTGATAGTTTTGAGCAAAAACGTGTTTGAAATTTTCGTTGTGGTGCCTAATCATAGTTAAGAATTTTGAATTTGGCGCGTTGAGAGCTTCAAAATGAGTATAGTCATGAATATGCTACCTTCAAGTGGGCTCTCACCATGACTCGTTTTCGCATTGCTCAGCCTATGAGCAATGAAACCTAAAATTTCGAATTTGGCGCGTCGAGAGCTTCAAAATGAGTATAATCATGGCTAGCTTTCCTACATTTCAATTTTCGCCCCATGCGTTGCGGTTTTTTTTGAAAATTCAAAGTTGACCAAACCTAGTCATGATTGTACTCATTTTGAAGCTCTCGACGCGCCAAATTCAAATTTCCTACTTGACACACGGCAACGGGTTATCCGAGTACGCCGCTGCCGCCAACGGCATCATCGTGTTCCTGGCGAATCGCTCATCATAGACTACGCTGGTGTTTCGGGTATCCGGGCAGTTGAGGATTTTCTAGAAACAAGGAAGTGAACGCTTTTGAGTTTTTCTTTCAGACTCAAAATCTCACATCAATCCATTTCAGGCAAAACGGAAGAATGCCACATCTGTCGAACATCGGACAGTAGACCTCGCCTCGTTGTATGCATCTGGAGCATGTTCCTACTGCTCCGTGAGCATTTTCAGCCATAAAAATCAACGGTATGGATAGACAGAGAAGTAGGTAACACTTCATTAGTAGATTGTTGAAAAAAATGAAAAAAAAACATAGCAAGAAGTGGATTTGTTATTTTTCCATCTGGAAGCTGCTCAAATATTGTTGCAGGGAATAGATTGGTGTCGAAACAAAAAAAAACAACGTATACAAAGGCGCCTCAATGAAAGGGGGCGGAGCTCACGAATATGCGGAGTTTCATTGCGTTTTGCAGTCGTTTTTTAGCTTGTAAGACGCTCAGAAAACCTTCACCACAAAATATCGAATTTTCAAAAATTTTGATTTTCGAAAAAAAATTGAAAAGTAAAAGTTTGAAGGGCTGAAAATAGCGCTAAAATCTTGCAGTTTCCAATGAAAGTCATACGGATCGATAGCAAATTTCAAGAAGAACATGATAGCACTTGGAAAATTTCCGAAATTTATATTTTGACGGATTCTAAACTCCAAAGTAGTCTGAAACCCAGATTCCGTCGGTCAGGAGAATTCAAGTAACCGTTTCTCACAAACCACTGATTCGATCTTTATGAGTTTTACATAGAATGAATTCAAATTTTTCAGAGATTACAGCCACAATTTGAAATTTTAGAAAACTTTAGATTTTGACGTCTTCTGAGCTCCAGAAGTCAACTCAACTAGTAACCCCTCAAGATGAGAATGAGTCATATGAGTTTCTCTCATTTTTCTCCATTTTTTGGGGTGCTCTTGCTCATTTCTGTGTTCTTTTGCTCCATAATTGCTCCAGATGGATTGGATTCAAGTTGACATACTTTTGCTGTCTTTCAAAAAGATGAACGATAGATAGAAACTCAGATCAAAATTTTCTAGATTTTCACAGATTCTCGGGAGAAAAAAATTCGAAAAAATTGAAGCCAAAAATCCAAAAAAAAGAAGATCTGGACATTTCAGGGGTTTCTTTGGGCATATGATAGGGGGAGAGAATTATGGAATTAGGCCAAGAAAAAGAGAGAGAAGGAGAAGATTTAAGAGCATTTGCAGGGACACAGAGGGGATTTTTCTGGACATCGAATGTGTTTAGTGATGATGTGGATGACGGGGGGAGAGACTAAACTTTGGGAGAACAAGTTTACATGTAGATCAAAGATTTGTGAACTCTTCGAGGATGTATCTCACTCAAACTCGCTCCGAAATGAGATATGAGTTCAGAAATAGACTTGGTTTGAAGAGAGCTTCAAAATGAGTAAAATCAAGGGTAGATTTGGTGAAATTTGAATTTTGAGCCATATTTAAGGTCTCGTGTACTCCTAGTGGACCAAAATTTTTATGGCTTGCAAACCTAGCCATGATTATACTCATTTAAAAGCGTTTTGTAAGGTGAGTCTGTTTATTTGCTTGGATTTTGCTTTGGAGCAAGTTTGATGGAGGTTCGTGTATTTTTCGTGGTCAATTGGAAGGTAGAGTTGTCCACGAGGAGTACATGTATCTCATTCAAACTTGTTCCAACTTGGGATCTGAATTCAGAAATAGACTATGAACGAATCTAGTCAAGTTTTGGCTCATTTTGAAGCTCTTTTCAAGACAATTTTAACGCTTGTATTTTCATCAAAATGCAACAAAAACTAACCAAGTTACTTGTTCTGCGAACATCAGGTTAGAGACAAGAAACGAGCCTCTCTGCGTCCCTAACCCCGATTTTCAAAAATTGGGCACGCTTAGTGAAGATTGGGCTCATTTAAAAGCCCTTTTTGAAGCAGTTCTAATGGTTATATTTTCATAAACACTCAGCGAGAACTGATCAAGTTATAGTGATTCAAATATCATGGCTAGAATCCGAGAAACAAGAGCTTCTCTGTCTTTAACCTCAAGTTTGAAATCTGAACGATTCTAGTCACGTTTATTCTCATTGTGAAGCTACTTTTTTTGTTCAATTTTGTGCTGCGATTCCATTTTGGACCAAGTTTGATCAAGATGAGAAAAGAAGATCGGCGGGGCTTCAAAAGTGGGCGGAACTTTGTCTTGTTCTCCCGTCCGTCTCCGCCCGTTCCCATGCTCGTAAAAATCTAAAGCGCCACCCCAAATTCGATTATTCGAGGCTCCATAAAACCGTATTCTTCCTCTCGTTTTCCATGGTTTTTCAATTTGAAAAATGGGAAAGTTTTCACTCTTTTTTGCCTTTTTCCTACTGCTCATTGAGGTCCGAGCCCTCTCCAAATTCCATTTCAATGGAAACCTGGGCTGCCGCCTCGACAAGTTCTGCTATCATATTGAGGTCTATGAGCAGGATTGGGTGTGGGTTTTTTGCGACAAGAAAACATTCCGAGAGTAGTTTATTCAGTGAAAACTCGGACGATTTGCTCACAAATCAGACGAAAATTGTATCGGTTCGCCCTCACAAGTACCAGGTTGATGCGCAGGATACCAGCGATGGCGTGGACTTGTTGGTGAGCACCTAGTATACTCATTTTGAAGCTCTCACAGAGCTGAGCTCAAAATGAATGCGATTTTTGAGTTTGCGAAGAAAAGAGCTTCAAAATGAGTATAATCATGGCTAGGTTTGAAAGTTCTGAATTTCGACTCACGCGTCGCGGTTGCGTTGCGTGTCACTACCAAACCTAGTCGTGATTATACTCATTTTGAAGCTCTCATCGAGCTGAGTTTGAAAGTAATAAAATTTTTGAGTTTGCAAGGATAAGAGCTTCAAAATGAGTATAATCATGATTAGACTTGATGGGAAATCGGGTACGGTGTGCGCCTTTAATCTTGGATTTCGTTTGGCTTAGTGAGCTTTCTTGTTGCTCAGGCTGTATCTCGCTCAGTTTTTGTTCAATTAGAGTGAAACTTATATCGTTAAAATGGTCTTGTCAAGAGCTTCAAAATAAATACAAATTTGACTTGACTTGACTAAAAATAAGCTTGTTATGCGTCTTTAAAGTTGGGATACTGTAATTTGAGCATCCACAGTTTTAAGTTATTGTAATTTGCTCTGTTTTTGTCCGATTTGAGTGTAATTTAGACGCGTCGACTTCTGCATTTTCTCTGCGTTCAAAATCTCTCATCGATGGAAATGAGTCAAAAAAAAACTTCTAGGGCTTCTTCCCCTCCTCATTTAGTGAAATGTGAAATTTGACGACTTCTTCTTCTTCTTCTTATTTTTTTCCTCTGCTTTTTTTTCTGCAATTTTCTGTCTCATTTCTTCAGATCTCTTGCGTCATCAAACACTCTCTTATTTTCTCTTTGTTTTTGATTTTTTTTTGTTGTTTTTCATTGACAAAGGGCTATTTTTCAGACGTTTATGTGAGTGTTTTTGGAGACGACGGGGGGAGTCTGGAAAAGATTGAAGAATGATTTCATTTTTCACTAGGTAACTGTTATTATCCATTCGCCAATGATTGAGCCTTCGCCCAACGACACTCCGATACTCCATAGTTTTAAAACGTTTTGGCGCCAAAAAAAAAATTTTCACTTTTTTCGGCTTCTGGCACTCATTTTCTCACTCTTTAGGCGCCAAAACGCTTTTTGAACTGCGGAATATCGGAGCATCGTTGCACAAAAACTGGCGAATCTATAATGAAACTTTTGAGTGTTCGAAGTCCTTCTGAATCTTGAAATTCAAAAATCTCGTAGTTCTCTCTTAAAATAGACGACTCGCCGACTCATGCATGTTTTATAGTCCTCACTCTCTCTCATTAGCATTATTAGTTAGACACGATGAAAAAAAAAGTGTTTCCTATACTAAAATCCGCTTTTCTCCATCTAGTGATCAAGAATCTGGACGTGAGAAATCTCACATAAACTTTCATAGTTCAGTATCCTCTGGAAAGGAAAACAGTTGAGTGGCTTCGTTCTTAATGTTTTCCCAACGTCGACGTCCTCGAAATCAGAAGACATCCCCTTGATTTGAATTAGTAGCAGTTTGGATTCATCTTGTAAGCCTCGTGAAAAATACGATTGCAACTTCATCAAAATTATTCAAAAATGAAATTTGAGCACATAGTTGTATTTTTCTTGATGAGAGCTTCAAAATGAGTATAATCATGACCAGGTTTGCAATTTATGAAAATTTGGTCCACGAGGAGTACAAAAAGCCTCAAAATGTCTCGAATTTCTGAAAACCTACCTCTAAAAATACAAATTTCAACTGTCTAATTTGCACTGAAATCGGATAAAAATAGAGCAACAAACAATCCCTTAAAGTTGTGGTTACTCAAATTACAGTACCTCAACTTTAACGACGCATACTGAGCTCATTTTTCAGCCAAATTTAGTCAAGTTTGTACTCATTTTGAAGCTCTTGACAAGACTATTTCAACGGTATAAGTTTTTGATTGAACAAAAACTGAGCGAGATACGGCCTAAGCAACAAGGGGGTTCACTAAGCTAAACGTAATACAAGATTAAAGGCACACACCGTGCCCAATATCGCATCAAGTACACCAATGATTATACTCATTTTGAAGCTCTCATCAAGCCAAGTCAATTTCTAAACTCGGATTTCATATCGGACCAAATTTAAGTGGGATTCGTGTACTCCTCGAGGAGTACACAAATCTTTGATCTACAAATTATTCTGTCAAAGTTTAGTCTCTCCCCTCCTCGTCATCCGAATCATCACTAAACACATCCAGAAAAATCCCCTCTGTGTCCCTGCAAATGCTCTTAAATCTTCTCCTTCTCTCTCTTTTTCCTGGCCTAATTCCATAATTCTCTCCCCCTATCATATGCCCAAAGAAACCCCTGAAATTTCCAGCTCTTCTTTTTTTTGGATTTCTGGCTTCAATTTCTTTTTTGAATTTTCTTCTCCCGAAGATCTGTGAATATCTTGGAAATTTTGAATTCTTCTTTTTGAAAGACAGCAAAAATATGTCAACTTGAATCCAATCCATCTGGAGCAATTATGCAGCAAAATAGCACAGAAATGAGTGAAAATGGAGAAAAATGAGAGAGAAACTCATATGACTCATTCACATTTTTTCTAGTAGCTGACTTCTGGAGCTCAGAAGACGTCAAAATTAGAATTTTTCTAAACTTTCAAATTGTGGCTATAATCTTTGAAAGATTTGCATTAATTCTGTGTAAAACTCATGAACATCGATTCAGTGGTTTTTGAGATACGGTTACTTGATTTCTCCTAACCGACTGATTCTAGGTTTCAGACAAATTTGAAGTTTAGATTCCTTCGAAAATAAAATTTCCGGAATTTTTCAAGTGTTTTCTTATTCTCCTTAATATTTCTTGTCGATTCGTATAATTTTCATAAAAACCGGTCGATTTTTAGTACGATTTTCAGCACTCTAAAGTTTTACTAAACAAAATTTTTTTGAAAATCGAAAATTTTCAAAAGTTTGAGATTTTGTTCTGAAGGTTTTCTGAACGACTTTCGAGCCGAAAAATGACTGAAAAAAGCAACGAAACTCCGCATATTCATAAGCTCCGCCCCTTTTTGGCCATGTTGCCGCACCCTTTTCAAATTCGGAGGAAAGCATGTTATTACTCCGATTTTTACGATAAATCTAAAATGGTAAGAGTAACAGAAAGTAAAAAACTTTTATGCAGCATTTACCACAAAAAATCTGTTATTTGAAGAGAAAATTTTCGAAAAAACAATTTTTTCTCAATTTTTTTTTCAGTTTTTGTTAAAGTTGTCTGAAAGTGTGCCTATATTCAGACTCCCTCATAACTTTTTCCGCGCCAAATTCAATTTTCCAGCCTCTCTCTCATCATCATGTTTTCGCCCCTATTCTCTGTTCTGTTCTTCTCCCTCTGGTTCTCTGAATTAGTTCATAAAAAAGAAGGGGACCGAAAGAAGCAGAGAGAGAATAAAAAGTGATGAATGAGTAGAGGGGTCCCCCTCTAAACTTGGTCATGTTTTTTCTCTGTCTTTTTTTCAGAAGATTTCAATCTTTTCTCTCTCTCTCTCTCTCTCTCTAAATGTCCAGATGAGAATGGCGGCTTAGATAGGGAGCGACACATTTCTCTTTGTTTTTTTTTTCTTGAAATGTGTTTTGGAAGAAAAAGACCACTTCGGAGAAGTCAGAGATTAGAAATTGGAAAATTACAAAAAAAAATTGTAAAAAAGTTTTTTTTTCAAAACAAAAAAAAAAAACGTCTCAAGTTTCTTGCCCTTTTATGGATTTTTCTGATGTCTATTCGGAAAAAAACTAAGTATCGCTCCGCCCTTTTGCAACTCTGCAGCACGGTTTCCACTATTTTTCGAATTTCTCGCATTTCGAAAGGGGGCGGAGCTTATCTCGTAAGGGGGCGAATCTTACATCAAAAAGGGCGGAGCTTAAAAATGACAAGGTCTCACTTGTCGAGCTTTGACTTTTCTGAACGTTAAACAAAATTGTATGAATTTAAGAATGTCAGAATTTTTGGAAATCGAAAAAAAATTTTGAAAATTTTTTTTTAGTCCCATTTTTTTGAGCCGGGGGGCGGAGCTTACTATTATCTTACGGCACATGCGGAGTGTCGTTTTTTTTTTTTAATCTACTTTTTGATCTACTTATCCTCAGAATCCTTGCTATTTTTAGTCTTGTTTTCCTCAATTTTCAGTTGGAGAGTACACTTTTTTTTCGAAAATAGATTTTTTTTTCTGAAATTTCTGAAAACTCTATAATGAGAGCTCAGTCATGCTGAAACTTGATGATAGAGATCAGAGAAACAAGAAATTTTTCAAATTTTTTTTTGAGAACTCGAGAAAAAAGTGCATGTTTTTCAAACTCTAGAATACGAATTTTCGAATGACGTCGTGTACTCCTCGTGTACAACAGGACAACACGAGATTTTCACAAAACAACCACACTCCGCATGTGCCGTAAACTAATAGTAAGCTCCGCCCCTTTTGAAACACTGGAAAAATTTTTAATCACAAAAAAAAATTCGAAAAAAAAATTTTTTTGAAATTTTTTTATTTTTTGAATTTTTATTCTTCTGGAGTCCTAGAATCATTGAAAAATGTCAAAAGAACATAGAACATTCAATAAAAATCTCCATTTTCGTGAATTTCTTCCTAATGCACTTTTGTGTGAAAAAAAAAACCGGGAAATTTGGTTTTTTTCTTAGAATTTTTTCCTCTTTTTTTAAGAAGTAAATTTTTTTTCAGACAGACATAGATATCCCCTTTCTTTCTTCTCGCTTACGCACACACACGTGTGTTCTCGTTTTGTTGTCGTCGTCGTCATTTCGTATTTGGCTCGACGTCTTCTGAATTCTTCTGAATTCAGAAGACGTAAATTTGAAGTTTCCAACTTTTGGTCTTGTTTCCCACTACTAATTACTACTAGTTTCTTACCGAAAACGCACACTATTTTTTTTCTCGAAGTTTCAAAGTTTGAGTTCTATTCCGTTTCCAGTGAAAAGTTTTGAGTTTTGAGCTATATTATCGTATTCCGTTTGTTGAGAGCTTCGAAATGAGTATAATCATGGCTGGATTTGCAACTCTTAAAATTTTGACCCATGGTCGCGCTGCGGTTTTCATTTTCAAAATTTCAAATAATGATGCAATAGTACCTAAAAAACTATCTCCTTCAAAATGAGCCCACTTTCCGTAGGCTAGCTCAACTTTCATTTTTCGCGTGCGTCGCGGTCGCGTCGCGGTTTTAGGTGAAAATTCAAACTCATCCAAACCTGGTCATGATTACACTCATTCTGAAGCTCTCGGCGTCCCCACCTTGAATTTCCACTCAACATTTGGATTCAGAGACGTTTTTTTAGTTTTAGACACCCCCAAAAAATGCAAGAAAGAATAAATAGAGCAAACCAAGTGAGACAAGACATAATTAACTTGCTTATTTCCTTCTCTCCCTACTTTTTCTTGATTTTTCTTCTCTTTTTTCTCCTTTTCCCGCCAATTTCCGCTGTCTTTTTATGCTCCAGGGGACTCCCTCTCTCCTCCTCCGAGTTCTGACATTCATTCCTCCTCGTGACCATCAGAATAATGAATTCTAAGATGAGATTTCTTTTTTCATTTTTTGCAGAATTTTTAGTGCGGACATGTCCTGAATTTCTGAAAGAGAACTCGAGATTTCTTTTTCTCAGATGCAGCTCGACTTGCCGTCGATCGTCGTCTCGTCACACCACGACGACCCGGGTGGTGGTAATGGTGGGTTGAAAACTAGATTTTCGAATTTAGCGCGTCGAGAGCTTCAAAATGAGTATAATCATGCCTAGTTTGAACAAATTCTAGGATTGCTCATTATAGACTGAGCAATCCGAGAATTCGTATTTTGAACTCAAAACCAGTCATGATTATACTCATTTTGAAGCTCTTGACATCAGAAGACCAAAAATCAAGCTGTTGTACTTTTTTACTCAATTTTGACTCTAAAAAATCTCATGCAAAAAATTCGAAAAAAAAAGCAAAAAATTTTTTTTCAGATTTTTCGCAATTTTCAATTGTTTTCGAGTTTTCCAAGTCAAACTACAGTAATTCCACATAATAATGTCTATTTTCAGATGTCAGCCGACCGACACTGCTCAATCCATTAATGCCTCTAATGATGACACAAATGGCGTTTTCGCAGAGAAAGTGAGTCTGTTTTTTGTTGATTTTTTTTTTGCTCATTCGAATTTTAAAATTATCAAAAAACACTTGGTGAAGCGTTCCTAGAACTTGAGAGAAAATGAGAAAAACAACAAGAAGGTCAAAAACGCCCCCAAGGAACACTTTCTTGGAGTGTTCATCGGGATTGAATGAATTGCTCAGCTTAAGACGAGCAATCCCATCTAAAAAACAAAATGAGTATAGCCATGACCATGTTTGGAAATTTTTTCTGATTGCTCAGCTTTTGATGAGCTTTTGATGAGCAATCGGAGTTGAAAATCGTTTTCAACGTAGCATAGGCATGATTATACTCATTTTAAAGCCCCAAACATGACAGATTCGAAAATCATATTTTGTCAAACTTTCCGAGTCGTCTGAGCTCTTTCTCTCCTTTTTTTTGTTGTAGGTCAAAAAGTGTTTGTGTGGAACAGTTAGACAGTACTGGAATGTTTGTTCAAGAGGGTGAGGAGCCTGTCATATGTTTCACTCTTACTTTCTGTAAACAGTTTTTTTGAGTCATGATGAGCAGCTATTGTCTACTTTGAAAACCGAATTTTTTAGCTAGACTCCGCCCACTTTTCTCGAAATTTTTGAGATTTCGAGAAATGATAATTTTTCTTTAGACGTTTTGAATGAAAACTCCAATTAGGAAAATCTGAATTGGAAAAGTGGGCGGAGCTAAAATGTATTGGAGCTCTATGGTTGACAAATAACTTTGTAAAGTTGTGTGCTCTCATTTTTCAGCTGTTCAAACTTTTCGGAAAATTCACCCTGGAATTTTCGAAAAAAAGTACTTTGAATTTTTTTTCATGAAAATCTGAAAATTATAAAAATCGAACCTTCCCGAAAATGTTTGACTTTCAAGACTCTAAACACTGATTTTTGAGCTTGTCATGTTTTGAGCTTCAAAATGAGTATGATCATACTTGCAACGGGCCGGGCCGGGCCGGTAGGAGGATTTTCCCGGCCCGGCCCGGCCTGGCCCGGCCCGGCCGGCCCGCCTCACTCAGCTGAAAAATTTTTTTTCAAATTTTTTATTTTTTTCAAGAAAGAGAACGAAAAAATTTATGCTATTTTTTTGAGAATCTTTTTTTTTCAAATCAAAAAGTACAAAAAGAACAATTTGGTTCCAGAAAAGTTACTTTTCAAAAACTTTTTTCCGAAAAATCGGGAAAAAAATCAGCTTCAGTAATACCCCCCCGGCCCGCGGGCCGGGCCGGCCCGGCTTGACGTCGGCCCGGCCCGGCCCGCCCAAAATCTCAGCGGGCCGGCCCGCGGGCCGGGCCGGGCCGGCCCGTAATTTTGCAAGTATGAGTATGATCATGGATGGATTCGCCAGACTTCAAATTTTGACCCACGCGTCGCGGTTTTCGGTTAAAATTCAAAGTAAGCCAAACCTAGTCATGATTATACTCATTTTGAAGCTCTCACTGAGCTGAATTCCAATTTTTAGGTTTTATTGCTATTTTAAAGCTGAGCAATCTTGATTCTGAATCTTCATTAGACTTTATTGTATCTCATTTTCCTTCGAAATGATCTAGCCTGCAACAGGGGTTTAGAAAACCAAAAATCTCTCTTGCTCTAGATTTTTTTGAAAGGATTACAGTCAACCACCTGACCGTCTTAATCTTTGCTCGTCCTTCTCTTTTTTTTCGTTGCATAACACAATGAAAAAAAAAGGAAGAAAGAAAAAGGCTCTGCCTCGGTCCTGGGGGTGGTGGTGGTGGAGGGAGACAAAGAGAGAAAGAGAGAGAGAGACGCAGAGAATCAGAGAAAAACGGGAACATCCGAATGGGTAAGAAAAGAAGAAGAAAGTAGTAAACATTCTCTCCCTCTTCTTATCCTTCCGATCGTCCACTTTTTTCGTTTGGTTTTTGAGAGAAAGAGAGAGAGAGAGAGAATGAACTTTTAAAAGAAGAGTGACACTGAGACTTTTGAAGGAAAACACTTAGTGCAAACTTTCTTTGGCGCGATACTTGGGCATTTGAAAATCTCAGGCAACTTTCTTCTTGTTAATGTTGAGAGTCTTGAATTTGATAGAAGTAAACCATGGAAATCTTAACAATCTTGGAATCCAAATTTCGTTTTTAGACTCTACTCATTTACAGCTTCAAAATGAGTATAATTATTACCTGATTTGTTTAACGTCCCCCAAAAATTGCAACGCGACCGCGACGCATGTCGGCGAATCCATTCATGATTATACTCATTTCGAAGCTCTTGACAAGCTGAGCAATCCAGAAATTCGGTTTTCAACCCAAACCTTGTGAAGATGACACTTATTTTGAAGCTCTGAACACGGCAAGTTCAGAAATCAGACTCTAAAGTTAGGCACCACAACATAATTTTTAAAATAGATTTTTTCCTATTTTTACCGTTGGATTGTCTTCTCCCTTCTGATAGAAGTCCATTCCCAAAGTTTCAGAAAAAAAACTAACTCCAATCCCGAGTTCCACACCTTTTTGTACCAAACCTCAATGTACTGATTTTCTCCTCAGCTTTTTGCGGTGCGCAGAAAAATAGGCGGGGCTTAGTCGTCGCCCACAGTTCGTTCTCTATCACCTTTATCATTGTCGTCGAGACCGCGCGTCGGATTTGCGCGGTGGCGCAACTGGGAACGTTGCTGACTACCAAACCGAATACGAAAGTTCGACTTTTTTCTAAGCTGAATTTCTTTTTATCCATTTTTTTAGTATTGTTCACACAAGAAAACATCCCTGCTACGACGATATCGTTGAGAACTTCAAAAAAATGACTTTTTGGCTCAGTTTCATCAGGAAAAATGGCTCATAACTTTTTTCGGCTATTGTTGAGTTCTCTAATTTTAGTATGGTTTTGTGGCAAATTTTCCATAGAATCTAATGGCGAAGAGAAAACAAGCGACTTCGAGCTGCGTCACCCTCAAAAACCCAAAAAACTGAAATTTTGGAAAAATTGTATTTTTTGCATGAGTATTAAAAGTACTCAAAGATAACCAATCTTTCTGAAAATTTGCATACGTCTACATAAGGTCTTTTTTCATCATAATCCGTAAAAAAAAATAAAGGTCATCGCTGAAATTTTTTATTTATTTCGGATGCCAGTTTGGCTGAAAATTGTGAAATTCGGCTATTCCAGAATGCCAATCAATTGTTAAAATCCAATTCCCCGATTCAAAAACTACTGGAAACCATAAAACAATTTAGCGACTTCGACTTTTATATACCTCTTTTGGTCGATTTTGTTAGCCCGACACCCATTTTTCGATATTTTCGAATCGAAATAATAAAGCTATTGGAAAACTGACAATTCCAATCGATTCTACGCAGTCGTTTACGTAGGGACAAGTTGAAATTCTAGAAATAATGGGTTCCTAACTCCCGGTACAAGGCTTCAAAGATGGGCTGGTGCCGCGGGGAGAAAAAATTGGTCGCCCCGCCCCCTTTCATTGTGGTGCCTATCTAAAGTTCTGAAAATTGAAGGTTTTCAAAAGATGAAAACAGAAGAATAAAATTTTTTTCGGAAAAAGATTCTTGGAAATTATTCAAATAAACCAAAATCCCTTCAAAATCTAATCCCACTATCATCGAGAATAACATTCTAAAGATTTTCGGAAAAAAATCTTTGAAAAATTCAAATTTTCTTGAAATTTCCAGTTTTTTCAAGACATCCAACTTCCGCTCACATCAGTTGTCTCTATTCCCCTATTGTTCAATATCAAGTTTGAAATTTCGAATCTCCGACCTCAAGGACCTTGAAGAGTGTCTCAATTTTGCAAGATTCCAAATTGTCCCAAAAAATATTTTCTAGAACAAAAAGATTCTATAAATCTTCCATCGTCTTCCTCCCCTTCTCTAGATCAACAAAAAGTTCATCTCTTCTTTCCCACTGTCCCCCAGTTCCCAAACACGTGCCCCTCGTGTTTCTCTCCCCTCTCTCTCTCTCTCTCTCTCCCCGCTAGAGAGACGCAGACACGTCGACAAATTTTTTCCCCCATCAATTTTTTTTGTGTGCGCCCCGGCGGCCACCCCAAGCCAACTGATCGTTGGCACTTTGTCTCGTCGTCTAACTCTCTAACCAAGAAATGTGTTATTCGTTTTCTTTCTCCCACTGCCATATGGATGGGAAACGCTTATGAGCTCAGGGCTCTTTTTTCCATCTTCCAGACCTCTTTGGCTAATTTCTTTCATCTGACCTATTTTCGGTGTCTTTTTTTCCCGTAAATAGATGAGGTCTTTGGTTCTTTTTCATTTTTGCTGTTGTTTTTCACTTCTTATCCGGTGTCTAGAAAAGTCCCTGGATGGAATTGAGGCATCAAAGTTTGCAATTTTGGATTTGGCGCGTTGAGAGCTTCAAAATGAGTATAAACAAGGCTAGTTTCTGGATTGCTCAGTATTCGATGAGCAATCAGACATTGAAATTTGGATTTATCCTGTTGAGAGCTTTGAAATGAGTATAATCATGACTAGGTTTGGATCGAAATTCAATTTTCGGATTGCTCAGGTTTCAAATGAGCAATTGAGACTTTGCTCGGATTTGAACGTAGAACAAGCATGATTGTACTCATTTTGAAGCCGAGAACATGACGAGCTCAAAAATCATAATCTGAAATTTGAAAAGTTTTTGAAAACTTTTTTCGAATTATCCAAAACTCACTTTTTTCGATACTTATTACTCGTTCTAGCACTCATCTATCTTCTCTTTTAACACACACATACATCTATGTATATCTACAAATGTACGTGTTGTTTTCAAAACTCCCGAACGTCACGTTTTTTCGAGTTTCGCATTTGAGGTCAAAAATAAGGAAATTGGGGTTTTGAACTTCTATAACTTCTTCGGTTTATTTTAAATCTTGCAGATAATAACATTTTCGTAATTGGCTCGTTGAGAGCTTCAAAATGAGTATACTCACGCCTATTTTACCTTCAAATTGGCTATAAGTCGGATTGCTCAGTTTGTGATGAGCAATTCAGAAAGTTGGCTCAAAACTAGTCTTGATTATACTCATTTTGAAGCTTTCGACTTGTTGATTATGCATTTTTAAGTTGCAACTAAAAATTTCGATTCCTAACAATTTTCAAAGCTGGAAGGCAAGTCTCCCAAAATGTGTTCAGTTTGCAATGCGATGCAAAAAAAATAACGAGTAAACAGTTCGATAAAAATCTTTTTACACCGTTTTCTCCTCTCTCTTCCACACACGTGCTTCCGATTTGTAAAAATGTGCCATATCATCATCTCTGTTTTTCGTGTTATCTTGCCGACAACGGAAATGTGAAAATGTGGAAAAATCCATCTGGAAGTTTTTTTTATAGAATCCCATGATTCCGAAATGGATTTTTGTTATGAATTTTTTTCGGAAAATGAAGAAAATCAAAAATAGACGATGATATTTTTAGAGATGGGAACCGATACTTTTCAGTTTTGAAAAAAAAAATTTTGATTAATAAAATTTTATTTAGATTTTTGAAAAAAAATCTCAATTTTCAGAATCCCAGTGTTTGACTATTGAATTTGTCACGTTTAGAGCTTCAAAATGAGTATAATCTTGGCTGGGTTTGAAAATTTTCAATTTTCGACCCATGCGTTGCGGTCGCGTCGCGGTTATAAGCCAGATTTTCAAAGTTGACCAAACCTAGGCAAGATTATACTCATTTTGAACCTTTTAATGAGCTGTATTCGAATTTCAAGGTCTAATTGCTCATCAAAACCTGAGAAATTTAAAACACCTTGATTTAAGCTCAAAAAAGCACTATTTACCACTGGCCAAAAAAAAAATCCCGACCAAATTCGTGGGGTGTGTTTTGAAACTGACCTTGATAAATTGACCTCGTTATTTTCTCGTCGAAAACAAAACAAAGTACAACACAAAAAAGGATGTAAAGTTTTCCTGCGGTCTATTTCTCTGTTCATTGATCTCTTCTTTTTTGTGTCTCGATTTTCCCATTTCCGATAAACTTTTCACTCGAGAAAACATATGTTTGGGCAAGTTGATAGCAAAACTAGAAATTTTAGGAATTTCGCCAGGAAAATTGGACAAAAATTGTGATTTTTTATCTTGGCACGCTGAGAGCTTCAAAAAGAGTATAATCATGCCCCACTTTGTTTTCAACTTTGAGTCCCGCCACGAAAACTACAGTAACCCATTTTCCAGTCGAGATTCCACTTTTGAACGAAACATATCCATGCTTATACTCATTTTGAAGCTCTCATCGAACTGAATTCGAAATTTTGTGTCTTATTGCTCATTCTAAACTGAGCAACCCAAGAATCAACAATTGAATGCAAACCTAGTCATGGTTATACTCATTTTAAAGCTCTTGATCTCCTAAACTCAAATTTTCGGTTTATATCTGAATTCGATACCATTTTTTCTGGTTCCGGTCCCTTTTTTTTCGTAAATTTCAAAACACTTTTGTCCTTCTAACGCTCTCTTAGTTGATCATCGGTCCAGACACAACAGGAAATTTGAATTCAGAATTCAGTCTGGTCGCTTTTTTTCTTCTTCTTTTGTTTTCGTTCTATTTTGTGCCCTTTTAAGTGAGCCCCGATTGTCTAGAGGAAAAAGTGCAATGGGGCGCACTTTCTCCCTCAAATGTCGAAATTTAAGAAAATTAAAAGTTTGATGTTCAACAGAGCGCACTTACAGTTTAAACTGTTCGATAGTTCAATAGAGCGAATTTGCACCCTGGTTTTCAAATTTTCCCAAAGTTTGATCAATGGAGCGCACTTGCATTCCTTCCATTTTTTCGATGCCTTTCCGTGTCCACTCTCAATGTGTTCTTGTTTTCGTGTTATTCTCCATTTCTTCATTTTTCTGTGCCCCTTCGTTCGTCTAGAAAAAAAGGAACGTTGAATGGATAATAGAGAGTACGAAATTTAGAGAGACGCAGAGAAAAAGAGAAATAAGGACTATGCTCATGGACACTCTCTGTGGGAAAGGGGTGTTCGCCTAAACCCCCTCTCCCTTTTTTTCCTTCATTGGAAAATTTTTTTTTTCGGCAAAAAATTATTCTTAAATTTCAACTGAAAGAAGGGAGAAGGATCCATAATATTCTATGATTCTTGAATAAATTTGAAGCAGAATTTTTTTTTTCAGAAAAAGTTTTTTTTGAAAATTTTCCAACTTTCAAGCCCCAGGAATCCAATTTTTGACCTTGTCACGTTTAGAGCTTCAAAATGAGTATAATCATGCCTATGATCCCTTCAATTCGGGTCCACGAAAACTACAGTAATCCACCGAGTTCCACACGAGACCCAACTTTGCAACCAAACCCCGTCATGATTATACTCATTTTGAAGCTCTTGGCAAGCTGCGTTCAAATTTTTAGGTCTCATTGCTCATCGGAGCCTGAGCAATTTGAAAACTAGTCATGATTATACTCCTTTTAATGCTCTTGACGCCCTGAGTTCGAAAATCGTGTTATTTTTGTTCTACAAGCCCCTCTATTTTAGTTTTCACTGTTGATCGAACCAAAATTTTTCAAAATTTAGTTTTTCACCTGCCTGTCAGAGGTTCAAAGACCTTCAAAGTATTAGTGATCTCCCCCAAAACTTTTCTCTTCCAAAAAGTTCGAAATTTCCTTAGAGCGAGTTTGCACACTCCCACGTGACCACTTTTTGTTCCCCCCATCTGATCATGTATCTACATAAAAAATGGAAATGACAATGTACATATTCCCTCCCCGATTCCTATTCCAAATCGACCTTTCCCTCCATCCATTCTGACTGACTAACACCACCATCTGCCCCTCCGTTTCCCTTCTTCTTTTTATTCCGTCAACACGATTCCCATTCGAATGCCAGAAAAACGAAGGAGAGGAAAGGCCAGCTGCGCTGGTGGTCACTCAGCATTTTTTATGCGCCCCCCCCCCTTTCTGATGGGAACCAAAAAGGACCCCCCAAGAAAATGGAGAAAATGGACCCCGAAAAGGATCAAAGACCAGAAAGGCGATTTGGAGAACTGAAGTTTTTTTGAATTTTCTCCAAGGCTTCTAAATTTTCAGAACCCCAGTACTTCATTTTCAGACTCAGCGCGTCGAGAGCTTCAAAATGAGTATAATCATGCCTATGATCGCTCCCATTCGGGTCCCACCACGAAAACTACAGTACTCCACCCATATTTCCCCACGAGACCCAACTTTGCCAACAAATCTGGTCATGATTATACTCATTTTGAAGCTCTCAACGAGCTGTGCTTGAATTTCCAGGTCTCATTGCTCATCGGGGCCTGAGCAATTCGAAAACTTGGTTTTTTGATTCAAACCCAGTCATGATTATACTCATTTTAAAGCTCCCAATGAGCTGAGCTCAAAAATCACTATCGGAACAGATTTTTTCGTTGGCCGAAATTTCCATTTCCGTAAAGCGCACGGATGTGTTTCGAAGAAAAACGGAGTCTCAGTGCAAAATAGGCGGAGCTTCCATTTTTTGAAACTTTTACACATGATTTGATCAAAATTTAATTTCCAATCGAATGGTAGTGTTTTCAATACCCTAGCACAAAAATGAGCCGAGTTATGAGCAAAAATGCACAAATGGCTGTTTGTTCGTCTTGTGGATGATAACTCGGTTGCCAGTAGATCAAACTGTATGAAAATTATATGAATCGATTGGAATTTTTTTGGAGATCATTTTCAAGTCGTGAAAGTTCTAAAAGTTTGGAATTTTTTCAAAGTTTCGAGCTCTGATTTTTGGATTTTTTGGGCAGCATCTGATACTTCTAGGAACTTCTTTTCTGGCACCATGCCAACCTTCCGCCATATCCAAATCCGGTGATCTCCCCCATGACTATTAGCCCCCCTTTGAGTACAACAACAACAAAACGTATTATTATGAAAATTCATAATGTTTGGTGTCTACAAACAGAGAAAGAGCAAAAAACACCAGATTCATCACTCAATGACACGTTTGTTCCCCTAAAATGGAGAAAAAAAAACTAATAAAGAAGTTGAGCTCCGCCTCCACAACAACTACAGCTTGAATTAGGCCGATTTCGATTTTTAGTGAAAATCATGAAATTTTGAAAAAACTTGAAAATTTGAAGGCGAAGGTTCAGTGGAGCGCGATCGCATATCTATGGCGCCGGGAATGATGAATATCTATTTCCCGACAACAAATTAATTCATCACGCGACCAAACAACAAGGGGTTACTGTAATCATCCATGACATCATCTCATGACATACTAAAAGCTTCTAGATCATTCCATCTCCTCCTCTTTTTCTCTCCCTCTCTTTATCTCTCCGCGCGCGCCAGGTGTTCCGGAAAATTCGAAGGTCGCATCCTTCTTCTTTTTGTCTAGACACCATCGGTTAGGGTTCGAGATATAGATAGCAGTGATGAGCGGAATTCATTATTCCTTCTTCCTTCTTCCTTCTTCCGAGTAGTTTTTCTCTTCCTTATTCCTTATTCCTTCTTCCGGGATTTGTATTTTTGTTCCTTATTCCTTATTCCTTGTTCCGGATTTTTTACATTCTTCCGGATTCAAAATGTCAAAACGAAATCAAACGATCGCAAACATTTTTTCAGGAAAAAATTGGTGGAGACACCGAAAAATGACCGAAATTGCATGAAAATTTCATGTTGGCGTTGAAATTTTCCAAAAATTTTATGGGTTTTTAATATTTTATTCCGTCTTCCTTCTTCCTTCTTCCTTATTCCGGGTGGTTTTTGTCTTCCTTATTCCTTATTCCGTCTTCCGGAATTTTACTTTCTATTCCTTCTTCCTTCTTCCGTCTTCCGGAAAATTTTTTTCTGTTCCGTCTTCCTTATTCCTTCTTCCGGAATTTGAAATTTTCTCTTCCGCTCATCACTGATAGATAGATTGATTCGTCATATCGATAGCATGAACCGTACTTTGAAGGAGCATGCTTGAATGTTTTTTTCGATTTTCAGCGATTTTCGTCATAAATTGCAACAAAAAAACAGAAACTTCTACTTTTCCCAAAGATCTGAAGAAAAATAAGCGAAAATCTAAGAAAATCGGAAAAAAATACCTGAAATTTGAGCATGTTCCTTTAAAGTACGGTTGTTTCTATTTTTGTCAATTTTTGCCCATTTTTAAGCGGTTTTCAGGCTAATTTGGTAATAAGATATGCCAAAAATTATGAAAATTAGGGTTTTCTTCAAGAATAATCGAAAAAATTATCAGAAAATTGCCCAATAATCGAAAAGAAATCAAAAAACTTCCGCTTTTTCGAAACCGTACTTTAAAGGAACATGTTAAGTTGGCTTTTTTTTCAAATTTTGGCGATTTTTGAGCGATTTTTAGCGCATTCTCTTTGCAAAATGTATTTTTTCATCCTTTTTTCGACATTTAATTCCAAAAATTCGCTGAGAATCGCGAAGAAAATCGGCAAAAAATCGAAAACATTAATTAAAAAATTACCAATTTTCCTTGATTTTACGGTTTTCTGTAATTCCCTCGAACGATTTGTGTCGTTTTTTCGAATTTGTCACAAAAATTGAAAACTGAAAATTAGCAACTCTCTCGGCGAGATGCTCTGTTTCGATGATCAGAAAACATTACTCACTACAGTAACCCTCTTCTATAGTCAACCAACTGTCAACAACAACCAACCCATAATAACCTTTCCGGACACTTGACCATCGCATCAAAAAGAGCTGTGACCATTTGAACTGTTTACTCTTTCCGTCTCTCTCTTCTCTCTCTCACCCTTTCCTCCACCAATGACATCACTTTTCTGTCGGGTGGGGTCGCCACCCGAGGCGGTCACCCATCCAGCAGCTTCCTCTCTCTCTCTCTTTCTCTCTCTTACTATCCCTCCCTCAACGACCCCCCCCCCCCCCCCCCCCCCCCCCCCCCAAAAAAAGACTCCGCCGCTCGCACTTTTTTGTGCGCCTTCTCGATTTCCTCCTCCCGCCCTGGCGTCTCTCACTCTCTCGCCCATACTGTAGAGTTTGCTGGGCCGGCGCGGCACAAGGCCGCTGTTCCCCTGTCTTCTTTTCTCACATGCAGACCTTTTTTCCATCTCTCTCTCCTCGTTTTCTTCAGGGACACCCACGTTTGGGGGGTAGATGAACAATACGATTTCCTTGAGAAAACACTATTTGAGTTTGAATTTGCCTGTGAAAATGAATGAGAATAGAGGATAGGAGAAGAAACCAGAATTTTTTTGACTTCCAATCTTTTTTTTCATCGAATTTTCAGTGTTTTGAGCCAGAAATCAGCCGAAAAACTGAAATCTCACTGAAGATTCAAAAATACCGTACTCTTCTCAAAGGCGCACAGTGAACTTTGTCAAAATACGAACAGCCTTTGCAAGGCTCATTCTGGACGAATTCCCCTCAAACTAGTTTCAAAAAATGCAGAAAAATTTTCTACACGACTTTAATTTTTCCAATTTCTAGATTTCATCCCAAAACTACTCTAAAACCCCCTCAAAATGCTCCATTCGCTGAAAATTTGCTCAAAATACCGTATCGCTTAAAGGCGCACACCGAAATTTGTCGCCGGGTCTCGCAACGAAAACAGTTTTTTCCACGAATTTTGGAAATTTTTTCTTTTTCTGCGATTTGCGCTTGAAATGTGTCAAATTCAATGTGAAAAAACGCAAATTATATGGAAAAAACTGAGAAAAATCCAAAATTTGTCATATTTTTTCATAAAAATTACTTTAAAATCGGGAAATCCCGAGTTTTTCACCCCAATTCTCGTTTCAGTTGTATTCAGCTCGTTTTCACTCAATTTCGGCGAATTTTCCACCAAATTTTGCCGATTTTCAGGTGGAAAACTATGTCATCACTGCGCCAATCACCAGCGGCGACGTCGCCAACGTCTCCAGTGGCTCGTAACGTCTACTCGCGAGCATCGGTGGACGTGGAGAGTGGGGAGGGGAATCACAGCGAGCGAACGCATAATAGCCATAAGCGTCCCTATACGCCGGGTGCCAGTCCAAGAGGTTTTTTTTTGAATATTTGAATTTCCCGCCTCAATTTTCACCCCAATTTTCAGAAATCCTCTGCGCCCAACAATCGTCACTCCGTCAACTGCCGTCGCCGTCGCAAACCTCACCTCATGGGTCCAGGTTTGTGTTTGAAATTTTTCGAATTTCGCGCCTAAAACATGGCGGGAATCTGAGATTTTTGAATTTCCGCCAAGTCATCCCAAAGATATAGTTTCAGATTCATGGATGGGTACCGTCGCCGGATGCGTCAAGCCAGTCTGAATTTGCCATCGGAATCCATGTTGTTGGATGAAGGTAATAAAGATTTCAGTGGAAAAATTCAAAAAAATTGGGTCAAAATAATAGGAAATCGGAAAAGCTGCAAAAAAATCTACCAGAATCGAGAAAAACCGAAAATTCAATAAATTGAAAATTTCAATTTTTCAGTAATTTTCGATCGTTTTTAATCAATCCAGGTTCAAAATTTTGAGATATTCGCCCCAGAAATCGACTGGATTGAAAAAAAATTGGCTTAAAATGACTGAAAATACTCCAAAATTGGAAAAAAAAATGAAATTTTTGAAAATCCAAAAATTTAATTTTTCAGTTATTTATGATCATTTTTCGTCAGTTTAGGCTGAAAATTCAAAAAATTTGACCAAAAATAGTCTAGAAAAAATCAAGATGGACAATCAGTCAAAAATTGAAAAAAAAAATCTGAAATTTCAAAAATTTTTGATTTTCAAAAAAATTAATTTTTAAAAATTTCTAATCATTTTCAGTCAATTGCAGCCTAGTTTTTGGCATAAACGACTGGAAATTGTTCAAAATTCAAAAAATCTGGGGTTTTGAAAAATTGAAAAATTTCAAATTTTCACTGATTTTTTCAACATTTTTCGCCAATTTTTGGGTCATTTTGAGCCATTTTTCACCCAAATTTTCCCAATTTCCACCCGGTTTTTTGCAGACCTCGGCTTCCCACCAGTGTGCTCTCCACCGCCAGAAGTCTTCTGCGGATCGATTACCGGAAATCAGATGAGGAATCGATCGAATTCCGAAGCGGTGCCCGGCATGCGAATCAGATCGTCGCATTCGTTGGGCAACGGCGGACTTCTGGTGTTCTTTCCGACGTCGCCGTCATCGTCGAGCAATAATTCAGGTTTGTGGAGATTCTGAAGCTCAAAATGGGCTGGAAACTGAGAATTCCATCATTTTGGAAGTATCCAAACCATTTTGAATGGTTTTTGAGCCGATTTTGATGCAAATTTTAGTCGAAAAACCATGATGAATATGTGAACTATCAAACTTCCAGGCCTCCTTGCCCATCGTCGCGAGAGCCACACAGATGAGACGGCCGAGGAGGCGATCGTCTGGTCGACGAGCAACGATATCAGTGACGAGACGATGGAGGACGAGAGTATGTGTGTGGACGAGATCAGTGTGAAGGACGTCGAAATGGCCAGCGTCGGAGGAGGAGGCGGAGGAGCAGGGGGCGGAGCTTCCGGCAAATCGTTGAAAAGACCACCGGATTTGAATGGTGAGTTTTAGACGATTCTGAGGGGTGAAAAAGGACTGAAAATTTGGACTAAAAATCATGTGAAAACTATCCAAGAAAACGAGAAAATGGACAAAAATTGACATCTTGACAGCCTGAAAATTGGGTATTATATAGTTTTTAGACTCCAGAACTCATTGAAAGCTTAAAAATTAGTCTAGAATGCTCTAAAATCTGATTTTGGCGCTTCAAATTGTTTCAGCTCGGGCTTAGAGCTCTCCGAAGGTTTTTGTCGACTTTTAAAGGTTTCCTGGCTAATTTTGAAGCATTTTGGAGCAATTTTCAGGACTTTGAGCTTTTGAAGACTCTGATGGCTCCAGTTTTCGACTCGGTAATAGGAGATTTCAGGCCTTCTTGTTTCCAGTCAGTTGAGGCTCATTTGGAGCATCTTTTTGAGCTCGAAACTCTCGAATTTGGCCTCCTCTAACACTAGATAAGAGCACCATCGCTCCCTTTTTTTCCGTTTCCTTGATTGTGCTTCATGGCCAATCTCGTGAGCCATGGCAGTTCTCCCCCCTTGAAGGACAGAGAGAGAGTCTCCTTGTGTTGTTTCAAACCGAACCACTCCTCCTCCAAAAAAAATGTTCTCTCTATTTGGGATGAAATCGAAATGGAAGGAGAACAAGAAGACGTTGCTTCTTCTGAAGTCTATTTGGTAGAAGAAGAAGAAGAGGGAGAAGAACTGAGCAATGAGCACGTGCACTTGTTGAAGAGAGAGAGATGGAGCAAGTTGGGGGAATGGATGGACACTCAGTGTTTTTTTTTTGGGAGCAGCATTCCTGGCACTGACTGATTATGAGTTCGGAGCACATTTTGGAACGATTTGGCTCAATGGCAATGGTCATAGATAGCTTTTTGGTTTCTTGAATCTGATTCTGATTCTGACTCTCACCACGACGATCACTATGATTCTTGGTGATGCTCTAGAACTATCTATAGATTTCTTCCATCTAGATAGAGAATCAGATTCCTATTTTGACGATGATCTCCAGAATCTCATGAATTCTGATTCCTACGACTGCATTGTTGGTTGTGAATCTTGTTATGCCTACTGGTGCAGTTGGAAAATCGGATTTAGACCAAAGCCAGATGAGGCTTTGGATTCTGAGACTGGGTTTGACGATGATTATGATGGTGTTCCCATTTTGACGATTAGAGTATACCGTGAATCTATGGGATCTGATTCTCAAAATGGAAACGATAGTCGTGAATCTCTAGATTCAGATGCTCAGAATGACATTGATGGTTGAATCTTCGAATTCCTATTTGGTCCTGATGGAGAATACGATACTCATTTCATTTCGACGGTGACCTCATGAATCTCCGCGTTCTTCCCATCCACTAAAAGAATCTGATTCTAAAGATGGCGATTGTACTATGAGTCTCTGAGTTAACTTGTCCCTGATGAAGAGAATCTTAATCTCATCTTGACGATGACTGTGTTCTGATTTCTTATTCTCAATTTGACAATGACATCAGGAATCTTTGGACACAATTAGAGTCTTTGGACTCAATCAGAGGGCTCACAATGACTATCAACCTCCCGGGATCTCTTTCTCCTGGTATCTAATGAAGATTCAGAGGCCTGGAAGATTTTGAAGAATCATCTGATTCTCTCACGAAGACCATGCCGATGCCCATTGAATCCACCAGAGAGAAGAATTTCCCATGAAATTCGATAGATTGGCTGGTGTTTCCAACCGACCTTGTCTCTTCTTTTTCGCTCATTTCCCATTCTCCGGATGATGGGTCATCCATACATCCCATCAAACACTGACATTCCCCCCTCGTTCCCTTTGTTGGATAGAGATTGATGGAATGCACCGGAAGAGGACACCAGAATTGGGAATTTTTCGGTTCTGAATGTTGGGTCTACTATTCTGTCTTCGAATTTCTCGAGCTGATCAATTTCTAGAGACTCGACGGCTCAGAATCCTTCATGAAGATCCAGTTTAGACCTGTGGATGGATCTCTCAGAGCCCTTGATTCTCGGCTTTGGAAGAGCAGACTTTCGAAATTTTTCAGTCTCGATTTATCGACATTGAAAGAATCTATTGTTTTTTGATTAAAACAGTGGTCTGATGGAAGCATCCGTCGGAAATGGAGACGTCTAGCCGTATGGCCCGATTTTTTAATCACGACGGCGTCTGCTGGCCTCGGAGAGCCCTCTTCTCCTTCCTCCCCTAGATGGGTGGTTGGAGAGTGGTATGTGTATGTGAATGTGTTTGTGTGGAGTCTGAAGACTCACACAGGGTAAACAATCACGACACACTCTCTCTGACAACACGCTCACACTTTGATTTTGACTTTTGTGCTCTCTTTTGGCTTTTTTTTTTGTTGGACTCAAAGCGATGATGATGATGACGATGCTCTGGTTTAGAATGGCCTCGTTCTTCTTTTGAAGTGATGGCCGAAGTTGGGTTTCTAGGCCACCAGACCATTGGAGCATTGAGTAGAGCATGAAGCAAGGCGAGGGAACTGCAAGGAAACTATGACTATGACCAAAATGCTTCAAATTCCTTTGACAATGTCGATTTAGAGTGTCCCGAGCTCTTTTTCAGCTGTGGGCTCCCCATACTGAAATATAGTCGAGTTATATGAACGCATTGCGTGATCTTGCCGAATTATTGCTCGATCCAATTGGAAATTCAGTGTGGTCAGAATTCCCGAATGGATCTTGATCTCTCTAAAGAGGCCGAGGTCGAAATGAATTACGACCTGGAGAAAGACCAATGACACTTTCAACGAAACTTGTACAGATCGACTGCAATTTTGGAGAAGTTCCTCATCGTCTTTTGAATTTGAAAGATTCAAAGTTTTTGACGTCTTCTAGACCACATAATTAAATTGTGAGCAACGACAATCTGGAACAAAATGTCTCAAAAGCTAGTGTCCTGTCCCTAACAAAATTTGTATAAATCGGATGGAAATTTCAAGGAGAATATGACTACACTTTGAGAAAACTGGAAATTCAAATTTTCAAGGATTCTGAAAGCCTGCATTCAACTTACAACTCACGTCAAGGTGGCAGTAGTCTACTACTGTTCCAATCTAGATCAGAGGGTTGGATAGGAAGGTCCAACAGTGATGACGACTTCTGAAAACCCAGAACTCGAACTTCAGTCACTGAAGCTTTTCGTTCTGATCCATGCAGGTTGGTTGATCGAACCGTGGTCAACGCTGTCGAGCCGTGCTTCTTCAGCTTATCAGAGATTTCTCCACTACCGAACGTCTGTGTTCTCTGTGTCCTCATTGGCCGACCACATGGACCGAAAATTGGTCAGATTGCAAGCTGAAAAGGGGCTGCAACTGACTAAAAGTCCCATTAGTCGGGAAACAGATCTATAGTTGGCTGGGAGCACCGAAGAATCCCGGCTATCCATGGAGAGCTTCAACGGGACGTTTGAGATTCTTCAAAAGAAGCTCACCTGCTGAACGTGGTTTGTCTGGGAAGGTCGAAATCAAAATTCAGACCTTCTAGAGGGTGCCTGGGAAAGTTTGAAACGTTTAAAGAAACGGCTGGAATGCAACTTCTAGTGCAAGAATCCTCCCTCCCCTCTGCCACTTGTCGATTCCCTCCGGATGCAATTAATTCATGATGATCCGAGTGACCTTAGGTCTCTCTCTGCCTCATGTTTTTTTTTTTCGCTTTTCTCCACTGCTGCTGCATCTTCGTCTTCGTCGTCGTGTCCACCAGCCAGCCAGCCAGCAGCCGGCGCAGTCAACACCCATCGCTCTTCCTCGCTCTCTCTCTCTCTCTCTCTCTCGCTCTCTCTCTCTCCGACCCACCGACCCACCGACCGCCTGCTGACCACGTGACGGTGGAGTGGAGTAGAGTAGGGGGGGGGGGGAAATGAAGATTGTGCTTTCTTGATAAAGACGGGGCGAAAAAAAAGAACGAAACGGAGATGGAAAACGAGAGAGAGAGAGACACACACCAAAACATACATATCTCTCTATCAGATTTGATGATGATGAGAGGATAAGGGGAGGCTCCGCCCACTTTTCGTCGACGTTGGTCTTTTCTACATTGGAGAACTTCATTCGAAAGGTCTTGTCGACTTTTTATGGGTTTCTACAAGAGGATTTGTTTCTCCAGCGATGAGAGTCAAGCTCCGCCCACTATTTGAAGATCCCAGATGCGAGTTGTTGCTAATAGGCTCTGCCCTACTTTTTTCTCGGGATTCCTAAAGTCCTATCTTGCCGTGAAGGCTCCCAGGAGAGCTCTATAAGTTTCGAGTAGGCCCCGCCCACTTTTGGATTCTCTGGAAGTGATATGAAAGGATCGCTTTGCAAGGCTCCGCCCTTTTTTCTCCGGATTTAGAGAAATAATCTTTTTGTTGCTAGAAAGTCTAACTGGCCTTGAAGACTCTGAACGCGGTCTTCGAAAAGACGACGATGCCTGATAGCTTATTAGATCTACAGGCTCCGCCCACTTCTTCTTCTTTTTTCTCCTGCACTCCTCCGGCACACGTTCCATCGACCTTGCCACATACATGTGATTTTCGCTCTCTTTCGCGTTTTTGGCGCAAAAAGATTGTTATCATCTCCCCCTGTCCAGCACCACAACCAATCAACCCCAACAAGTCTCTCTCTCTCTCTTTCTCTCTCTCTCTCTCTCTCTCTCTCTCTCTCCGGCCAGCAGCTGATAACCAAGTATCTGTGTGTGTGTGTGTGTTATTTTGGACACTCTCTTGCTGCTGCTCCTCTCTCTCTCTCTCTCTACTACTGCGTAGAGAATGGACACAAAGAGGGGTAGAAGAACAGAGGAGCAGCTCCATGAAGGTGTGAGATTGGGAAGCCTGACCCCGGAAGAGAAGGCTCGGAAATCGTCGGAGAAAAGAGCTCCAGTGGCCTTCCCCTAAGGAGTGACCTTCGATTATCGGAATTTTGAGCATTACAAGAGCTCATCATCGTCTTTGGAGCACTTTTTTCGGTTGGAAATGACCGAAAATGTCTTCTTGAGGGGTCTAGGCGGTCGTAGAAGGGTTAAGCTAGACCTATGGAAAGTGGGCGGAGCCTAGACTTGTCTCATTTTCGGATCTCAGGGAAGATGTTGTCTTCGTGAAATGGAGCATATTTGGAGTCCTCAACATCTTGAACTACGTGAAAAACAGCTGAGAAAGTCATAGGCTCCGCCCACTCTCTCTCTCTCTCTCTCTCTCTTTTTCGTCTCAAGTACACTCTTTACTCGTCTATGCTTTTTTTTTTGCCCTCCTTCATCACCACCACCACCACTCTGTTGTTTATCATTTGTCGGTCTCTTTTTCTTCTTTCTTCTGTCTTTTTCTGAGTTCGAAAATTGCGCGTTTGTTGGTCTGTTTCGAATTCCAGGAACATCATTAAAATTCTGGGCGGGAAAGGTAAACTTTAGATAATAGGCGAGGGAGGAGAGAGATGTCCGTTTTTTTTTTTGGAGAGGTTGAGATTCGGGAGCTCAGAGGTCTACCTAGGCGTCCACCATCCTTATTTTGATGCTCAAGAGTAGCCAAGAACACTTGAGCTCCAGTTGGGCTCATCTAGATCTTAGCCTAGGCCCTCGGCCCTCGGCCTTAGGCCTTTGCCTAGGCCCTAGGCCTTAGCTCATCTAGACTCCTCGAAACGCCTCCTGAAGACGATCCAAAATCAGGCAAAACCAGGGAAACATCCCCGTACTGATGGGTGAACCGACGTCCACCTTCCTTTTCTTGATGCTCGGGAGTAGCCAAGACCACCTGAGCTACAGTTAGGCTCATCGAGGCCTTAGCCTAGGCCCTAGGCCTTAGCTCATCTAGACCTCCCTAAACCCCTCCTGAAGACGGACTAAGACCATGCGAATGGTGGACGAACCAACCACTACTACTGTGGTTTGAATGACGGTTTGATTTTTGATCATGTACAAAAAATGGAGATACAGAACGAAGTAAACCGTATCATCGGCAACTTTTTTCGTTCCCTCTCCTTCTTCTTCTTCTCCTTTATAGAACAAAAAACACTGACATCAGTATGGGTATGGTTGATGATGATGATGGATGACGACAGTGGACTACGGAGGGTGCAAACAGTTCGTATCGCTAAACGACGCAGTGATCTGTCTGATGTGCTGGGAGGATCCTCGATGGCGTAGAAATAGCACCACAAGGTCTGAAAATGTGAACAGGGCAGAGCCATTTTGAGCCGCCTTTTTCAGACACTGTATGGTGCTTTTTGAGCCTCGATAGAATTCCCAGATTTTTGAGCCTGGTTGAGCGATGATTTGGAGCTGAAATTTTTGATCTCCAGTCATTCAATTGGCCTTGTTTCTCTCGGTTTTCGTCTAGATTCTCAGAGCGAATTTTAAGACACCGTCTGACCGAACAGGTTTCCGATGGATTTTCAGTCAGTTTTGACATTTTCCTTCGAGTCATTCATAGACTATTCACCTCGCTAGAAGATTCGCATCGATAAGCTATTTTCGAAGGAAAGCCTTCTGAAATCGACCCCGAAAATGACTTGTTTGGTTGTTTTTCTTCCCACCCTTGAAATTGGATGGAGGACCTCTTCTCGATGCTATTTCCGTGATTCTTCCTCCTCCGTCGCCGTCTAGTTCTCACCTCTCTCGAAATGAGGGGGTAACTGGAGATCCTGTTTTTTTCGTCGCGGAGTGTTGGGCCCCTTTTCAGCCACTGAAAGAGGCAGAAAGGAGAGAGATGGTAGGACGAGACAAGCCAAATATTTTGAGGTTTTTTTATGAGAATTGGTGGATTCGGTTCGTTGATTTGTCTGAATATCGAGTGTGGATTTACGAGGATTTCTAGTGCAGCTACAGTAACTCAGGATCCACTGATCCAATTCGGATAAAAACTATGCTAATAGAAATATCATTTCGAGGAGAACAAGCTGATAGTTTGAAGATCCGGAAAATTCTGATTTTGACGGATCCTGAAGACCAAGATTTGCATCTACGAATCTTTGCATCCCGTGACTCGTTTGACCTCAGATTTTGGATTTTTTCGAAAATCTAGGTTTTGGCGGCTTTCAACGGCACAGGTCCCGATGACTCGACGGTGCT
Organism: Caenorhabditis sp. 40 LS-2015; assembly: GCA_900536305.3. NCBI lineage: Eukaryota > Metazoa > Nematoda > Chromadorea > Rhabditida > Rhabditidae > Caenorhabditis > Caenorhabditis tribulationis. The sequence goes on from LR543341.1 coordinate 352,502, forward strand.
CAGAATCGCTCTATGCGTACTCTATTAGCGTACCTCTTGATGTTTCGTTGATGCCCTCTGACGTCTTCTGAGAAACTCATACACTGTGACGAACGGACGATGCGCAGTGGAGCGGTAAGAAGACTTCTAGGCTTCACTGCGCTTCTAGAATCTTGTTCTTCAGATTGTGAGGTGCTCCACAGAATTCCAAGGAACTCTTGGGGAACTCGGGAGCAAGAGACTTGGTCATCTATCTCTGAGGTTGACGAAGTCTAAGAATCTTCTAGAACCGAACACCTGGGCATCTCCAGAGCTTCTAGAATCTCCATTATCTTCGAGAACCCCTCCACTCGTGAGACCGTTCCTTTCCGAAAAGGACACACATACAGCTCACATGACCATCTTGTTCCGCCTGTCTGTCTGTGCCCTTTTCGTACCGAAACATGATTCACCGCATAGAGAACGTGATTCATCTCTCTCTCTCTCCATTCGTCTTGGGTCGCCCATCTCCATTCGATTCTCAAATGGTGAGCCATGACCTTCTCGAACAGCACCATGTGCATGTTCATAAACCAGATGACCCTCCCCACCGTCCAAATGACCAGAGCCAGGTGGTCTTGTGATGGAATGGTCTGGAGGGGGAGGAGAGACAAGGGGGGCGGAGCTTGAGAGGACGGTCAATTTTTGATTTTTGAAAGTTTTGAACTCTTCTTCTCTTTTCTTCTGTTCTCTCACCTCCAGGTGTCTATATCGCTATCATCATTTCTCTCCCAAACGACTGGGTCAGTGTGTTTCTCTGAGGACACGAAGGGCAGACACGAACCCGTTGGGTTGGCACGTCTCTATCGAAAGTCGAAGGGCGCGTAGACATGAATCTAGATGTTTCTGGAGTGTCTGACGAGCTCTGCTAGTGCTCATCAACGACAGATGAAGTAGAGATTAGTCTATAGTCATTTGAGGCATTTGGAGCCTTTCTCTCTGACTAGGGAAAAACCTGAGTAATGTTTAGAGATACGAAATTTGTTGTAAATCATTGGAAAGCTGAGAAAATTTGCAAGCGATCGATTTGTTTCGTTTCTGCAACAGACTCTGCATTCTCGAGAAAATTGATTGTGAAATACGTAGACCCCTCAACTGGGTCTACCTACTTCAGATTCGATTTTCTCGAGAATGCCGAGTCCGCCCACAGAAACAAGATATATCAATCGATTGCGAATTTTCTCAGCTTTCCATTGATGTACAACACATTGTGTGACTCCAAACCTTACTCAGGTTATTCCCTAGTCAGAGAGAAAGGCTCCAAATGCATGACTAGACTAATCTCTACTTCATTTGTCGTCGATGAGGACTAGTAGAGCTCCTCCAGAAGCTCCAGAAACATCTAGATTCATGTCTACGCGCCCTTCGACTCGGTAATGTTTGGAACACATTTTGTAACTCCAAACATTACTCAGGTTATTCCCTAGTGAGTTGAGTCAGGAACTCTGAAAAGTGCACACTTCGTCTTCTTCCAGCTTTAGTTCCGGATTTCGGACTGAAATTTTCAGCGTTTGATCCTTGTTTTCTCTTCCTCTCTTTTTCTCTCTCTCTCTCTCTCCTCTCTCTCGATGCAGAGATACAAAATCTCATTATGCGTATTCCATTTTTGACCCCTTTCCGAGTGGCACCAGGTGCAAACACCTATGATGTTTTTGGACACTCTCTATCTCTCTCTCTCTGCATGCTCTATATACGGGGAGAAGATTAGCTTCTTCCGTCCATGAACGACTCTTGCTCTTTCAGCAGCCCGGCTCTATTTTTGATGAGGCTCCTTCTTCGGCTCACGAGATTGATTTGTGCATTCGGATTATCTTCGTATAGTATAAGTTGACATTTTTCAGCTGGAGGGGGATTTGGCAATTTTCAGGAAATCTCCTTCCGTTTTAGCCGTTTGGCATGTGTCACTATTGTTGTTGGATTATAAGCTCCTATGTATGCATATAGGAAGAGAGAGAGAGAGACAGAGAAAAAGAGCCACCACCGGTTTTTTTTCCAGCTCACTTTTTTAGAGAGGGAGCCACCACTAATATAGATCATAAAGCAGCATTTTTTGTCTTCATTGCTCTCACTTTTTTTTCATCGTGGTGACCGAGCTGTGGGATCCTAGGCCATGATGGACTTCCAGCCTTGGACTCCATGAAATCTGTGAAAAAAACGGTCAAAAGTCGCCCAGAACTGTCAGAACGTATCAATCTTCTTCTTCTCCTTCTCTAACCTGTAGTAGATGAGGAACACGGAGACAATCGAATCAATCAGAAAACAACTGAAATCGATAGTTTTTCGACGGGTTTCTTCGGTCATTTCTTCTGCCAAAAGGGCACTTCTCTTTTTAGATCATCTGAGGCGATTTCAGCTGCTCCTCTAGATCTATAAACTGAGCTCAAAAAACATCGTTGGTTTTTGTTGAGAGGAGATCATCGCAGTGGATCAGAAAGTTCTTGATCCTGGTATCTAACCCTTCTACTAGAGAAAGTACACTTTGCCAGTGCGTTTTGTTTGATTGGTGCAGAATCTGAGAGCCGAGGGAGAGTCGAAAATCCTGGATCTGTGACACCAATTCTGTGTCGAAATACAGACCAAAAAATAACGCATTAGAGAGAGAGAGAGCGAGAGGATGATCAGGATTGAGCAGGATGATCGAAGAGAGTGTTTGAATATGTAGGAGCACAGATCAACACCCAGAGTCGAGCGGAAGAGATTGCCTTAAATTTACGGAGAACGGTTTATCTTTGGAATGAAAAATGAGACAGAAGAGGTGTCAATAGGCGGAATGTAGATCTCAATGAGAGCTCTCGATTGGTACAAAAGTTGTGCCGAAATCTTGTCGGAGAACTGAGATATAGCCTTTCTTCTGTCTTCCGTCTTCCGTGTGCCAGGCGGAAGACGGAAGAAACGCTATATCTCAACTCCCCAGCAATACTATTAGCTGACTTTCATACCAAACACCTTTTCTGTTGCATTTTTCATTCCGAAGATAAACCGTCTTTCACTCAACACTAATCAACTCCATACAGAAGACTCTGTAGGCCATATACAGGCCTCTGTGAGTCATACAAGAACCTTTTTAGGTCACATTTGAAGTTCTGTAGGTGATCAAGGAAATTCCGTAGATTCTATCTAGAGCTCTGCTGAACATGATGTATAGACCCCATAGAGAGAAACTCGTAGTACATCTATATCATCGGTCTACGCGCCGAGTTCTCTCCTGGAGGCGAACCCGGTGGTCATGAATCTGCTCACATTCTGAACGTTCTCAAAATTCCTTGGACAGAACTGACCGTCGCCTTGATACCTGTTTTTCTGCACTAGATCTGACCACAGTTTGCTAGTTCTTGGCTCCACTAGAACCAACCCCCCCCCCCCTTTCTACCCTTGCACTTTTTTCGATTGATTAATGTCCATTTTTTTCATGATTTTCGCTCAACACATTTCGGCGATAAGCGGCAAAAAGCGTCACGTTCCAAAAGTGCCTCTTTCTCTGTCTTATGCTGTTTCTCTCTCCACTTTTTGACAGTTTTCATGAGGACTCAATCATCATATTTCATATGGAATGTCTTTCCTTCTTTTTCTCTTTTTCTCTCTGCTCTTCTTATCAATGATACACATCTACTGACCATTTTTTAGTTTATAAGTACTTAGAGCCTCTTGATACGTTGGCCAGATTCCGAGAACCCCGGAACTAGTATAGCAGGACCAAGAGCAACCAACCGAAGTACATCATTCGAAGGGCCAGAATTTGGTACACTATTTATAGATCATCGACCACATTTACCACACGTGCTAATTCTTTGCTGAAACTAGAGACAATTTTCTACGCATTTTGAAATTCAGCACATTTTTTTCCAGATAGCAGAAAACTTTTAACCTCGTGACCACAAGAGTTGTTCTTTTGCAATTTTCATCTTCTACCCACTTTCTTGTACTCGACTTTCTTCTCTCCGTTGCGTTTTTCATTCCTCTCGATTTTTAGAGTTGAGAAAAGTGCTCCTTTATCTCTCTTCACTCATCAACGGGTCCATATCAACCGTCACCACCACCACAACCTCCACCAAATGGCCACAGTATCCCCTCCATCGAGTGCCAATCTCATATTCCCGCCGATCCCCGCGCCCGACCCCTTTCACCATCAGCGATCGCCAACCCCGTCGGCTCTTCTCGTCTTCCTAGCGGCAACGCCTTCCGACCAGAGCCTCGATGCTGCAGAAGCGACCCCGGCGGGTGGTATAAGCCCCCGTCGGCGATGGTCGAGTCAGAAGGAGCCGAAGGAGACGAGAAGTGCGCCTTGCAGTGCGAGGAGGGTTGAGAAGTCGATATCTCTGGATGGAGAACAGGCGATCGATCGGTTCTTTCTGAGCCATCGTACTAGTCTGAGCACGATTGAGCAGGAGCCCGAGTGCTCCGCCGAGCAGGATCATCCGTCTCCGTTGCCGTCGAAGGGGCTGATTCGCAAGTTTCGAAAGAGGATTTTGAGCACCGAGAAGTCGAACTCGGCGCCGGCGTGCAGTTCTTGTTCATTGGCGAATGGATCATGTATGAAAAACTGTAAAAAAACGGAGGGGAAAATTGAACGATTGAGCGTTCTGGAGGGTTTCGAAGGCTTCTGAAGGCTTCTAAAAGGTTCCGAATGATTCTGAGAGGTTCTGGTAAAAGCTTGAGGCTTCTCACGGCTCCTGGAAAAATCTGAAGAGTTATGGAGAATTTCGAAGGATTCTGAGGGGTCCTGAGGGATTCTCAAGGATTCGAGAGGCTTCTGGAGGACGTTTAGAGGTTTTGGGGAATTCTGAGGAATCTCTGTGGATTTTGAATCTTCAAACTTTTGAGTGCCAAATCCTGAAGTCTGAAATTTCAAATTCTTCAGAATCCCAAATTCTTCAAAATCTCAAAAATTTCAAAAAAGTTCCGAAAAATCTAAGTTCCCTAATCTCCAATTTTCCTCCTTTCCAGGCTCAAACAACTCGGGTTCATCGTCGTCGTCCAACAATTCGGGTAACAATGCTCACGGTGTGGTTCAGGGTGAGTGTCTTCGTTTTCTGAAAATCTCGAACTTCAGAATCCGAGGGATTCGGGATTCTGGAATTGAAGAATCTCAAAATCGTTGAGAAGTTTGAGATTAGTCTAGAATCTAGAGATTTTGGAATCTTTGATATCTCAAAAGTCTCCAGATGCTCGGAATCTCTGAATTCGTGGAATCAAGGAGGTCATTAGAATTTGAAACTTTCGAATCTGTGGTTTTTGGAATCCTAAAGATTTTCAAGGTTCAAAATCTTGATGATCCCTAGAATCCCTCCCTAGAATCCCTAACCAATCATCCCTGTTGCAGCCTCCAACTCGTACTCGCCACGCTCCCGTCCACTCTTCGTCGACACCCAGATGACGAATCACCTTCAGGATGCGGCGTTGAAGCGACGCAGTCCAGTGTCACAGGTCGTCGATTTCGTTCGAGGAAGGAATCGCACTTATTCGGTGAGCAATTTTTGGAATCTGGAGCTATTTAGAGTCATGAAAATCAGCCAAAAATCGAGCGAAAAAATCGAATGCTCTGAAATTCCCAGCTCCAAATAGCGTTGAAAATTGGCGATTCACAGAAAATGGCAAAAATGGTGATAAAAAATAGCCGAAAAACAGTGCAAAAAAGTCCCAAAAATGACCACTTCTTTACCTTCTCCCTAGCTCCAACTCTCCTCGCCTCGATGCGCTCAGAAATCGTCCAAAATTTTGGTGGAATGGTCTGAAATTCATGTAAACCAGGCCGAATTCACTTGAAATGGTCCAACATTCACCGATAAAACGCCAAAAATTGACTGAAAAGAACCTCAAACCACTCGAAAACAGTCTAAAAAGCTCCAAAAAATTGACCACTTTTTCAAAGTATCGTTGAAAAATTAGACATTAACCTTAGAAAGGGGGACCAAAAATAGCCGGAAAATGAACTTCAAATGATCTGAAACCTCTTGAAAACAGTTCAAAAAGCTCCAAAAATGGCCGGTTCTCCCACCACTTCCCTAGATTCAACTCTCCACGCCCCGGTGTTCTCAGAAATCGTCAAAAGTTGACGTGAAATGGTCTGAAATTGATCTAAACTGAGCCAAATTCACTTAAATTGAGTCAAAGTTAGCCTAAGATAGTCCAAAATTTACCAAAAAACGTCGGAAATTGACTGAAAATGGCCCCAAACCTCTCACCAGGATATCCGTTTTAGCGTACCTTTGAGAATTTCCTACAAATTGGCTCATATATAGAGCAGATACAGGACTCTTGAATGTGCAATGTGGCTACCTGCGCAGAGTTCTAGAAGTCGAGATACTGGTTCCGAAAGGTGGCCTTTTTCATCATAGAACCTGGACTCGCCACCTTTCGGAGCCTATATCTCGACTTCTAGAAATTTGCGCAGGTAGCCTCATAGCACATTCGAAAGTCCTGATTCTGCTCTATATATGAGCCAATTTATAGCAAAATTCTCAGAGGTACCCTAAAACGGATATCCTGGTCGAAAACAGTCCGAAAAGCTCCAAAAACCGAAATTGACCTGAACTGGGCCAAATTCATCACGAACTAGCTAAAAAATTGACTGAAAAAAACCTCAAGCCTCTCAAAAACAGTCCAAAACGCTCCAAAAAATTGACCACCAGTTTCCTCTCCAGCTCCAACTCTCCTCGTCGCCAATGTGCTCACCGCAATCTGTCGCAGCGCGAGCCTCGGCCTCCTGTGACGGCCCGCAGCCCCCGCTTCCATCGCCGGGACGCCGTCAAACGCTATCCGGACGTGTGCATCGCGCCTCGTTCACTGGCGGCACACTCAAATCGTTCGATTCGGGACTCGACCTCTCATCGCCCACTATCAATCATACGGCGTTGCTGATCAAGGAGGTGAGTCGGATACTTTTTGAACCCCTTTTTTTGGCAGAGAAGAAAACCACGTGTAAAAGTCAAGAATCGGCTCGTCAGAAGAGAGCCAGAATGGGCGGAAGAGCTCATTGGAATCGAAAGAAAATCGAGCTGGAAAAGTCAAGAAAATCAAGCCCTTGGCCAAAATCCTAGATGAAAATCAGGGTTTCTTGGCCAAATTTTCGAGGTTTTGAGCCTCAAAATCTGAACATTCTACACAGGAGAACTAGAAAATCGATTTTTGAACCCCGAATCTGGATTTTGGAAATTCGGCTAGAGAAATTTTCAGGATATTTGGAGCATCACAAGCATACAAAAAGTTGCTATTCTTGCTCTATTTTCGGCTCCCAAAATCTGGAAATTTTTCGTCGGATTTCAAATCCAAAAACGAATCTTCAAGTGCATGTATCTACATACCGACGCTATATATCCATGTATCTACAGTAATCCATTCAAGACTCAGACTCAGATTGCTCAGTTTCGCTGAGTAATCTCTGCTTTTTTTCCAGTTCGTGTGTTGGCCATGAATTGCTTAACCCTCTTCATTGCTCAGCCTCGGATTGCTCAGTTTTGCTGAGTTTTTTGAGGATTGCTCATCCAACGTAGATTGCTCAGTTTCACTATTATCTGAAAGCTCCCCTCCTCTCCAATCACTTTCTAGATTTGCCAATTTCCTCTTCTTCTTTTTTCTTCTGATAGCAGTCTTATTATCTTGGCAAGTTTTCACCAGTTACTCAGACAACGAGAGAGAGAATAACAGAAATCGAAAGGAGACCAAAGAATCGCAAATCCTATTTGTAAAAGACGGTGGTGGCAGAGTCACAAATTGGCCGTGTCTCCATGTTTTCCCTTTTTGCCACAGTCGCCAGATTTGATTTGGGTTAGTATAGATTTTTCGCTCATTTTTTGAACAAAAAAAAACAATTGTTCAGTTTCCTAGGCGAAATTCTGATGAAATTCTGCTAGAAATGTGAGATTTTAGAGCGAATTGGAGCCGAGTAAATGGCTCAAAACAGACCCAGAACACCCCCGTACACTTTTTGACGATATTCCTGAGCATCTGGATGTGTCTAAACACGGAAAGATGGCTTAGAAGCGTTCTGGCGCTTGCAAAGTACTGTTGCTCATGAATTACTCATCCCCCCTTGATTGCTCAGCCTCGGATTGCTCAGCTTCGCTATGTGGGTCCAGGAGCTCCGTGGACCTCTTCCCAGTGATCTGGAGGTCCAGGAACAACCAATCCGTTGATGGGAACAAGGACCAGGACCTCACAGAGAACCTTTGACCTGGTAGAGATCCCAAGAGCTCCCTATTCCCGTTCGCCGTACTTCTCAGAATTTCGTAATGACATCACTCCTTCTCCACATTCTTCTTATCAGTGTGTGTGATTCTTGTCCTCTTCTTTCTCCTCCCGGGAGCGGCGACCTAACCCGGCTCCTCCATCGCTGATCGGTCACGTTCCGCCTTCGTCTCCTCCTCTCTCCCTCTCTACGTCTCCCCCATGTTCTCTGCCTCTCTGCGTCTTGTCTTCTAAGCTCCCTCTCGTCTTCCCTTTCAACTTGTTTTCCACACACACAAGTTTTCGAAAACGAGGAGAGGTTCACTCTTTTCTGAGTGACCACCACCACCACTCTACGCCATCTGAAGGGAGAGAGGAGGAGAAGTGGTCAGGAGAGGAGGAGGAGATGAAGAAGAAGAAGAAGACGACGTCTTCTTCTTCGTTTTCTAGTCTCTCCTGATGCACCCCCCCCGCCAGCAGAAAGGCTAAAGGCTACAACTCGCTTGTTTTTTCTCGTGCACCATCCCTTTTTCTTTTTTTTTGGACCTGCTCTTTTTTCCTTTTGCAAAATGGAAGATTTATTAACCGATGTAGAGAGCAGAGATTGGATTAGAGGCGAGTCTTATTGCTCAGCTTCAAACTTTTCTTCGGAAAGTTGCTCAGTTTCTCACTTCTCGGCGTCGAGTTTCTGATTAGTTTCGTATTGCTCAGCTTCTGATTGCTCAGTTCCTGATTGCTCCAATTCTTATTGCTCAGATTCAAACTTTTCTTTGGCTAGTTGCTCAGCTTTGGAATTCTCTGGCTTTCATTGCTCAGCTTTGAAATGCTCAGGTTCCTTCTGAAATTGGTCCTCTATCATTGCTCAGTTTCCGGAATCCGGCGATTTTCTATATCGTCCATTTGCCGTTTGCAAGCCGAAGATTCGACTTCAGAGCTAGTCAATTTTTTTGAATTTTTTGATTTCTCAAAGCTCTACCCGTTATGTCCATGAAATTTTCTTTCGAATAGTATAGTTTTCATAAAAATCGGCCATCTGACTCTTGAGATAGTGTTCAGTCTAGTCTGAGGCTGCCCGGCTACTGTAATGTCGATTTACAAGCTCTCTAGAGTATCGCGGTCCAGTCTCTCGAGTATTCGAGATGAGATGGTGGTTCGATCTCACTTTCAAGGTGACACCTTGTGGGTCTGTGTTTGTGAACCCAGTGATCCTTTGATAAAGGTTGCTGAACCTATAAAGAAGAGATGATAAGCGATGGGTTGGCTGATGATAACTGATCATCTTTTGCTTCTCAATCTAATCGAGATCTTCTGGTTTCCATTTTGATCTCTCTTTATAAGAAGGGAGGAATGCATTTTTCGCCACGTCTCATTCGAAGACTCACGCCTCAAGGGATGTTCCTAGTGCCTTCTGAATCATCAAACGAATTCTGACTCTCGGAGAACGAGGAACCTCTACATCTCTTCAAGACGGAGAACGTATGAATATAGAGGGATGCTCCTGTCCACGCCATCTAATGACTAATTCATAGGGAACGTTGTCGAAAAGACGAGGGGGCACACTTTTTTTCCATTTTTTGCGATTGGCTTTCCCTAGCTGCTCTGCCCATCAAACGCACGCCTTCTCTGAATTTGTCACTTTCCGAAAGCGGAATCTTTGCTCTTCTTCTGCAGGCTCTTTTTCGACTTCTGAAGGTTGTCTAGAGCTCTCAGGCTTGTTTTGAAGACCTAAAAGTGAGCTGGCTTTTTGAAAAGACCATTCAGACCCTTTACAAGTCTTATAGGACCACCAAGAGCTTGCCTTGAAGTTTCCACGGCTCTCTTGCTCATTTGAGAGCAATTTCGACACCTAGACCTGGTTATTAGCATTGTCCTTCTTGTCACTTTTCACAATGCCTTGGAGCAGCGTTTTCCAGAGCTCACTAGCTCTTCTTGAAGTCTATAGTTGACCCGACCTCTGTTGCTCTTTGACCGTTTCTCTCTGGAGCATTTTCAGGGCTCTCTCTAGCTCTTTTTGAACGTCTCAAGTTGAGCTCTAGCTATTTTGACACCCCAGTCTTGGATAGCCACTGAAACCACCATGAGCCGGGTGGCGACACGCAAAGCCCACACGACGAGTAACAAAGACAAGGGGGGTCAAATTGCACATGTAGCCTCTCGAGCCATGGCATGGCTCTCTTGGTTGAAAGTGAGTAGTGGAGGTCGCCTCAGGATACTACACGTCATCCGGCGTTTTTCTCCGGTTTTCCAGAGCCTTTGCTCTGCTCTTGTTTGGTTTTGTTGGTCATGGCGGTGGCGACAACGACGACGACGACGAAGGCTGAAAAATCGGCGAGGAAATTGGGGAATGAAAAATGAGCACGAGGAAGGAATGAGGGTATTGAGTGTCCCTTCTTCAGGGGGGAAATGATGGATATGAGCAGAGAAATGGGAGAGATTGGTTGGGAGGGGGGATGTCGAAGATTGAGGCCTTCGGAAGACCACTTGGATCTCCTGAATCCTACCAGTTTTGGAGGTTTATAGAGAACTTGAAGGGCTAGTTGGAGACGAGAAGAGAGGATCTGAAACCTTGGAGCCCAAGATCTCGAGGATTCTGACTTCGAAGACACCTTGGATCCTCTAAACTTTGGAATCAGAATTCTAATGGCGTGGATCAGTGAGCGCTCAGAAGATCTGTAAACATCGTAGGTCTCTGAAGTATCGTCAGGTTCATATCGGCCAGAAGTTCGGAAGATCCGCGCAAACCTTGATAGAACCACTGATCCTGGAAACTTGGGTGATCTCCTCTATATCCTGAGATTCTTTGGATCATGAAAATTCCGAAACCGCGAGGTTCACAGAGTCGGAAGTCCTGAGATCTGTATAGATTGCTCTGTTGATCTTGAGGATATTTTGGATCCTATGGATCCTGAGACCTTATGGATCCTTGGATCCTTGGATTCTGCGCCCTGTGATTGCCTAGATCCTATAGGTCCCCGGTTCCGATGGATCCCAAAAGATCAAGGATCAAAGACATTTTCCGTCCCCTATCAATCACTCCCCAAACTCTCCCCCTTCCCAACCCACATTTAACCCCCCTCATAACAACAACTGCCCCCCCC
>LR543341.1:364064-419289 GCA_900536305.3 Caenorhabditis sp. 40 LS-2015
GGGTCCAACCCAGAGAGATCCTAGCCCCCTCCCCCCCCCCCTTGAACCACGTGATCATGATGATTTCCTTTTGTTTTCTCCTCCTGCCAGAGGAAAAAGGAGAAAAAGTTTGAGTTCGCCTCCTAACACCAACCCCCTTGGGAGAACGCGCACACACAGTATCATCTCTCTTTCTCATCTCTTTTTTTTTGACTTTTCACCCAATTTTTCCCCCCGTGGAAAAATCCCTATCAACGCTTTGGGAACCTCGATGATTTTTGCTCTCTTTGGATCTACGTAGAGAGAGAGAGAGAAAGTTTGAGTTTACTAATAGGATTATAGGGGGTCACTTTTGATGCAGAAATAGTTTTTTGGGGAGTCAACGATGAGAGGGAAAGCTAGAAGGAGCAGGAGAAAGCTGGAGAAGATTGGGAATTTGGGATACAGTGTGTGTAGATTTACGGAGACTCTGGGGTGGATTTACGAGGACTTTGGTAGACGGAGAAGGATCCGTCGTTGATTTACACAGATCCTGTGTGAACTATGGAGATTCCCAGGCGTTTTGAAAAAGCCTTGTGTGGATATAGAGTACTGTCAAATAAGATGACCATTTTCAGTGTGCAAAACGGTCAACTTTGAGCAGTTGAAAAAGTATGTTCCAATCACTGGATTTCTATAAAACTTGGTGGGTGTATTGAGCAACTCTAGATCTTCACTTTTGTAGTTGACAACTTTTTTGGAAAATTCCTGTGAAGTGAGTTAAGTCACGCGACATCAAATCTTGGTGCAAACTTCCAACTTTTTTGGACCAATGATCTTGAACGCGACATAACTCACTTCACAACAATTTTTGTAAAAAGTTGTCAACTACAAAAATGAAGATCTAGAGTTGCTTGATACAGCCACCAAGTTTCATAGAAATCGAATGATTGGAACTTACTATTCCAACTGCTCAAAGTTGGCCGTTTTGCACTGAAAATGGTCAAATTGTAAATCTTATTGAACGGTTTTGTATCCAATGTCGATTTACGGAGGTCTAGCACGAATTCACAGAGCCATTAGTATAGATTAACGAAGGTGACGTGTGCTCGAATCATGTAGGTAAATGAATCATCTGACGTCGATTTTCAACCTGAAAATTGACTCATTTTGGAAATCTGGCCAATTCTTTAGTGAAGATTAATCGATTCACTAAGTTGTGTACACCAAAATGAAACTGTCTAACTCGCTGAATTTCGAACTCCTAAATAAGACTGCCTAACTCTCCTGTCTCCCTTTTGATTCCTAATCATTGCCCGATTTCTGATCATTGCTTTTTTTCCCTCCAGTTTCTGCCTCTCTTCCACCTTCCCACTTCCCAATCTACTAATCCAATCTTCCTTCACTTTCTTTTTTGACCCCAAGAGACTTCAGAGACGTCTAACATGCTGACACTAGTCTATTTTCAACGAAAATGCTCTCGCTCTCTCTCTCTCTCTCTCTCTCTCTTATTTCTTGAGCTGTTTGATGTTCTTGCAGCTAGAACTTGCTCCAAAAAAACTGAAAGAAAAAAAGCTTTTTTTTGACGCATCCATAGAAATGGGGGAATCGGATAGGATCCTCCAGATGTTTTTTGAAAAAAAAAGTGAAAAAAAAAACGATTTTTTCCAAAACATATGAGAATATGTGTGCTTATTGCATACACATGCACAATATGCACACTTTTTCCCCGGTGCTTTTTTTCATTTTTTTTCCACCAAATCCATTCCGCTCTATTGGTTGCTTTTGATGATTTCCGATGTGTTCATCGATGGCCTAGAATTCCCAGGCGTGAGACTCCTAGGCCATCCCGGAGACAGAGCTTTGAGCTAGATCCGTAGAGGCTCCGTGAATGGAGAGCCCTTCCTCCTCGATGTTGGCTAGCAGGGACTAACGAAACAAAGTCACATTTACTATTTGGCGTTGTTTTTCGAAATCCACGAATCCCCCTCGCTCTCTCTATAATTAAGTTTGCTGATTTTGAGGCAGTAGCAGCAGCACACAAAAAGTCGCTTGAATCTGTGCACCCTCCTCGTCTTTGCCTACTCCCAAATTTCGACATCTAGACCCTTCTCGATCCTTGCTCATTATGGGACGAAGTTGGGAGCCTTTATAGACCTCTCAGATCTATAGATCAATCACCAGAATCGATTATTTCCTTGAAATTCCAGAAAAAATTTCCTATCCACCTGTTAAAGGTTCATACAACTGGATCTTCAGCAACGAACCTCTCAACGAACCTCAATAGTCACATTAGTTTGTGCCTCTCCCAAATTTCGACACACTATCTGCATAGAGCCATTTTCTTGTTGCTATGAACAGCTAGACACCGGAAGTGTGTCCCAAGCTCCTTGGCAACAAGAAATGCACATATTTAGAGCAGGAAAAAAAAAAAGAAGAAAAGGGCCTCTATTTCCGGGCACAGGAAGTGAGGGTGTCCATGTGGGATAGCGGGGTGTGAGGGTGGTTCCTGTTTCGAAGAGGAAATCTACCTAGTTGGGGAGGTCATGATCTAGCGACTGGGCTTCCTTCAGAACTAGGGATGAAGAATTCGGGATGACTTGAGTACAGATAGTCAGGATGATTAGATAATACGGTAAGGCCTTGTTTCTTGAGGTGGGATATACACATCTCAGTTCCCTGATCCAGTTTTAAGACCAAAACTGACTTCTTTGAGCAGAAATGGGCTCTCTTTTGACTCCACTTTGATCCTGGTGCTTCCTTTCGAACTCCGACTGGATCTAATCGACAATTTACATAGGTATTAGCTGAAAATAGGTCAGTCGTCTTTAGAATTACTGTAGTACCACCTACATATGATTCTTCATTTTCTGCTCCGTCGACCATTTGCTCTTTGAACCATATATACTCTTTGAACTCTTGACACCTGGATCGACGCGAATCCATTTTCGTACCTACCAACCAACCTACCCTATCTATCCATATAATGGTCTATTTGCAAACCATCTAATAGTTCTGAATGTGTGAAGAAAGCACACACAGAGAAAGAATAGGGAACCGCGGGTGTAATCAAACACGACGAATTACATCACTTTTGCATTGCTTATTTTTGGAGGGGGGCGCCCTTTTTTTTCCGACTAGTTTGCACGTATGTGAGATCTGGTTTTGTGCTGAAAGGAATGTCCAAATTCCGAGCATCGATGATTCTCAGGGGTCGAGAAGGCACAGAATTTCAGACCCGAAACAAGTGGGGAGACGCATTCGCTTTAGAATGAGATACTCACTAGAGAAGGTTCTGGACGGAGAAATGTCACTTCAGTATGTGATGGGTACTATTGAAAAGAGCAAGTTTTAAAACGTATGATGGCGTTTTTAGAAACTGCTGTCGACTTCTAGAAGTTGAGTTGTGACCTTCTGAAGATGTCTTTGTGCAGGATAAACTTCAGAAGGTCATAACTCGACTTCTAGAAGTCGACAGCAGTTTCTGAAAACGCCACCATACGTTTCAAAACCTGCTCTTCCAATGGTACCCATCACATACTGAAGTGATATATCTCCATCCAGAACCTTCCCTAGTCAGTCAGGTTGAATCTCGGCACCTGAATTTGGCCTGCACCTTCGCTTCAAGTAGAGATGTTCAGTCAGGTTTGAGCCCCGACTAACAACCTGTAAGTAGACCTGAAACTGGTTTATATCATATAGACAGTATATAGCTATAAATTTGACACTTGGGGTCGTCTGAATGGGCTCAAAACTGAGTGGGTTTCGATTTCACACGGACACACACTTGTTCTTCTTAACTTCTTCTCGGATCTCTCTCTCTCTCTCTCTCTCTCTCTCTCTCTCTCTCTCTCTCTCTCTCTCTCTCTCTCTCTCTNNNCTCTCTCTCTCTCTCTCTCTCTCTCTCTCTCTCTCTCTCTCTCTCTCTCTCTCTCTCTCTCTCTCTCTCTCTCTCTCTCTCTCTCTCTCTTCTCTCATTCCCTCGATTGCTCCCTTACTAACGACCTTTCCCCTTCGTTCCCACTCTCTCTCTCTCTCTACTCTTTTTCAATTTTCATCTTTATTATTTGTTCTTCTTCTCTTTGCTCGTCTGAGTTTCTTCCCCTCTCCCTCTCTCTCATCGGCTGCATCATCCACACACACACACACACAAACACAAACACAAACAGCTTGTGTGCTTTCTCATCTCATTTTCTTTCTCTCTACTTTATGTTGTCCTTGCTATTGATCGCAGAGAATTTGGATCCGATCCTAGTTGGAGGTACCACTTAAGGATCCATGTTGAGGATTGGAGTTGGTTTTGGAGGGGTCTACGGCTCTTGCAACCGGAAAAATCACAGTTTTAGGAGGTGTTTGACCCATCTAACCAATTTTCAGCACCTTGAGAGCTTTTGGGGTCTTGAAATTGGAAAACTAGGGGGTTTGGAGCGTTTCTGGAGGTCTTTTCGATTGAGATCTCGAAAAGAGACCCACATTCCCCTGCTAATAAGAGGTCTAGGGGTTCTGAAACCTCACAAATCGTTTTTTTTTGTCAATTTCTGACCATAAGGGGTTTTGCTATTGCCAATTCAGAAAAATTTCGAAAAAAAAATGTGTTGAAATGGTTGGCTCCTCCCACTTTGCCGCAAAGTTTTGATCTGCTCTCCAGTGGGAAAAAGTGGCGCCTTTTCGAAACAATCAAAGTGGGAGGAGCCTGTCCAGATTTGTGCCAAGTATTTCGACAAATTTTTTTTTTTGAGACTTCCAGAATGGACAATAGACTCTTGGTTCATGAATCCAATCGAGGCTTGAGAATATCTGAAATGTTGATGCAATTTTTTCTTCGACAAGTTTCAGAACCCCTCCCTAGACCTTATTTTTGAATCCTGCTGAAATTTCGGAATCGCCCATCAAAAATCATCACACACAAGAGTCAACTCTTTTTCGTAACTCTCTCTCTCTACCTCCTCCTTCGTCAAAAGAAGATTATTCAAATTTCGCGCGCGCGCGCTCGCAAAATTCATATTTTTCATGCTTACTTTCTCTCTGCCCCCTTTAACAACAAACTAGTACATTCGACAACTTCCGGTGAGCTCCTCCCGCCTCGTGACATTGTTCAAATTTTTTCTGGGGAGTTTTTTTTTGAGTTTTTGACTGAGTCTATCGTTTGAGGTTGGATTCACTGCGTGGTCTCGAGACGGTTTCGAGGAGCTTCTCGAGAAATTTTGTCTGGAGACCACGCACTGGTTGGATTCGGGCAGATTCTAGGCTATCCATCTATTGATGCTCCAGCTTTTGGATGCTCTAGTTTCAGTCTTGCCACGTAGAGACAGGGGGTTTCCTCCAGCGATTTTCGAAATTCTTCGAACACCAGAGAACACCCGCGGATCCTCTTTTTCAACACAAAATTGTTCGTGTTCCCCGCTTTTTTTTTTATTGCCCATTCTCTCTATCCCTCTCTCTATCTCTCTCTGTATAACTGGATCGGATCACATCATCATAGGGCATCAGCATCAGTATGATGGTGATAGGATGGTATCAGACCATCTGTCACGCATGCTAACTATAAGTCTGACTATGACAGAGATGAAAAAGGAGGCTAAGAACTGGAGCCATCCCCAGTCAGCTTTTGGAAGAGGCTCCGCCCCCTTTTAGTCGTAGAACTCCTTAGCGATCAATGTTCGGGAAAGAGAGAGGCGAGGTCAATCGATTTCGATGGTCCTCAAGCCATGAGAATTCAAACCTAAAGTTCGCCAACGAACTACAATGATCCATAGTCCATGCCCAGTAGATGAAGAAGAATTTGGTGGTTCTTGGGTTTCTAGGCCATCCATGACTCTGTACTAGAACTCTTAGCTACTATGGATCTCTATAGTATGAAGTATGACCTAGGGATTTTCGGATTTCTAGACACCCTATCAACAGTTCCAGTCACATCTATGACTCTCTAACACTCCTGAAAACCACAAAAAAGATCATATCACTTTTCTCTAGTTCTTTGCGTCTCTCTCTCTCTCCCTCGATCACCTAGTCCTTCAGCGTCGTTTTTTTTTTCTGTTTTCCCGATAAGTACACTTTTTGTCGCCCTTCCTCGCCTCGTTCTTATCCTCGAAACCCTCCCCTCCTGCCTGTCCGTGTAATCACATGAAACCATGTGACCGCTTGTCAACTCTTCTCTCTCTCTCCCTATTATCTTTTGCCTTCTTTTGCTGTATTTCCGTGTAAATGAGAGAGAGAGAGGGAATGATAGGAGAAGATAGCGGCGGGTGAGATGGTCAATGACACCCCCATCTCCTCGCAATCACCGAGAGAGAAAATATGGAAAGACTGTGTGTGTATGTTGCCTTCTATGCCTACCTCCTCTAATCACTGAATTTCTGATGGAAATTTTGGATTTTTGACCCGTTTTTTAGCGAGAAAAGTGGTCCAAATTTTGAGATTTTGACCGCTGAGAATGACGGAAAAATGGTATTCTTGCATCATTCCATGTAATCTACGAATTATTTTCTTTTCTCTCGATTTCCCTCTGTTCTCTGTCGGAAATCCTCCCTTGAACATCACTCTCGACGAGAAACCCTTTCCAGACACTTTCCAGCCCTCCCTATTTATGATCTTGGAACCATTCTAGGCGCTAAAAATAGCTCGTTGAGGCTTTTCGGACCGTTTGAGCTTTTCCAGTCGCTTTTATTACTAGTGATATTTGGGTCTCCCTTTCGCGCTCCACCGCAATCTTCAGATTTTTCAACGAGGACCAAGTGAAGAAGTAAAAATATACAAGGTTTCCATTGTTTAATTTCCAATTTTCGAGGTCTCGACTATAAAAGAACACAAAAAGCTCAATCACTTCAACTTTTTCACTTGGTCGGCGTTAAAAAATTGAAGATTGCGGTGGAGCGCGAAAGGGAGACCCAAAAATCACTAGTACTTGGTTGCACTTTCAGAGAAATTTTTTGGAATTTTTTGTCGAAAATTTTTTTTCGAACAATTTTTTTTCGAACAATTTTTTTCGAGAATTTGTTGTCGGAAATTTTTTTTGAGATATTTTTTTCGGAAAAGTTTTTTTTTTTTCGAAAAAACACTGTTCACTACTATCAGTCATTTTGGTCGATTTTATAATTTTTTTCCTGGGAAATTTCGACCAGTTTTTGTGTCAATTCTGGACTTCATCTCTTGGACCACTTTCAGAGCTCAGAATCTGACCAGAGAGGTGTGACTTCTAAGGAATGCCCCCTTCCAATATTTGTTTGTTTCCACGTTTCTTGATAAATGAACAACCGACTGATAACCGGGAGAGATAATGAGTGAAAAGTGATTCGGTTTCCGAATCACATTTCGGCCAAAACGTTTTCACTTTCACTTCGATTTTCGATTTGAATCGGAAAGAGAAAAAAATGGGTATTCTCTCTTCTTTTTTTTAACCTCTCCACAACTGATAACGTTCTCTACACCATCTAAGCTCCGCCCACCGTGTTTTTGAACTCCACCCACTCGGAAATAGAGTAGACTGTGGCAAGGAATCAATTCAGAAAATCGAGACGAAATTGTCCATTTTTAAGCTTAGCCCACTTCTGATGCCCGTCCAACGTTCGAACCCCACTTTCTCAGCACTTTTTTGCAATGGAAACTGGCTATTTTGAGCCAAAGATGTCTAGACTCCGCCCACTTCTCTCCAGCTCTTTTCTTTTTTCTCTGCGTCTCTCTCTCTCTCTCTGAAACTTGGCAATTTTCTAGAACCACACCATATCTAGTTGATGTCTCATCACTACACATTTGTCGCCGCACACGCCACTACTTAGATTTGCGAAGACTACAAACTACAAGAAGAAGAATCTACCTCAAGCCACGCCCCCTCAAGCCAGGCTCCGCCCCCTTCTAAGCCAAGCCCACCAAGCTGGAGCGCTTTCGGGTTCAGATGGTCGCCAAACGGAATCCGCCGCCGCCGGGACCGTCAGCGAATAATAATAACAACAATAGCCTACCGCCGATCGGCGACCTCCACATTACGGTAGACGAGGAGCCGACGACGGCGGCCACGCCCACGCAGAAACCCGCCAAAAAGGGGTGGATCAAGTCGGCGAAGACCAAGGCGACGGGCACTCTGCGGAGGACCCTCTTCGGGCGGAGCACCAAGCGACGAGCCAAGGACGCGGAGGCGTTGAATGAGGTCGACGAGGGGGGCGAGGAGGACGACTTCACGCAGGACAACTATGACACGGTGAAATCGCTGCCCGCCTCCGGGCACTATGGAAAGTCCCGAGTGGGCAACACGTCGCACACGAAACTGCAAGATTTGGCCGATGAGATTCGCGGGCGGAATCTGAAGATGGGGTCCGAGCCGCCGCCCCAGGCGCCCCGACCCCCTGTGATCATTTTCCGGGTGCCGCGGAAGCACGCCAACTCGATGTCGTCGTTGCGAATCTCGCCGGGTGGCGCCGCCGCGAACGGTGTCGTCCGGGCGCCGCTGTCCGATCCGGTTTTTGACTTTTACACGTGGCACACTTCGGAAGCTGGTGAGCATTGAGAATTTCTTCTGGTTTCAGGCGTCGCTATTCTCGTCGTTCGACTCGATGTCGATTGGCACCGCCGTGCCGGACATCAACGCCATCTTCTTTGGTAGGAAGGGAGACGTTTCGGATTGCTCAGCTTTAAGAGGGCTTCAAAATGAGTATAGTCATGACTAGGCTCCGCCCATCTTTGGGTTATCCAGGAGCAAATCCTATCATGACTAGACTCGTTTTGGAGCTTCCAATGAGTTTTCAGGCGCCAGGCAAAGTTTCAAAGTTCAAAATTTTTCAAATTTCCCGCGCCTACTCCCTCCATAACAACTTTTCAGACAACCACGACGCGGTGTACTCGCTGTTCATGAAGGCGCACAAGTGCTACGATCTCATTCCGACGTCGTCGAAACTCGTCGTCTTCGACACGCACCTCCCCGTCAGGAAGGCCTTCTATGCGCTCGTCTATAATGGCGTACGCGCCGCGCCGCTTTGGGATACCGATAATCAGAGGTTCACCGGAATGTTGACCATTACGGATTTCATCAAGATTTTGTGCAAGTGAGTGTCAGATTCACACTCCTCTCGTCGAGAGCTTCAAAATGAGTATAATCATGCTATACTTGGCTTCAAATTTGGTCCTGACACGAAAAACTACAGTATACCAAAGTTTCGCGGCGGGACCCAAACTTGGAGCCGAACTATAGCATTATTATACTCATTCGAGAGCTCAAGACGAGCTGAGCGCGAAAATGAACAGATAATAGTGTCTAGAAAAAAAAAACTCCCCATTTCCAGACACTACGATAAGGGAGACAACGCGGAGCGCATCCGGGCGCTCGAAGACCAACAAATCAGTCACTGGCGTGACCAGTTCGAGCTGGACGGAACGCTCCGCCCCTTCGTCTACATTGACCCCAATGAGTCGCTGCATAGAGCCGTCGAGATTCTGTGCGAGTCGAAGGTGCATCGGCTGCCCGTGTTGGACAGAAAGACGGGCAACATTACGTACATATTGACGCACAAACGCATCATGAAGTTCCTCTCGCTTTATGTGAGTTTTTTTGGTTTTGGTTTTTGAGGGGATTCTGGAGGATTCTAGAGGGCTCTGGCGGATTCTAGAGGATTCTAGAGAAGTCTATAGGATTCTTGTGGATTCTAGATGGCTATGGTGGCTTCTGGAGGGTCCCCGAGGCTCTCCGGGGGTCCCTGAGAATCTAGGAGGAAACTGAAAAATTCTGGATGATTCTGGATGATTTTGGAAGATTCTGAGAGGTTTTGGAAGATTCTGGAAGTTTCTGGATGATTTTGGAGGATTCTACAGGGCTCTGGAGGGTCCCTGAGAATCTAGAAGGAAACTGAAAGATTCTGGATGATTCTAAGAGATTCTGAGGGATTCTGGAAGATTCTGAAAAGGTTCTAAGTAATTTTGAATGGTTCTGGGAGATTTTGGATGATTCTGGATGATTCTGGAGGATCCTTGAAACTCGGTCAGGATTATAGAGATCACCGGAGGATTCAGAAAGTTTCTTGAGAATTCTAGAGCATTCCAAAGCATTCTATGGGATTCTGAGGGATTCTGGAAAGGTCTGAGAGGTTCTGGAAGATCTGGATGATTCTGGAGCATCCTTGAGACTCGCTGACGATCCAAGAGAGCTCGCGGAGGATCCAGAAGGATTCTGGAAGATTCTGAGAGGTTCTGGGTGATTCTCAAAGGTTCTGGAAGATTCTGGACGACTCTGAACGATTTTGGAGGATCCCTGAGACTCGCCGGAAATCAAAAAGAATGGGGAGCTCCGGGGGATTTTCTGAAGGATTCTGGAGAGTTCTGGAAGATCTAAAAGACCACACCAACCGATATCATCAAACCACAGTGCACACACTAATCCTCATGTTTCCAGATGCGCGACCTGCCACGCCCGTCGTTCATGTCGTGCACACCTCGCGAGCTGGGCATCGGCGCGTGGGGCGACATCCTGTGCTGTCACGTCGACACGCCGATCCACGACGCCCTCGAACTCTTCCTGAAGAACCGGGTGTCGGCGCTGCCGCTGATCGACGAGAACGGCCGCTGCGTCGACATCTACGCCAAGTTCGACGTGATCAGTTTGGCCGCGGAGAACTCGTACGACAAGCTGGATTGTACGGTGCAGGAGGCGTTGAAGCATCGCTCCGAGTGGTTCGAGGGAGTGCAGACGTGCCTGCAGACGGACTCGTTGTTCCAGGTGCTGGAGGCGATCGTGAAAGCCGAGGTGCATCGATTGATCGTCACCGATCAGGACAAGAAGGTAAGCGGAGGGGGCGGAGTCTGGAGCAAATCAGGATTCAGAAAATGTTCAAAAATCCTCATGCTTCCAGGTCGTCGGCGTCGTCTCGCTCTCCGACATCCTCAAATACCTCGTGCTGGATCCGTGCCAAAAACCACCGGCCTCTACGCCGGCTCCGCCCACGCGCAACGCGTCCGGCACGTCGCAAGGCGGAGTGTCGACGGACTCGCCGCCAAACTCGATTCCAGAAGGCGTCGAGATTGATGAGGACGAGGAGAACGCTTCAGAAGAGGCTCCAGATGCTGCTGCAGGACCATCGACGTCTACTTCGAAGGCTTAGAATCCTTGCTTATTTATGATGATTGTATTGTCCATATCTTCCTCTCTTTTTTTCTTCTCTCTCTCTCAGTTGAGTGCCTAACACTGTGACGTCATGTATTGGATAAGCCACGCCCCCTTTTTTCTCAGGCTCCGCCCCCACCCACTTTTTATTAGCACACACTGCACAGACACCACACACACACACAAGCCACACGCCACTTATTTTTTTTGTAGATTGTATAGACACGGTTTCTATGGACCAAAGGAAGAGGGAAGAATGACACGAAAATTTTGGGATTTTTGAGATTTTGAATTTTGGAAAAAAAATTTCAAAAAAGAATTTTTTTGAAAATTTTGGAAAAAAATTTCAGAAAAAAATGTTTTTTGAAAATTTTCAATTTTTGCATCAAACGATTCAGAATCTTTTGGTGACTCGAATGGTATAGTTTTCAGCACTGAAAACTCGCTCTGACAGATTTTATGAGAATTTTGAATTTTTTGAAAAAAAAAATTTTTTTTTGGGAATTTCCGAAAAATCGAAAATTTCACTTAAAAAAATGATCTAAAACTCCGAAATAAAGTTCTTAGGTCATTCCACTCAAAATCCAAATTTTTTCGATTTTTCGAAAATTTCCAAATTTTCATTTTTTTTCCCAAAAATCCTAGAATTTCGTCATTTTCCCTCTTTTCCCTCTCCATCAATTCCCATTCTTTTTTTCCATATATGTACATAGATTCAAATTCCTCTTTTTTTTTTGTTTCAAAATTCACGATTTCTTTTTTTTTTCTCTCAGATTATATCCATATTTTCCCTCTCTATTATCCCCCCTCCTCCCAATTTGAAGACGGATATTTCTCTAAATTTCAAAAAACGGGATTCATCATCACTCGAAGAAAAAAATGTTCCCCCCTCCCCCAACTTCCCCTTGTTTATTGTTATTTTATTTCCTCACTCGATGAAAAACCTTTTTTTCGGCGGACCCCCAAAAAATAAGCCCCGCCCACTTTTCTGAAAACCCCTTATCCCCGTTTTTTCTTTGTTCTTCGTTATTAACAGAGTTCCCACCACAAGCCCCGCCCCCTGTCCAAAAATATCATCCCTCCCCTCAAGAATCCTCATTTGTCAGAAAAAAAAAACAGAATCACGTCCCCGTTATTATTATTATTACACCCCCGAAAAACTTGTATTGAATGAAAGTGCGCTCCGTTGAGAGTTGGTATGAGTAAAGATTATTCGCACAATGGTTTTTTTTTCGATCAGAAGACGTGACGTCATCTGAACGCATCAGAAGACGTGACCATTGAAACAGTGTAGACGGTCTGATGACGTGGATGGTCAGAAGAGAGAGGGGGCAAGATGTTTCTGGTTCAGATGACGTCCTCGGGTTATGAATTTTTTGAAGTAGGAATTTGAAAAGTATATAAACAAGAATCCAAAAAAAATTTTTTGAACACTATTTTTTTTCGAAAAAAAAATGAAAATTCTTATTATCCTATCCCTATTTTTTCTTGCTATTATCCATCTGGGCTCTTGTCAATGGTACGGTGGCGGATTGGACAATTTGCCGCTATTCTTCGGCTATCAATCTGGGAATTCCATGGGCAATAGTTATTTGGGCAATGGACTGGCTGGCGTCTACCTGTTTTGTAACGGAATCGGATGTCCTGGCAGAGGATGAGAAACGAAGCTCCGCCTACTTTTTTTTGTTGATTAAATTGTAATAAAACTAATAAAGAAGAGAAATTCAAGATTTTCATTAGAACATCTTTTTCACAGAACTCAATTCGGCAGAATAGCTCGAGCTCAAAAAATCAAAAAAAAATTCCAGTTTCCACCATCGAAAATTATCGAGAATGAATTTTTAGGTGACTTTTTCGAAAATTCTGAAAACTGAACATTTCCTAGGCCATTTTTCATCGATTTAATCGAAAAAAAGAACCCAAAAAATAGCCGTTTTCAATTTCATTCTCTGAATTTTCGTTATTTGGAGCGCGGGTACCGTATGATTTGAAGGCGCGTGTCAGAGTTGGGCAAGTGGGTCTCGCCACGAAAATAGAAAATTCGTTTTTTGCAGGTTATTTGTTGCTTTCAGTTGTTTATATTGTTCGATAAATCAGTTTCAACTTTCGAAACGTAAATAATCATATTTTTTTATAAAAATTTCTGAAATTCCAGCTGAAAACTAGTGAGAAGTGAGGAAAAAAAAACCAACGCTCAAGTACCGTAAGATTTAAAGGCACATCTTAGTTTTGGGTGTAGGTATCGCAACGAAAACGTAAACTAGCGCCAAAACGTTGTTTTTGAATCATTTTTCACAATTAATCGGGTTATTTTTCTCGATTTTTCGGGTTGTTTGCCCAATTTTTCGACTAATTTTCCCCAATTTCTCATCCGTTTCCTTTTCCAGCTCACCATGTCCAACACCAGCACCAACTCGCTCTGCAGTCCCGCCGACATTTTCGCACTCCGCGATCATGTCCAGATGCCGATTTTCGGCCTCGGCACGTGGCAATCCACCGGCGACGAGTTGAAGGCGGCGGTGAAGAGGGCCGTCGTGCTAGGCTACCGTCTCATCGACACCGCGTCGGTCTACGGCAACGAGGAGGCAATCGGCGAGGCGATTCAGGAGTTGCTCGCGGAGGACGCGGTGACGTCCAGAAAGGAGCTGTTTATCACCACGAAGGTAGGTTGTAGGAGCTGAAACGAAAAATCGATATTCTTGATGTTTCAGGCGTGGACCAACGAGATCGCGCCGGAAAATCTGGAAGGCGCTCTTCGCGAGTCCCTCCGAAAGCTGAAGCTTGACTACGTCGACCTATACCTCGCCCATATGCCCACCGTCATCGACGCCGACAACAAGCACGTCGACACGCCGATCGAAGAGATCTGGCGCGCGTTCGACGCGGTGCACAAGAAGGGGCTCGCGCGCGCGATCGGCGTCTCCAACTGGAGCATCGACCAGATCCGGAAGGCCGTCGCGATGTCGCCGGCGGCCGTGCAGCCGCAAGTGTCACAGGTCGAGGTGCACCTCTACTTCCCGCAGAAGGAGTACGTGAGAGCCTGTAAGAACATGAACATCGCCGTCACCTCCTACGCGTCGCTCGGAAGTCCCGGACGCTCCAAGTTCACACTGCCCAACGGACAGCGTCTCGAGTGGCCCGATGCGCCGTCGGAGCTCCAGGACCCCAACGTGCTCGAGATCGCCGCCAAGTACAAGAAGACGGCGGCGCAGGTGCTGCTCCGCTATCTCATGGACCGACACATCGCCATCATTCCGAAGTCGACGAATGCGGAGCGCCTCGCGGAGAACATTAAGATTTTCGACTTCGCGCTCACCGAAAAGGACATTGCGATGCTCGAGAGTATGAACGTCTCGAGGCGCTTGTTCCTTCAAGATTTGTGAGTTTCTTGCTTAAAATCGATTCTGAATCATCTAATTTTCAGCATGATCGGACACCCGCAAGATCCATTCGGAGATGAGCGTCAGCCAGTTGTTGCCGATCAATAATTTCTTGTCAAGTTTTCACCACTTTCTTATCATCACTATTATTATGGTCATTATTATTGTTTGCCCTTTCTTTGATATTATGATGGTTTCGATAAATGGGTTTCAAACTATTTACGTCTTCTGATTCGTCGTCTGAACTTGAGTTGCTTCCGACGCCTGCCAGTCGCTGCGCGTTCCGTTCCAATTGTGAGCGCTTTTATCATCATCCTCGCGCTCTCTAGTGCGTTGACACCTCGTGGCGCAACTGGTTGTGCGCCCTCCCATCGTTCTAGATGTCGTGGGGTCGAATCCCAACTTGATTTTTTTGTTTTTAATTGTTTTTTCAGCATCAAAAAGAAGCCAAAAAAATTTTTGGAGATCAAACTTTTTGATCTTTGATCATTTTTGTCTCGCGCCCGCCAAAAATCCCTCATTTAGGCTCCGCCCACTTATAAATTGGGCAGAAAAAACAAAAGAGGGATCACTCATACTCATTTTTTCTGAACTTGAGTTGTTTGATTTTCTTATTGCCAATTTTTTGCTGTTCCAATTCAAATTTCCACTTTCTTTTGCAGTCCGGCAACGCGGAGTGTCGTTGTTTTTCGTTGTTTTTTGCGGTTTCCATTTTTCCCGCCAAAAGATAGATCAAAGCAGAAGCGGATTTTCGGACAAATCATTGTCAAATTTTTGATCTACAAAGCCCAAAAAAGTGAAAAATAAATCGACTTTTTCGTTTGCATTCTCTCTAATTTCCATTTGATCTATACCTAAAAAAGTTGGCGGGAAAGCAAAAAATGTGAAAATTTTCGAGAGGAACTCATTTTTGATCTACCCAGAACTGGCAGCGAGCGGTAATTTCACTCAGGGGGAAAAACTCATTTTTGATCTACCTTTTCGGCGACAATATTTCTCTGATATATTTGTGTCTCACTTTTATCGGGTCATTCTGTCGGGGGTTTTGTCTACTTTTTGCTTTTTCCCTATCGACTTTCTTTCTTTTCTCATTGATGATTTCATATTGATTGTGATTTTCGTATTAGTCAAATAATGCAAAGTGCGACCGCGCTCCACCGCACTAGCAATTTGAGAAATGGGGAAAGATCTTAAAGGCGCATGCTCCTTTTACGTTCTAGTGCGGTGGGGCGCTGTCGCACTTCACCTATTACTCTCCGAAAAGCCATGAACCGTCAATAGTCTTTGATCCTCATCTATCGATTTTCAGAAACTACACTAACCCACCAAAAATGGCCGACGAGCAAGAAGCCCCTGTCGATGTGCAGGCCGTCCGAGATGCAGCCCCCGAAGACTCCGGCCTCATCTACCATCTCGAAGGCGCTGACGGAAAGAAGTTCGCGATCACGGAGCTCGCCGTGCGCCAGTCGCTCACTCTGAACGCGCTCGTCGAGAATCTCGGCGGCGACGGCGACGGCGTGCCGACGATCCCACTCAACAACATCAGCGACGCGATCGTGGCGAAGATTGTCGACTGGTGTGAGAAGCACAAGGGGGAGGAGATTCCCGAGGAGCCGGAGAGCGCGCCGAAGACTGTCGAGGTGCCCGAGTGGGACCGGGAGTTTTTGAAGGTGGACAATGAGGAGCTGTTCAATATTATTGTGGCCGCCAACTATCTGGACATCAAGCAGCTCATGAACTACGCGTGCAAGATTGTGGCGGACATGGCGAAGGGGAAGAGTCCCGAGGAGATCCGACTGATCTATGGCATTCCGACGGATGAGGAGGACGAGAGGGAGAGACTGAAGGAGACGGAGAAGAAGGAGGCGACGGTGGCTGCTGGACCGACGATGTGATTGATTGATTTTCTATTCTTGCTATTTTGTCCTTTGATTTCTGTGCAATGGTCTCAATAAATGGTCTGGACTTGGAGAAGATACTGAAACTTTTGGGGGGCTTTTGAAGATTGGTGGTCTGTATCCTTGAATCGTTGCATCTGGATCTTGAAAATTGACGTCACTAGACGATCTGAATCTGAAAGTTTGAATGCCTTGGAATTCTGAATCCTTTGTAGGTGTTGAACACTTGGACTCTTGCACCGACTCTAGAGAGCCCAGACAGAATGTTGAATTCGAATCTTGAGAAGATGGGA
Source organism: Caenorhabditis sp. 40 LS-2015 (assembly GCA_900536305.3). Classification (NCBI taxonomy): domain Eukaryota; kingdom Metazoa; phylum Nematoda; class Chromadorea; order Rhabditida; family Rhabditidae; genus Caenorhabditis; species Caenorhabditis tribulationis. The sequence goes on from LR543341.1 coordinate 380,677, forward strand.
AAAGTTTAGGATTGCATTATAACTGGGCAAAGAGATAAGGATAGATTGAACAATTTATAGAGAGAGGACGAAAATATGAGAGAAAGATCGAGTTGAAGGAACCTGGATGTTCCGAAGGCAGCTTGTCTCACTCTCTTGGTCTCTTGCGGTCTCCTGGGTTGGTGTCGTCGCCCATGCGACGAGCTTGATCCTTGACTCTTGACTCGGATTTGTCTCCAAGATCGACCGTTGGGGTGGGTGTGTAACACATGCCGAGTGATGATCTCCGCCGCAATAGTAACACGGTTTGATGTTACAGGAATGACCTTTGTAGGTCGTGATATTGAGGCATCTTGGGCATCCTCTGATCTTCGACAGCTTGTGCTGGCGGTCTTTAATGCTGTGGTATCTTGGGCATCGATCCGAGAAGTGATGATGTCTGCAGAAGACGCATTTCCGAGACTCGTCCTCGTCCAACTCGGACGCCAAGAATCTGGTCTTCGGTTCTGGGTTTTTGGCTTCCTAATAGTCATGACCACTTCGGTAATGTCCACAGTTGACTCGTCATCAATGACGATCTCTTCTTCTTCGTCACGTTCGGGACTATGTTCCGACTGGTCCTCGGTGTCCGGTTCAATCGGGTTTCCGGAGCTCGACGGAGCACTGCTCGACTCTCTCGAGTCACTTGAGTCCGACGAGCTTCTTCTCGATCTTCTCGATGAAGTTCTCGATGCGTTCTCTGCCTTGGCAGCCTCTTCTTTGAGGAGAGGCCCTCCCGCCGGTCGATTGCAATGAGGCCGGATGTCCAATTCCGCGCGAATCAATTTTGCTTCGATTGAAGACTCCGTTGAGGTGGGTGGTACGTCTTCTTGTGCAGCTCCATTCTTGGTTGATGGGGGGCACTTTCGAGAAGTCCGCTTCACAGAAGCAAGCTGAAATTTTTATCACTTAAAAATTACCAGATAGTACCGAAAAACTCACCGACAAACTTCCAACCAACTGAATCATTCAAATTTTCAGAAAAATCATAGCAAACCGACCCCTTTGAACAGTTAGGGGTCTAGAGAAATAGATTATAGAAAATACAAGGCCAGGAAAAAGATATTGGACGTCCATTCAGTCGGTCGTCTGTGGGGGAGAATGAGTCAGAATGGGGAGGAAGTTTTGAGTGAGTGAGGGCTAGAGATAGAGAGACACAGACAGGTAGACAGTCATAAAGGTCAGTACTCGAGGGGTGTCTGGGACATTGAGGGTCTGAACATAATGCCAAGGTTTTGAGAAAAAGGGGGGACAGTTTTTTGTTTTTTCAGTGAGAAATGCAGAATTGGGAGTTGAGAATCGCTAATCGGAATCTTCTAAAGTTCTCGAGAATCTCTCCGAAAAAAACTTGTCCAAAAAATTTTCTGAAATCAAAAACTCTCGCTTGAAATTCGTTCGGGATTTCTTGACTCCTCCCACGTCGAGAATCTCGGCGGCGACGGCGACGGCGTGCCGACGATCCCACTCAACAACATCAGCGACGCGATCGTGACGAAGATTGTCGACTGGTGTGAGAAGCACAAGGGCGAGGCGATTCCCGAGGAGCCGGAGAGCGCGCCGAAGACTGTCGAGGTGCCCGAGTGGGACCGGGAGTTTTTGAAAGTGGACAATGAGGAGCTGTTCAATATTATTGTGGCCGCCAACTATCTGGACATCAAGCAGCTCATGAACTACGCGTGCAAGATTGTGGCGGACATGGCGAAGGGGAAGAGTCCGGAGGAGATCCGACTGATCTATGGCATTCCGACGGATGAGGAGGACGAGAGGGAGAGACTGAAGGAGACGGAGAAGAAGGAGGCGACGGTGGCTGCTGGACCGACGATGTGATTGATTGATTTTCTATTCTTGCTATTTTGTCCTTTGATTTCTGTGCAATGGTCTCAATAAATGGTCTGGACACTTGAAGAGGGCTTTTGAAGATTGTTGGCCTCGGGCACATCTGAATCCTTGAGTCGTTGTATCTGGATCCTGAAAATAGACGTCACTAGACGATCTGGATCTTAGAGTTTGAATGTCTTGGAGGCCTGAATCCTCGGTCTCTTGGTATTGGACATTTGGACTCTCGGACCGACTATTCGAAATCCCTGGACTCTAGATTTGATCGGAATCGGGGCCTTGGATCTAGGCCCTGGAAGTTTGAATTCTAGACATCTGAATCTTAACGTTTTGGACACCTACAGTACCGGAAAAAAATATCACATTTAGTGATTTTTAGTGCAAAATGACCAACTTTGAGCAGCTGAAAAACAGTTCCTTGTGTTCCGATTTCTTTAAAATTTTGGGAGTTTGTTAAGCAATCCAAGATCTTTATTTTTGCAATTTCGTCTTCAGCCTTTTCAGCTGGAAACCCAGCTGGTCCTTGATGGTGTGGTAGCTGTCTAGCACTTCATTGCTCTTCTCCAGTTGAGCCTCTGCCATTGCTATCGCTTCGGTCTCGTCTTCGTGGAGATTGTCCACTGCTTCTGCGAACTTGGTTGACATGCTGTCCAATGTGTCCGCCTTGGCCTTCGACCGGAATTCCAGTTCCTTTTTGGTTGTGGGCGGGGTTTTTTTCCAGAAGGTGATTTTCCCAGAAGCTTCGACGACAGATTTTTGTGAGGCGTTGACTGCTCTGGTTAGAGCTCCTTGTTTTCCACTCAGTGACATTCTGTGTGGTTTTGAGATGGATGGATTGATTTGAAAGGCTTGATTTGAAGGAATTGGTTGATTTTGAGTTGAATTGAATGCTGGTCTTGTCCAGTTGGTCTCTGCTTGCATTGGCCACGCGGGTTGAGTCCGTTATCGATCGAGTCGATGCACCCACTGCTCTGGTGAGTGCCTGTGGGGTCCAATCTAAAAAATTTTCTAATCTCGGTCATCCGACGGGACACAAACCAAATTATCCATTCCGAACAAAACGGTTTCAGAGATCCACCCAGACCCATGGACCAGATGGCAGTACCAATCGTCTTGGCGATTCTTGGAATGCTCACCATTTCAAAATTGACGAAAATCCAAAATATTCAGAAAAATCAATAGACAATAGAACTTTCCGACCCCTTTAAACAGTTAGGGGTCTCGGAAGATTCTAGAAAATGGGGACGTCCATTCAGTCGGCCGTCTTGGAAGGGAGAATGAGTCAGAATGGGGAGAAAGTATTGTGTGGGGCTAGAGATAGAAGCGGGAGAGAGAGGGAGAGACGCAGACAGGTAGACAGTCAGTCCTCGAGGGGTGGCTGTGAGTGCTAACGGCTTTGAAGAATGTTTATGTCCCCCCGGCCGCGTCTGATCAGAATTCTTCTAGAGTTCAACCATGTCCTGTGGAAAAGCCACCCTTGTTATGAGGCGCTAGTGAATAGCAGGGGGCAAGGGAAAAACTGATCCTTTGTTGCGATGTTCGGAACGGAATTCGGAATTCCGAGAATTTTTGGAACGAAATTTCGATCGGAATGGTTCCGAAAATTAATTTCGGAATGGGATTCCGATGGATTTAGATTGCAAAAAAGACCAATTCGAAATTCCGAAATTCCGAACCTCAAAAACTCGGAATTTCGGAAAAAATTTTAGAATCGGAATTTTAAGACATTCCGAGAAGTTCCGAAAAGGCCATTCCGAACATTCCTGCACTAAGACCAAGTTGCAAAGCTATGTACTTAAAAATACCATGTTTTTACCAAGCCTTTTTTTGAGGAATGAAGCAGAAAAATAGATCCTCTGAGAACGAAGAGAAAAAAAAAACACATTTTCTAGCAGTCAATATTCATTCATGATTATTTGGGGTAAGAAAGAAAGAAAAACAATTGAAGAATATGAAAAACGAAGCAATATGCCCTAAACTCTCATAACAAAGCAAATATTTTGATGCATCCGGTTGAAAATTTTTCTCGAAGCATTGAAGGCGTGGGAAATAAGGAACGTCATGTGCAACAGCAGGATCGACATCGCGAAGGTTGATGGCTTGCTGTTCGGTTTGGATCTTGAAATCGGCGAACTTGGAGAAAATTGCCTCAGCGAAAAAGCCGGTGAACAGTCCGCAGTCGAAAACGTTGGTTTGCATCACTATTTCTTGCTTGTTCAGCTGTTCCATCTTCATTTTTCTTCACTTGAAGACTTCGTTGAGGTGGTACGTCTTCTTGTGGATTTCGAAGATGTGATTCAACCAATCTTGGCACTTCCGGAATTCTTTTTCAGAAAGGAAGGAGCTGAAATTTTCCAACTTAAAAACTACCAACAAAATGCTGAAAAACTCACCGACAAACTTCCAATCAACTCAATCATTCAAATTTTCAGAAAAATCATAGCAAACCGACTCCTTTGAACAGTTAGGGGTCTAGAGAAATAGATTACAGAAAATAAAAGGCCGGAGAAAAAATATTGGACGTCCATTCAGTCGGGCGTCTGTGCGGGGGGAATGAGTCAGAATGGGAGAGAAAGCGTTGAGTGAGTGGGGGCTAGAGATAGAGAGACGCAGACACTCAGACAGTCACAAAGGTTAGTTCTCGAGGGGTGTGTGGGTCATTGAGGGTCTGAGCATAATGTCAAGGTTTTGAAAAAAGAGGGGGACAGTTTTTCGTTTTTTCAGTGAGAAATGCAGAATTGGAAGTTGAGAATCCCTAATCAGAATCTTCTAACGTTCTCGAGAATCTCTCCGAAAAAAACTCGTCCAAAAAATTTTCAGAAAAATTTTCGAAAATCAAAAACTCTCGCTTGAAATTTGACCATTCGCTGGATACTTTTCGCTGGATACAGTTTTTCGTTTTTCAGTCAGAAATACCGAATCGGAAGTTGAGAATCCTAGAATTTCCCAAAGTACTCGAAAATGTTCCAGAGTTCTCGAGAATCTTCGAAAAAAAAAAAACGACCAAAATTCCAGAAAATTTCAGAAAATCGAAAACTCTCGCTTAAAATTCGACGCTGGATATGTATTTTTTGGGGTTTGTTGACTCCGCCCACTTTTTCGGCTCTTCGGGTGCACCCGTCCTCCGACAACACCCCATCGCACAACATTGGGGCTCGCTGAGGATCTTTTTGGATGCTGAGGTCTCGGAATGATGGAAGGGGGTTGGTAGATTGGTTGGTATAGATCTCGTAGATGTTGTTTGACTGATGGGTATTGATTTTTTTTTCCAATTTCGGTAGAAGGAATTCCGCTGATCACTGATCACCAGACACACCTCCCGAGAACTGACTGCCTGCCTGCGTCTCTATCCCCTTCTATCTCTATACCCGCAAAATACTTTCTTCCGCCTCCATCCTCATTCTACCTTCCAAGACGACCCACTGAATGGACGTCTCCTTCTAGAACTTTCCGCAGACCCCTAACTGTTCAAAGGGGTCGGAAAGTTCTATTGCCTACTGATTTTTCCGAATATACTTGAGTTGATTTTTCTTCGGATTTTCGTCGATAGAAATGGTGAGTCTTGCTGGTAGCACAAGCACAGAGAATATGAACATTCCAAGAATCGCCAAGACGTTTGGTTCTGCCATATGGTCCATGGGTCCGGGTGGATCTCTGAAACCGTTTTTTTCAGAATGGATAACTTGGTTTGTGTCCCGTCGGATGACCGAGATTAGTCGGTTCTCGTCGTAGAAACAAACAAGATTAGTTGATTAGTAATTGGCTGATAGATGACCTTAATAGAGATAAGTCTATCCCTTTTGGTGATTTTCAATGCAAAATGGCCAACTTTGAACGATTGGAAAAGTATGTTCCAATCATCCGATTTTGATGAAAATTGATGAATGCATCAAGCAACTCTGGATCTTCATTTTTGTAGTTAACAACTTTTTACGAAAATTGCCGTGAAGTGAGTTACGCGACATCAAAAGTTGGTTAAAATTTCGAACATTTTCCGGCCAATGATCTTAAACGCGTCATAACTCACTTCAAAGCAACTTTCGAAAGAAGTTGTCAACTACAAAAATGAAGATCTAAAGTTGCTAGATACATTTATCAAGTTTTATAAAAATTCAGTAATTGGAACATACTTTTTCAACTGCTCAAAGTTGGCCGATTTGCACTGAAAATCACCAAAAGAGATAGAATTATGGCCAGCACTGTATTTATGACATGCATGGTCCGTGATCAGAACGGGGGCGTTGTTTAGTAGTTTTTCCGCAATTAGAATGTGGGCGTGGTTTATATTTCTGCAGTATTTCAGGGAAGGGTGTCTCAATGGAGATATCGAAAGATGTCAACTCCTCTTCTTTGCTGGCTAGACCACAACTGCTCTGGTTGGAGGAGCTGGAGCATTGATCTAACCGATAGGACTCCAAATTGGTGCATCGACCAGTTGCGACAGGATTTCGACGGACTGGCTCAACCGCCATCGTATCTGTTTCGCCCACCGACTGGATGAGTCGGCTAAAGTTTAAAGAGACGAGTTAGTGTTCTTTATTTTTCTATTTAGCGTAAAAAGGAATTTTGTTTTTCAGGTCTACTGCATTTTTCTGGTACGAGCAAGCATTACATTTTCCTTACATTTCCTTTCTTTCCTTCAAGACCATTTTTCTTACCGTTTACCCTCATTGTCACCATTGCCTGCTATTGTGCCTTAGATTACTTTCTATCCCCAATAAATCCTTGCGTAATAACCACTGAACCGCCATCGTCGTGCACACCAACACTGGGAGGCCAATATCAACCCTCACAAAATTGGAGCTCCGTCAGGGCCTATTTCCGACGTCATTAATTTTCCAACGAATTTATCTTCAATTGTTTGCCATTGTCTCGTCTTGATCTTGGAAGTTTAATAAATCCTTGTATTACTAAACCACCCGCCGCTTTTTTTTCGAAATTTTGAAATGGGTCAACTTTGACTGCTTGAAAAAGTGATTTCTAGTTGTCCAAACTGTTTGAAGTTTTGTCAATATCTCAATCAATTTCATATCTTTGTTTTTCTATTTGACCACTTTTTTGTAGGACCTTTCACCCGGGAAAGTTATGACTCGTAAAAGTGAAGGATGCCATAATTTCTTGTCACGAAAAAAAAGGTTCATACAGTACTGGCCAAAAAGAATGCGAATGTGTTGATATTCAGTGCAAAACGGTCAACTTTGAAGACTTGTAAATCAGTTCTCAACGGACCGATTTTTCTGAAAGTTTATGGATGTATTAAGCAACTCTAGATCTTCATTTTTGTAGTTGACAACTTTTAACGAAAATTACAATCAAGTCAGTTATGTCCCGCATAGTCACGTTACTTCAAAATTCGGTACATTTCACAAGGAGGTTACATGAGTTCTTGGGTTAAACTTTTTCTCATAATTTGAGACAAGGTAGAATCAATCCCGCAGATTCAGATTCTGAAGTCAAAATCAGCAAAATGCTCACGTGATTCGAGTTATGACATCGCAAAGTTGATTCCTGTAGTGATATTGGAGGTAGATCGTTGGGACGAAGGAGTTTCACGTCAAATATCACTATAGGAATCAACTTCATGAGGTCATAACTCGGATGACGTTAGCATTTTGCTGATTTTGATTTCAGAATCTGAATCTGCGAGACCGATTTTACCTTGTCTCTGATTATGAGAAAAAGTTCAACCCAAGAACTCATGCATTCTCCTTGTCAGTGCAAATTTCGACCTTTTCGGAACCATGATATTTACTGCGACATAACTAACTTGATTGTAATTTTCGAAAGAAGTTGTCAACTACAAAAATGAAGATCTAGAGTTGCTTGATACACCCACCAAGTTTTATAAAGATTGAGTGTTTGGAACATACTTTTTCAACTGCTCAAAAATTACCGTTTTGCACTGAAAATCAACAAATTCGCATTCTTTTTGGCCAGTACTGTAGTTTCAGTATGGGTTTGAAATTTCGTGGGTGGTTGGGCTCCAACCGCTACGCAGCCGCAACGCGTTAAACCCACCGTTTGAAAATCAGGCAACGGCGTCGACAACGTGTGGTCATCTATGCCAGTCACAGAGAGTGAGAGACGGCTTAAGAAAATCGGCCCAAACTGTCCCCCTGCCTTCATCTTTGTGTGTCTATTACTATCTGGGTCTCTTCTCTATCTCCCTTCGTCCCACTTCATTATGCCTCTCCGTCGGCGCCTTACTTAACTGGTCTTGTATTCTAGAACCTTCTGAGACTGAGAATGTATGTCTGCGTCTCTCTATCTCTAGCCCCACTCAACGCTTTCTCCCCATTCTGACTCATTCCCCCCACAGACGACCGACTGAATGGACGTCCTTTTTTCTGGCCTTGTATTTTCTATAACTCTATAACTTTCCCAAGACCCCTGACTATTCAAAGGGGTCCGTTCGCTATGATTTTTCTGAATATTTGAATTGGATCTTTTCTGGATTTTCGTCGATGGAAATTGTGAGTTTTCAGGATCCTTTTTTGGGACATTTTCAATTCTGAAATTTCAGAGATGTTCGATATGTTCGACATTGTTTCCTAAAGGAAAACTCTATTTTGATGAAGACGTATGCTCGGCTTGTGCTAGTTTTTTGAGCCTACACAAGAACGGATCATTGGAAGACAAAATCAAGTGCTCCAAAGATGGGAATTGCTCAGGGGATAAAATTCGCGGTTGCCCCGAGTGTAGGATGAGAAAATTTTCCGAGACGGGGATTCTCGAAAAGAGTAGAGTTCTTTTTCCAGAAATTATTCAATTTTGAAACGCGAACGTTTGCAGAAAGAAAGAGCGTGGCTGATAGACCAGGAATTGAAGACGCTTGTGACGGATTCCGAATTCTGAAACAGGAGATAGAGCTAGCCAGAAGAAAGAGAGTGATGAGACAAGTCCTCCATCAGGAAAACGGTCAGCGAAACTATTCAACTGGTGTCAAGATGCAATTCACGGATTTCTGAATCTTAGTAACTGCCTTACTGCAATCCTCTGTGCCCCCTCGTTCATTTTTGTACCCTTTTTTGTTCTGTGTTCAATAAACAATTCAATTTCTACCAAAGTTTTGATGTCGCGTGACTATAACTCACTTCATAGCAATTTTCACAAAAAGTTGTCAACTACAAAAATGAAGATCTAGAGTTGTTTGATACATCCACAAAGTTTCATGAAAATCGAGTGATTGGATCATACCTTTTCAACTGCTCAAAGTTGACCATTTTTCACTGAAAATCACCAAAAGTCATTAACTTTAGGCCAGCACTGTAGTAGTCCGGAGAGTGTTATGAAGATGGAAATTTGAATTCTGAGGTTTCTTTGCATCAGAAATCGATTGGCGTTTACAGATTTATGATATCTCTTTTTGTTTTTCCGGTGCCCTCAAGAGGGGGTTCTATCAGACTTGTCACGGGCCGGGCCGGGCCGGGTCATTTGGGCAATTTCTACCGGCCCGGCCCGGCCCGTAGACCCGGGTCGGCCCGGCCCGGCCAGGTCGGCCCGGTCGGCCCGGGTAGCAAGGGCAAAAATTTTTTGGCTGTCTAAAATACTTCTGATTTTGAAATTTCAGCGTTTTTCTTTCAAGTTTCTATTTAAATTAGTGTTTCTTGGTCAATTATTGAACTTTTAGGATGATTAAAGTAGAAAAATTACAAAAAAATTTCCTTTTTTTCCCACCCGGGCCGACCCGGGCCGGGCCGGGCCGGAAAATTTTCTGTCGGCCCGGCCCTGGCCCGGCCCGGCCCGGGCCGGGCCGGGTCACCGGGCCGGCCCGGCAAATCACAAGTCTGGGGTTCTATAGATATTGACCGCACTGTCTAATGTAACAGAACTTGAAAATTTAATGTTTTCAGTTGTAAAAAACAATATAAACTTTCAATTTTTCTACTATAATTGGCTGCGAAACGTCTGGGAGCCATTTTCTTAACGACCCCACAGTGTACTGGATTTAGAGGAATGTAATCGCGCTCCAACGAGCCGCCCCTTCCGCCTTCAAATTTTCAAATTTTTTTCGCTTTTTTCGACATCAAAGGACGGTGAACCCTTCTACTATCCTCACAGAATGTAGAAAAAACCGGAAAAAAAGTTCAAAAGCTTGGAAAAATTTCGTTTTGCTCCCCAGCCTAAAAATCGTCTCAATGGAGCGCGCTTGCATTCTTCTAAATCCAGTACACTGTGCCACCCTGGTAGATCTCATTGGACCCCCCGAATCCGAGGGCGGGACCATAAACTTTACTCCATGGATCCTATGGTCCATCGATCGCCCTTTATTGCTCTAAAGGTCACATTTCTCAGCTCTCACCCTTCTCATTCCTAGACACCCTTCGAGGACTGACCTTTGTGACTGTCTGAGTGTCTGAGTGTCTGCGTGTCTGTGTCTCTCTCTCTCTCTCTATCTCTAGCCCCCACTCACTCAAAACTTCCTCCCTCATTCTGACTCATTCTCCCCCACACAGACGACCGACTGAATGGACGTCCAATATTTTTCTCCGGCCTTGTATTTTCTATAATCTATTTCTCTAGACCCCTGACTGTTCAAAGGGGTCGGTTTGCTATGATTTTTCTGAAAATTTGAATGATTCAGTTGATTGGATGACTGGCGGTGAGTTTTTCAGTATTTTTCGGTGGATTTTAAATGGGAAATTTCAGTTTTTCTGCATTTCGAGAAGGCTCCCTGGTCTCCAAGATCTGCAGAGTTCTCGAGCAAACGTCCTTCTAAATGACATATGCCCAAAGAAGTACGAGAAGTGCTTCTCACGAATGAAGGCAAAGAAGTGTACTGCAAGAACAATCGGCGTGTTCCAGAATGTTGAAGGAAGGGATGCATTCATGGAGGAATATGAGCCGATCAAGCATGAAAAATGGGTCGTTGTCGGTTACCTGGACACGATTCAGCTCTACTCTACTTCTCTCTCTAAAAAGGACTTGTGGAGAGTGCCTCAACTCAATGACTCTGTGGCAGATCCCAGCCGTTATATAATATGGTAAGTTTTTCCCCTTTCCTTTCGACCATATTTCATTTTTTCGATTTCAGGTGGATCCAGTTCACAATCAACAATCCAATGGTTGGAGCTCCGCTGGTCCTGCTCCATCAGAAACAGGAGTTCATTCTTCGGAACGTTTTGGTTTTTTTTGTTCGAAATTCCTCGATTTTCAATAAATAATTTTTCAACTTCAACGTCTCCGAGTCCTTCTAGATACTAAACCGTTTTTTGACGCTCCAAATTGTTCGTTAAACTTCTCACATTCTGTCCACGTCTTCTCGAAACTTCCAGACGCCATCAAATGTCCCTTCGAATGCTTCCAGAAAGATCTCGTCGCAGATCGTTTCTGCCTCAAAATCTCCATCAGAAAACTCACTTTTTTCACAGAAAACTCACATAAAACACAGACACAATTATAGTAAAGGCACTTTGCAATTCTAAAGACAACCGAAATTTGAAAAAAAAAACATCTGATATTTACAACGAGAAAAAAAAGAAGACTCATCCGTTTGTTACCCTATAAATAGATCTATGGGGGGGCTAAAATTATGAAGAAGAGGAAAAGAAACCAGGAGAATTTTACAGTGGGGTGAAAGAAAAAAAGAAAAAAAGCAATCGGGGGGAAAAATTGAGGAGAAAATATGTGATGAACCAGTATGTGGAGGGAAGAGAGAAGGATTCTATGAATTTCGCTCATCGAAGAAGAGAATCCAGGGCGGCTGCCGATGAGGAGGCGGTGGCTTGATTGTGTTGAGGATTTGGGGATCTGCAAATTTTTAGTTTTTTCTGAGGATTCTGGATTTTCTATATTCTAGATGGCTAAGGATTCAAAATCTTCCAAAATCTCCCTACATAGTTTTCATGGTTTCTAAAAATGCAGATTCTCGGATTTCAAAAAACCGAAATTCCAAATTTCCATGGATTCCGAAGAGTTCAGAATCCGAGATTTTTATGGATTCTGGATTTTCGCAGATTCAGAATTTGTTAAGGATGATGAATTTCGAAAAATTATTGATTTTCGAGGATTTTAAAGACTCGAGGATTCTGGAGATCCAGGGATTCAGAATCTCAAAAATCTTCCTACATAGTTTTCACGGTTTCAAAAAATGCTGATACTTTTCGAGGAGTTCGAAAAACCAGGATTCCAAATTTCAATGATCTCCAAAGAGTTCAGAATTCTAGTTTTTTATGGATTCTTAAACTTTCGAGAATTCCGGATGTTTTCAAGGTTCTGAATTTTGGAGAATTATCGATTTTCGAGAATTTTGAAGACTCAAGGATTCTGTTCATGGATTCAGAATCTAGCGATTCAGAATTCCAAATATTCCATGGATTCTGAACTTCCACGGGTTTAGAAATCGATTTTCACGATTCCAAAGAGTTTGAATGATTCTGAACTTTCAAGGATTCCAAAGGATTTCGAGGCTTCAGAATCCCAGAATCCTGGAATTTTCACGGATTCTGAATTTGCAGATTTCAAAACTTCCAAGGATTCCTAGACTTTCATGAATCCTGGACATTCAGAGATTCTGAATAGCAGAATCTCGCCATTCTAAACATCCAAAACGTTTCTAGACTTCTGATGACTCTTCATTTTCGACGATATTTTCGACAAAAAACGGGTACCTCGGCGACGTCGTCGCCCCATCCATCGACATTCTCGGCGGCGGCTCGTTCTGTGTTCGCAGCGGAAGGTGTGGCGCTGTTCGCGACGATTCGGACTCAGTTTCGAGGAATCTGCAAAATTCGGTGTCTTTTGGCGGGAAATTTGAACTTTCCGCATGAATTCTGATCATTTTCAGGCCGAAATTCATACGTTTCGGCTGGAAATCGAGCATTTTCAAGCCATCAACAAGACAAATTTTCCACCAAAAACTATCATTTTCCGGATCGAATCTTTACCTTATAAACTGATCAGCAATCGATGCTCCCGATGATGAGGGTCCTGGCGATGAGCGGAGTCCCCAGAACGAGGACGACGCTTGCTGTCCGAACGATTGACGGACGGCCGATTTGAACTGGAACAAAAGAAGTTTAGGTGGCCTAGGAAACGACAACTCGGCCGCGAGCTGTGCATGGCTGAGTTAAGATGAGATTTTTCAGCCAACATTTTCAAATTTCTCAATGGAAATAAGCAAAGCTCATATTCTGATCTTCAACTCTATTATTTTAGGTCTAAATTCTTCCCAACTTTCTCCTTGATTTCTAGGTATCACCTTCTCCATCTCCTCCCCGGGGTACTCGAGAATGTTGGCCAGCAACAGCGCGATATCCGCTCGTTTCGTCGAATCCGACTGGAAGTAGGTGAGGAAGAGTTGGCGGAGTGTCGAGTCGTCGATGCGGTACGAGTCGGACGACGACGACGATTTCTTCGGCGCGCGCAGCTCTTCGATTTGGTTCTCGAGGTCTTCTGCAAAAAATAGAATGAGTGGAGATGTTGTGTGGGAGATTCTGGGAGTCTCTAGAACGTTCTGAACAATCACAGAGCGTCCTGAAAGATGTTGGGGGGAGGGATAGTGAAGGATTCTCATGGCCTGTGGACGGATGGATTCTCTGTGGGATTCTGAGAGATTCTAGAGGATTCCAACGTTAGAGGACTAGGCGATGGCGACGAGTTCTGAGGGAGTGGGATTCTGGAGAATCTTGGAGAACGCCAGATGAATCTGAAGGATCCAAGAGGATTCATGTTTGAATCGGTAAGATCCTCGAGAATTAAAGGGGCTATGAAAGGATTCTGGAAGACTCTGGAAAAATTCAGAAGAATCCTTGAGCATTCCAGGAGACTTGTGACAATCTTAAGTACAGTTTTTTAGCAGAGTCTGGATGATTATTCTGAAGGTCTATGAAGAGATTCTGAACCTTGTTTTCTAGAAAATATTCTGAGCCAAAAAAGCTCCTGGTACTCTGTCGAAAGATGAGCAATTCGCCAGCTCAAAAACCAAAATCCAGAAGTCACAGTCTATTAGGGCTTCCGAGAGATTCGAGGCGATTCTCACCAATGATTTTCTGTTTCGATTCCAACTGCAACTGTCTCCTGTCGGACTCCTCTTCGGCCGCCTGCCGGCCGATCGACTGTCGGTCCATTTCTTCGCGCATTTGGGCGACTTCTTCGGTGAGGGTCTGGAAAAGATTGGGAAATCATAGGAAACGACCTAAAAATGCTCAGAAATGACTATAACAACATGAAAATTGGCCGAAATTGACTTGGAATGGTCCGAAATCCAACTGAAATCAACTTAGATATCCTCCCTTCTGATTCTGAATAACTTGACTTCTGGATCAATTTCTGAGAATTTTTGACTCAAATCTTGAGTTTTGAGCTCTCTTTCCAGTCAAAGTTGAATCATTTCGCAAGGTTTCCGACCTCCCGATTCTCTACTAGAGACTTTCCAGTTGAAGATATCTCATTTTCTAGCTTTTCTAAACATACTTCCACTCAAAAGTGTGCTCAATCTCACCCCAATCATGGTCTGCAACTCGAGATTGCGATGACTGGCCGTCGCAGAGTCCCTCTCGTGATCGATCGACAGCTCTCTGACGACATTCTGAAGGCTGGATAGCGCCTCCTGCGTCTGTTGCCTCGCCTTCACCTCGTTCTCGTACTTTCCCTTCCATTGGTCGGAGGTTTTTTGGGTGGATTCGAGTTGCGAGGACAGCGAGACGATCTGCACTTGGTACTGTTGGTTGGACTCGGTGGCGCCTGGAAGAAAAGTCAAAGTATCCCTCAAAATCATCCATCTCGGAGAGTGAAACATATCATTTTGATCCCCTTGAAATTTCCTCTCCATCTATCCAACTTTCACCCAAATCTATCCATCCTTTCTCACCTTCCTCCACCTGATGTCCCCTCGCCTCGAGACCCTTCACCCTGTCTCTCAACTCCGTCTCCCTCTGCTCCGCCTCCACAGCCTCTCTCGTCGAGTTCTCCTCCACAATCATCAGATGCTCGCGGAGTCGTTGCAACTCTTTTGCTCTCTTCTCGTTCTCCTGGTTGTTCTGGTTGAGTTGGTCCTGGAAAAAAGGGATGTTTTTCTTGTTCCTAGTCGAAAAACCAGGCCAGTTTCGGGCTCGAAAAGGCCTTGTTTCTGGTCGAAAAGGCTCATTCGGAGCTCTCCAGAAACTCGTTGCTTACCCACCTGAATCTGCTGATTGTGCGTGGCCATCGCCTGAAACTGCTCGTAGTACTTGACGTTCTCGTCGTACTGCGCCTTCGCCACACCCTTCAAGTGCTCATTCTCCTGCTGGAGAGCCACAATTGCCGCGCGCAGCTCTTCAATGGTGGTGGAATCGGAGGCCGAGGGGGATTCTGTAGCCGACGCCTTCAGCTTCTCGTTCTCCTGTTTCAGCTCTTCAAGCGACGATTGGGCGGTGATCTGGAAGTTTCGGGGGTTTTTTGGGTCAAAATTTGGGATTTTTGAGCAAAATCGATCAATTTCAGATCAAAAATTGGGAATTTTTGAGTCAAAATTGAGAAGTTTCTGGTCTAAGTCGAGCTTTTCTCGGTCAAAATTGAGAATTCCAGGTCTAATATTATAAATTCGCCGTCTGTTGGCACTCTTTTAAAGGCGCATGACGTTACTTAAAAGGATATCTCGCCGCGATTAGACATTTTTTCGGTCTGAAAAATGTGCGCCATCAAAAGTTTTAGGATTTTACATCTTTTTCAGACGGAAAAAATGTCGAATCGTGGCGAGATATCCTTTTAAGTAACGTCATGCGCCTTTAAAAGAGTGCCAACAGACTGCGAATTTATAATATGACTTCGGTAAGGTGAAAATCTAGAGTTTTTTGGTCAAAATTGAGCATTTCTGGGTTAAAAATTTGGAATTTTAAAGTCAAAATTTGAGATTTTTGAATCAAAATATGCAATTTTCCGAGTCAAAATAGAGCAGTTTCAGGTTTAAGTTGAGCTTTTTGAGGTTCAATTTCGGAATTTTCAGGTCAAAAATGACCTCGGTCAGGTCAAAATCTAACGCTTTTAGGTCGAAATTGGCCATTTCTGGGTCAAAAATTTGTGAATTTTGATCGAAAATTGAGCATTTTTCCGATCAAAGTTGATGATTTTCGTCCAGTGTCTATCATTTTCTACCTTCAACTCCTCATTCTCGACTTTCAACTCTTGCATCGCCGCTCTCAACTCGGCCACTCCCAACTCCGACACCGTCTTCGATTGCTCAATGTGCTCTTCTAGTTGGAGCTTTTGGGTTACTGTCGCTTGGAGGTCCGCTTCGAGTTGGGCTATTTTGGATTGATGGTTTGCGGATGATTGGGCGGAGATCTGAAAATTTTTTGATGGATTTTGGGTCAAATTCAGTCGAAATAGAGCATTTTTGGTCCAAAAAATCCAGATTTTTCCATGAGAATTCACCTTCAACTCCTCATTCTCCACTTTCAACTCTTGCATCGCTGCTCTCAGCTCGGCCACTCCCAACTCTGCCACCGTCCTAGATTGCTTAGCATCCTCCTCCAATTGCTCCTTTTGGCCTAGTGTAGTCTTAAGCTCCGCCTCCAAATGCTCCATCTTCTCGCGGTTCGCCTCTTTGGCCTCGTGGAGCTCTCGGATTAGAGCGGATTTCGAGTTCTCGAGCTCTGTCTTTTCGGCCTTCAATTGATCGACCTGATCCACACGCATCTTCAGTTGCTCTTCCATCTCTGAAAAATTGGGGGCGATTTGGAATTAACTTGGAGCATCTTGAGCTTGATTTTGATGGTTTTTGAGCCAAAAATTTCAATTTTTCACTCATTTTTAAACCAAAAAGTTGAATTCCGGTGAAAATTTCAACTTTCAGCTCAAAGTAAGGTGGGACGATTTCGAAGGTTTCGCTTTATTCCTAGACATTTTTGGTTCGAAAAATCGATTTTTCGGTTAATTTTCATAGATTTTCATGGATTTCGGGTAGTTTTTGGTCATTTCTGGGTCGTTTTTCATGAACTTCAGGTCATTTTGATCCATTTTTCGCTCAAAACCCACCCTTAACCCTCAGCTCAATGCCATCCAATAACTCGCGGTCTACCTCCTCCGCCTCGTACAAATTCCTCTCCAACTGTTGTCGGACGTTCGCGTGCTCGGTGCTCTCCGTTAGACTGTGCTCACGGAGCATTTTGAGCTCCTCTTCGACGGAGGACAGTTTGGTCTGCAAAAAATTGGGTTTAGATGGGCTGAAATTAGACTAAAACTGTCTAAATTTTCGACTGAAAAACGTCTCCAAACCCACCTGCAACTCGCCACAATATCTCTTCAACTTGGCCATCTCCTCTGTCTTCTTCTCCTGCGATTCTGAAGACGTCGGGCCTTCTGAATCCTCTTCCTCCTCCACATTGACGTCTTCCAAATCGTCGCCTTCTCCAACTCCAACGATGACCTCCTCGAGTCTCTTGGTCTTCTTTTCGAGCTCCTCGGATTTCTCCTTTTCCTCGGCAAGCTTTTCTTCGAGCTGGAAATGTCTTTTTCGAGTCAAATTTTGAGAATTTCGGGTTGAAAATGAGCATTTTTCAGTCGAATTTTTGGATTTTTGGATCAAAATTCGGCATTTTC
Organism: Caenorhabditis sp. 40 LS-2015; assembly: GCA_900536305.3. Taxonomy (NCBI): domain Eukaryota; kingdom Metazoa; phylum Nematoda; class Chromadorea; order Rhabditida; family Rhabditidae; genus Caenorhabditis; species Caenorhabditis tribulationis. Next base: position 398,050 of record LR543341.1, read on the forward strand.
AGGTCAAATTTGACCATTTTCGGTGCAAATTTTGCCCATTTTCGACCCAAAAACCCAGCATTTTCAGGTATCTACCTGCACAATCTGCCTCTCCATGGCCAAGACCTGCGTCTGCAACTGCTTGTTGGCCGTCGACATCGTCTCCTGCTGCATCTGAAGCGTGTTCGTCTGCGCGATCATCTCGTCGACGCAGTTCTGGCGAAGGTCCACTTCTCTCTCCAGATTCCGATTGTCCACGTGCAGCTTCTCGCACTCGTCCGTCTTCTCCGCGTTCGCGTCGAGCGCTTCTTTCAGTTGCAGCTGAAAATGCTAATTGTCTAGCCGACCATTTTTTTGATCCATTTTTTCAGGGATTTCGAAACCAGGACATTTCAAAACTGGGACGTTATATAACTAGAAAGATTCAAAACTAGCACATTTCAAAATCGGGCATTTCGAAACTGGGACCTCTCATAACTGAGAAAATTTGAATCTGGACGTTTTATAACTAGGAAATCTCAAAACTAGGGCATTTCAAAACTCGGACGTTTCGAAACCGGGACACTTCGAAACCGGGCCGTTTCGAAACAGGGAACGTTGGAAACTGGGAAATTCGAAAACTGAACGTTCCGAAACCTGGAACTTTCAAAGCCAAAATTATTCAAAATCGGGACACTTCGAAACCGGGACATTTCAAAACTAGAAAAATTCAAAACTAGGACACTTCGGAACCGGGACATTCTGAAACCGGACCGTAAAAAAGACCCAGGTTTTGATCCAATTTTCATGTCTTTTGGGTTGAAATTTACGATTTCTGGACCATTTTTACAATTTTCGGGTCTTTATATGAATTTCAAGTCGATTTTCAACATTTCGAAGCTCAAATCCCCTTCCAAACCTGCACAATAGCCATATCGTTGCCCGAGTCCGCCCCTTCTTCTGGTGACGCTCTCACGACCTCGTCCATCTTGAGTTTCACCTCCTCGTGCTTATTCTTCTTCCTCTCCTGCTCTAGCTCCTCTCGCTCCTTATCGAGACACTGCTGAAGAAGGTCCGCCTTTTCGGTGAGCAGACGATTCTTCTCCTCTTCAGTGGCCGTTTTGTGCTTCAGCTTCTCGTTGACCTGAAGGCACATTGTTTAGAGGGGTTTTATGTGGATTCTGGGTGATTTTTGACCGTTTTTAGCTCATTTCGGAGCAGTTTAGGCCATTTTTAGCCGATTTTCAGCCGATTTTTTGGCCATAGCTTCACCTCCTTGAGCAGTGCGGACTCCTCCAGCAGAATGTCCCTCTGTCTCTTGATGGCCTCCGTCTCGTCGCGCAACGCATCGTTCTCCGTGTTCATCGCCTCTCGCTGCTGCTTATGATTCTCTTGGATCTCCTTGAACTGCTCACGGAACTTCCCAATATCCTCTTCCGACGAGGAGATGATCGATTTCATCGTTTCGTCGTATCTGGAAAGCTCAATTTTAGTTTTTCTTCAGCGTTTTCGGTCATTTTTTCGGCTATTTTCTATCGTTTCCGCCCAACCAACCTGGCCAGGTTCTCCGTCAACGCGTTGTTCTCCTCCAGCAACTGCCGATTGGCTCCTCTCAACTTCTCCAACTCCGTATCGATTTCGCCGACGGCGACGGTGAATTTGGCCACGTCGTCGCGAAGTCGTTCTCTTTCTTTTCTCGACTCGTCCAACGCAGCTCTCAACTTGTCCACCTCCTCGTTCACCATCGAATCGCAGTCCTCGCGGCGTTGACTGACGTTCGCGACGCCTGTGCGCAGTCTGTGGAGAGAAAAATGGGTGATTTTTCGTCGTTTTTGGACCATTTTTCATAAGGTCTGAGGTCAGGTCTCAGGTCTCAGATCTGAGGTCTAAGGTCTAAAGTCTATAAGGTCTGAGGTCTATAAGGTCTATAAGGTCTAAAAGGTCTAAAAGGTCTAAAAGGTCTATAAGGTCTTTAAGGTCGAGGTCTGAGGTTTGAGGTTTGAGGTCTAAGGTCTAAGGTCTAAGGTCCGAGGCTAAGGTCTAAGGTCTAAGGTCTCAGGTCTCAGGTCTAAGGTCTAAGGTCTCAGGTTAAGGTCTCAGGTTAAGGTCTATAAGGTCTATAAGGTCTATAATCTCACCTCGCAAAATCATTGGACAACCTCTCCAACTGGGCGACCGTCTCGGCGCTCTCCTTCTTGCACAGCTCGTATCTCTCCTCGTACTCGATGAGGTTCGCCTTCAGCGAGTCGATCCTCCGATTCAGGTCCGTATTCGCCGACACCGTCGCGTTGTGCTCCGTCTTGAACTCCTCATAGTCGTTGTTGAGCTCCGTGTACGCCGTGGCGAGCTCTTGATTCTGTTTTTGGAGGATGGAGAGCTTCGATTGCAGGTCCGTCTGGAAGTTTGGAGGGCATTTTTAGCGATTTTGGACCATTTTTCGTGATTTTTGGACCATTTTTCATGAATTTTGGACTATTTTTCATGATTTTTGGACCATTTTTCATGAATTTTGGACTATTTTTCATGAATTTTGGACTATTTTTCATGATTTTTGGACCATTTTTCATAGATTCCAGACCAACCTGAATCTCGACCTTCTCATCCCTCAACTGCTGCAACTCGTGCTCCATCTGTCGAATCCTCTCGTCGACCAACTCGTCGTGAGATCCCAAATCCACCACAACCGGTCTCTCCGTCGCGTCCCCATCACTTCCGTTCGTGCTTCTCGTCGTCGTCGATTTCGCCGTCGCCGGCAGAAGATCCTCTTTCTCGAGGAGCACCGCGTCCAGGGTGTCCGCGTTCGACGTCGATGAGGAGGCGTTGTAGGGAAGGATCTGAGAGATTATTGCGATAGTTTGCGAGAATTTTGAATGTTTTGCGATTTTGAGGAATCCAAAAAAAAAAATTTTTTTTTTGCCAAAAAATTTCGTCTGAAAATTGAGTCGAAATTTTCAGCTCATTTTTGTTCATCTTCAACCATATCAGAAATCTTTCTTCTGAAGCATTGAAAATTGTAAAAAATCAAAAAAAAATTTTTGTTGGAAAATTTTTTTTTCGAAATTTTTTGTCAAAATTTTTGAATTTTCAGCTCATTTTTTATTATTTTTTCGTAATTCGACAGTTTTTTGTCAGTTTTGAAACTGAAAAAAAATTTCGAAAAAAAAATTTTTTTCTGAAAATTCGATTTTTCAGCCAATTTCCAGCTCATTTTTAGCCAATTTTTTTCGAATTTTTGCAACTTTTTTTTGTCGAGGAATCTAAAATACGTAAAACTGCACCTTTGAATCAGCTAAAAACATTAGAAAAAATTTTTTTTTTCAAAATTTTAATTTCTGAAATTTTGATTTTTCAGCTCATTTTCAACCATTTTTCCTCGTTTTTTTCCCCATTTTTTTTCAAATTTTCCGCCGAAAAAAAGGAAATCTCACCTGCATGCTCTGAATCTTCTCCTCATACATCTCTCGCATTTCGAGCATCGCATCAGCATGCGACTCGACAATCGCCTGAATCTCGTGCTCTTTTTGCTGTCTCACGGTCTCCAGTTTTTGCTCCATTTCAGCCACAGTTATCGTCGTCGTTTTTTGCGCTTCTGAATCTCGAGAATCTTCTTCTGATGAATTCGTCGTCATTCTGGATTCCGCTTTCGCCTTCCAATGAGCAATTTGTCGTCGGAGTTCCGTGACTTCGGATGATTCGGTGGCCGATGGAAATGAGGTGGGCGTTGTCTCGTGCCATCCGGACTCTTGGAGATGCTCCATTTGGTTCTGGAAGAAGATTTGACGGTGGATTTGGAGCATTTTGATCCATTTTTCATAAATTTTGAGCCATTTTCCGTGAAATTTGACCTATTTTTCATGAATTTTGGATGATTTTTCGGGATTTTGGTCCATTTTTCATGGTTTTTGGACCATTTTCATGGATTTTGGACCATTTTTCATGGTTTTAGGGTAATTTTTCACGAAATTTGGTCTATTTTTTATTGATTTTGAGCCATTTTTCATGAATTTTGGACCATTTTTCATGATTTTTTGATCGTTCTTCATAATTTTTGACCCATTTTTTGTGATTTTTGAGCCATTTTCCATGGTTATAGGGTAATTTTTCATGGTTTCTGGACCATTTTTCATGGATTTTGAGCCATTTTTTATAGATTTTTCTTGAATTTCGGCTCGTTTTCTCACCTTCAACTTCTTAATCTCATCATCCCGCTGCCTGACCATTCCATTCAGCTTCGATCCGATCGCGTCCATTTCCACATGTGCATCATATAATTGCTGTTCCAGTTGTTGCTTCTCATTCGACAGGGATTCCACGCGGGCCGTCTCGATGGTCAGCTGCTTCTCCGCTTCGGCGCACTTCTTTTTGGCTACCTGAACGAAGAAATTGTAGGGGGAATTCGAATTTTCAGAATCCTAGAATTTCTCAATCTTCGAGTTTCAGGATTCATCAGATTTTCAGAGTGTCAGAATCTCAGAATCCTAGAATTTTGGAGTCTCGAAACATTTAAAAATCGCAAACCTTGAGAATCTTTAGGATCTGAGAATCCATCGGAAATTCAGAATCCTAGAATTTCGGAGTCTTGGAAGATGAAAAAATCGCAAATTTTTTCGAACCTTGAAATCTCAGAATCTTAAGAAATCTTAGGATCTCAAAACGTTGAAAAAGAAAATTGGAGTGTTTGGTGAAATTTTCCAAAATTTTCATGACTTTCTGATAGATTTCGAAGAATTTAAATTTCTGAGCCAATTTTTCTAGATTTTCACATTTTTCAGCTCGTTTTTGATCGGAATTTCTCTTTTTTTTTTGAAGAAAAATGAACTATTTTCTGGTCATTCTGAGATTCTGGAAGCCTTGAGCTCAAGAACCCTTCAGAATCTCAAAATCTCCAAATATTTCAAAAATTGCAATTTTCGGTCAATTTTCATTCGATTCTCACTAATTTTCCCATGTTTTTCAGCTTATTTCTGGTCGATTTTTCCGTTTTTGAGCTCAAAACGAAGCTCTCACAATGATCTCCGCATCCGGATCGGCGACCTCCTCCCTGGCCTCCGTCAACACGTCGCTCGCCTCGTTCAACACCTCGTTGGCCAAATCCGTCAGTTGGCCTTGGATATTTCTCAACCAGCCGCTCATTGTTTTTTAATGTTTTTTGGTTATTTCTGTCGATTTCTGAGCATTCGATGATTATGTTGGGTTCTGAAATCGAAAATCGGGGCAGAATTGAAAAAAAGAACGATTTTCAGCGAGAAATTGAAAATTGAACACAGAAAAAAGAGGCGAAAATTCGTTTAGAAAAAGTTTAAAATTTCTAAAAATTGAAAAAATTCGAAATTCTCCAATTCAAAACTTTTCTAGTCCGAAATTTCGCGAATTTTCCAAATTTCTAGCTCAAAAATCCCGAAATTCAAGTTGGAATCCACAAATCCCAGCTGAAAATCCACGTCTGCAATAAGCGGAAAGAAATCCGCGTGTTCCATTGCGCGTAAAGTGTGACGCATTTGCGTACTTTTTTTTTCGAGGTTAAATGTAGAAAAAGAAGAGAGAAAGCTCCATCTTCAGCGATTTTTCGTCTGTCGTTTTTGATAATCGAGAGAAAATCAAGAATTTTCAAAAAGGGACGATTCCTCTCTAAGCCAACCAGAAAAAGAAAAGCTCGTGGCCGTGCATTTATAGCGAGTAAAAAGAACATGAATATAAAAATTCGGGTCAGAAGACATGTGGAGAGCTGGAAATCCTTTGAATCTGGACAAAACTTTCATCAAGTCCCGAGAATCAAGAATTTCAAGCTCTCCATTGGCCGGCTTATGAAAAATGCGTTAACACAGGGAAACAGAAAAAGACAGTGGAAGCACCCAAAAAAATACAAAGAAACAGGTGGTTTTGAATACGAAAAATGGAGAAGAACAAGGTAACAAAAGTTTTGGTATATATATATTATATTATAAAAAAGAACAAATGGAACAGAACTGAGGAGATTATGGTGATGGCGGCAGTCTTCTAAAGACGACGTCCTCCTCGCTTTGCGCTTCCTCCGAGCACTTGGTCTGAAAACATCGAGAGTTTTGGATAGGAAACCTCACTGGTTGGAGTTACAGAATGCGTCATATATCCTTGGAAAGTTGAGAAATTTTCAAATCTAGAAAAAAATCAACTGATTTTCTTTTTTTCTTCGAACTCTACTTTCTCGAGATTGTGGAGACCGTGGCATAAACTAATTATATTTTTGGATTGGAAACTTTCTAAACTTTTCAATGATGTATCACACATTTTGTAACCCTGGTTCAGAATCGCGACTCACTCGATCCTCCACGTGTCAACTTCGCGAATCGCTGATTCGAGTTGGTCCGAATAGCGTTGATCCGCGCACTTTTCAGCTCGTTCTCCATCTGCTCGACGAGAGTATCATCGTACTCGATGGTCCCATCCGCTTGACCCTTCACCGGCGACAACAAGTTGTTGTTGTTGTTCGAAAACGACGAGTCTCCAGACGACGCCGATGATTCTTCTGGAGACGATGACGACGACGACGAAGAGTCTTCTGGGGACGACGGCGACTCTTCTGGAGACGACGTCGATTTTTCTGGAGACAAGGTTTTCGGCGACATCGAATCACTACTTGGAGACGGGGAATACGTGACAACAGCGGGTTCGATGTGTCGGAATGTTGGCTCGTTGGATGACAGCGGCGCCTGCCGGCATCCCCAAACCTCCACGGCCTCCTTCTGGGCGTACTTCTCACTGTACTGTTTGACGAGACGCTCCGTTTTCGCCAACGCCAACTTCAACAAGTGCTCGCGATGACGCTGCTGCTCTTTGCGGATCTTGTTCACCGAGACGGGCACGAAGTTGCTAGCTGGAAGAAACCACGTTTTGAATGTTTCTGTTGTTCGTTCAAAAACTCACTAGCTGGTGGCCACGGCTCTCTGTACGGTTGCGGCGGCTTGGCGAGAGACTGAATCTCTCGGGACTTCTCGATGTTGTGAGTCCACTTCGGGAAGTCTTCATGGCGCGTTGGCTCTGGCAACGCTTCGATGAGCGATCTGGCGATGTTCTCATGGACATCGAGAGGGGACTTGTCGAACACCTGGAAAATAGAGAAATTGGAGAAATCGGAATTATTTTTTCCTAGCCCTCAAGAATGACAGTTTATCACCGAAATCAGTAGGCTTACCTCCAATATCTGCATGACCAATAGACGCGCATCATCCAATTCGAACAGTCCCATCTTCTTCAAGAAACAGTCTTCGAGAACAATCTTGATGACACGCTGAAGCTCTTTGAGATCGAATCGAAGCGTCGTCTTGGTGTGAAGAAGTTCGAGGACAGACTCGGCGTCGAAGAGTCCGAGTTGCGTGATACCGCGCATGTATTCGAATGGGAGATCCACGATTGGCTTGTCGGTCTCGATGAGGATGAACTTCTCGTCGTTCTCCTCCTCCTCATCCTCCTCTTCAACCTCCTCCTCATCCTCAGTTTCGTCGGCCGTATCGTACTCCTTTTCTTCTTCCTCCTCCTCCTGGTCTTCCGGATAAATCGCCTCGAAAATCACAAGCGGTACGCGTCTCTTCTCGACATTCAACGCGTCGAACCACGTCGACATGGCGTATTCCACCCACCACGGCATGCTTCGGAGCACCTCCAGAATGTGATCTTTGGTCTCCTGGTCGAATTGCACATTCTGCTCGCGCATTTTCACAGAGAGATCCTTCAAAATCCGCTTGCAATTCTCAACGATGAACACCGATTTCTTCTGGAACTCGATCATCAACTTGAGAAGCATATCGATGATACTCGGTGCGAGGAACAGCTTGCTCGCTGGCTGCGTTCTCATCGAGGCGGCGAACTTGAAGTCGAACGGAGTCTGGTTCGCGGGTGCCAACAAATCCGCAGCCAGTCCCGTCAAAATCTCCACAGACTTTGTTGGAACTCTCGTCGGCGAGTAGATCTCGTTGAGCGTCGTTTCCAGAAGAATCCACGCGTTGAGCAGCGGATTGTCTCCCTTGCAAAACTCGATGGAGAGCTTCGCGAAGGCTTCCCACGCGGAAGGCGGCGTGGCCTCACAGCGGCAGCAGCAGATGAAGCGACGGAAGACAACGCAGAGCAGCGGCTCGACTTTCTGCACTTCGTACTCGTTGTGGTAGATTTTGAGTGGGCGGTCGTGGAAGAGAACGGCCACACTATTGCACAACTTGAGAGTGAAATCGATCATTGTCGATGGATTTCTGATGACGTGTCTGAAGAGGCGGAGGAGCACGCTGACTGGCGAGACGAGCAGGTTCCACCGAACCTCTTCGAAATCCTCCTTCTCCACGTTCGCCGGGTCCTCACTGATCTTTTCGAACAAGGCCTCCACCTTTTCGAAAAATCCGTCGATGACCGTCTCGAAATACGGACAGTAGTCGATCGGATAGTACTGCCACTCCTTGACGAACTCCCTCTGGAACGTGAGCTTGTTCGCCTCCGGACACATCATGTACAGCTTTCGAAGGCAGCGGAAGAAGTCAGAGTTGAACTCCTTTCGTTTCTGAGTTATTCCTGCTTGGAAGTAGGACAATGCGCTGAAAAACGAGAGGCTAAAGAGAGAGACTCGGGTCGATAAGGCTCACTCCAAAGTCAGATCGTACGCGTAGTACTCGTAGATCTCGAAATCGAACTTCGTCTGCAGGAAGTTGTTGATGAGCGCGCGGTTCGGTTTGTACTCTTTGTACGACTTGAACATCTGGAAAAATAGGATTTCAGTTATGTTTTGAACAATTTTCCGAACCTTGTCCGCTTCGGCCAGCCACACTTTCTGTTTGTCCAACTGTGCCTGTGGTGGCAATCCGTAGAAGCTGTTGTCCATAACAGCGCCGTCCTCCATGTTTTGTGCTGGAAATTTGATTCAGGATTTTTTGTTGAAATTTCGAAAAAAAAAAGCGGCGAAAATCTGAAAAATACGCTAAAAACCGGCGAAAATCTGCAAAATAGGCCTAAAAATCAACGAAAATAGGCGAAATTGCATTTGAAAAAAGCTTCCAGAAGCTTGAAGGTCTCGCCACGAAAGTTTGAAAAACATCCTGTGCCTTTAAGAATCTACAGTAACTCTTGCAGGTCTCGCAACGAAAACCTGAATTCGCTTATGTTCCTTTAAACTTCAACGTGGAACTATTCCTATTTTGAGCCAATTAGCCCAAATTTATCGGATTTCGGCCGGAAAAAAAGCAAAACACAGAAAAATAAAATTCACACAAGCTTTATAGACGGGATAAAAGAATTCAATATTTTGTGATCAAGTCCCAATGAAGGGGATTGTTCAAATTAGGTCTTCTAGTGCTCGGCGACGGTTTTTCCCTTCTCCTCGTACAACTTGGCCAACTCCTTCGGACACGTGTGCATGTAGCCCTTGTTGGCGGCGCAGATCTCCTTCATGCGAGTGTACGGATCGTAGTTTCTGAAATTGGCGATAAAAAATTTGGAGGGAAATTTCGAATTTTCAGACAGATTTTCAGGCCAAAAACTTACGCGAAGAACTCCTCGTACTTGTTGTGACGGGGCCACACGTAGAAGGCGTTGAACGCCACTGTGGACGCGATGGCGGCGACGAGCGACACATAGATGCCGCGTTTTCCGTACGATTGGAGCATGTTGCGCGTGGCGGACATTTTCTGGAATCAAAAATTGACAGAAAAATGAATTACTCGAGGAAAAAGCGAGAAAAACGTCGAAAAATGAGTGAAAATCGATCAGGAATGATTGGAAATCGCTCAAAACTAATCGTGGCGCCCATGGGTTACGGTAGTCAAAACTGTGTGACTTTTCGTGCGGTGTTTGCAGAGTGAGGCGTAAATTTTGGAAGGAAAGTGGAAAATTTGAATGAATTTGGGGATTTTTTTTGGAAATTTCGCGAGATTTCGTAGAAACGATTGTGAAGATATTGATGGAAAATAAAAAATGAACTGAACCTGATGAAAAAAAAAACTTGTAAAAAGACTTCTGACATAAAAAGAGCTTGGTTTCAGATGTTATACGCAAAATACATTCAAATGTTAATTTTGTGTTTATCAAATTCACATTTTTTCAGTTTTCAACACGATTAGGCCCGAATCCAGCTTCTCGCAAACAAAAAAACTTAAATTCAAACTCCCTCGCAAAACCCTCTCAACTACGGTGAACAAACTCCGCAAACACAGCGCACACCAAGTACACCAAACCCCACGCGCAAGCACGCGACGCGACCGCTCCGCACCTCTTTTCGTAATATCGACCCGCCTCACGTGCTGTTTACCCACCCAAATCTCATCAATTTTTCTCGTTTTTTCGCCAAATTTTTTCGATTTTTTGGCGAAAAAATCTCCAAACTATCATGTCGTTCACCGAACTGACACCCGTCACCAGCTGCTGCTCATCGTCGTCGACGCCGTCGCTGTCCATGGAAATGGGAACGGATTCTGATTTCGCAATGGTTAACAGTTTTGCTCTAACGCTTTTCTTTTATATAAATTTCTTTGTGTGTTTTCAGTGATTTTCCCACTGTTTTTCGTGAAAAATTCGTACAATTTAGGCCAAAAAAAGGGAAATCGCTTGAAAAAAAAATGTCAGTCAAATCAATGTTTACCCTCAAACAGTAATTAAACCAACTAGGTAGGGCCCTGCAAAAAAAAAAAAACTCAAACTTGGGAAAATTAAACCTACTCAGACGACGCGTGCTGAGTTCTTCTCGATACCGGCGACCCAAATTTTCAATATCGATTTTTTGCAGAAAACCCAACGAAACATCGATGCTTTCCATCAGATGCTCGCGGATCTTGAGGGGGAGCCGACGCCCAAAACCAGAACGACGCGTCCTGAGGAGCCCGATTTGGACATCGAGGAGATCCCGGACACTTATGACGAAGATGTCGTAGAGCTTTCGGATTCCGAAGAAGAGGACGACGAGGTTCAGATAAAGTATCCCTATGAGAGAAAGGACGCTTATGATGGGCTCAAAGAGCGCATCGAGCAGAGACTGAATGATTCTGGAGATGAGCAGTTGGAGAAGGAGGCGAAGGTAAGCAATGTGTAGATTCTGTGAATATCGCAACGAAAACTGACTCAATCGTCTCGAAACGTTATATTTTTTCAGGAAATCGCATTCCTTGTGAAAATAAAGCAGGCCGAGTGGAAGGAGGAGGAGCGTCTGGAGCGTCAAGAAGCCCGTCTCCGCGAGTCCATCTTCACCTGCGTGATGTGCTCCAAAGCCTTCCAGGACTCCGAGCAACTTCAAAAGCACACCCAACAGATGCACGATCTATCGGGCAACAAGTGGAAGTGCGAGCGTTGCGGCAAGGCTTACAAGCACAAGAAGAACTTGGAGTCTCACATGGACTATCATCTCAAGGAGTTCCCCTGCAAGGAGTGCTCACTGGTCTTCAAAACGGAGCCATCGCTTCATGCTCACCAGCTGAAAGAGCACCGGGAGCAGGAGGAAGAGGATTGGGAGTATGGCGAGTCGAAATGTCCGCATTGTGAGCTCCGATTCTCGGATAAGATCTTCAAGCGACACGTTTACTACTGCCTCAACAAGGAGAAGATCGCCGAGAAGCGGAAAGTCAAGAAGGCTCAACTATCTCAATCGACGCCATCTAGCCCGGCGCTCTCCACATTCAGTTGCGCCTCGTTCACCAGCTATCAACCGGGACCGTCGGGAGCCTTCAGAAGTCCACTGGTCAGCCCGTCGGTGGTCTCGTATCGTGACAAGTCGTGTGCGGTGTGCGGAGAGTCGTTCGCTAGTAGGCAGTCCATGCTGAGACACGTTGGAAGGAAGCATCCGGAGGTCAAGAATGATCCGAGTGTCACGGCGGTCAGATATGTGAACAATTCGGTGGAATCGGTGAGTTTTGGGAGCCATTTTTTTTCACTCAAAATACAGGTTTTTGAGTCTAGAAATTGGTCGAAAGCCCTCATAGGCTCATCTAGAAGCATCATGAGTTTTTTAGCACTGAAAATCGATGGAAATTGGTTCAAAATTGATCAGAAAGCCTAGCGAGCGAGTTTTTTCGCCCAGAGAAAGTTGGATCATCTAGATAGAGCTTTCAGCGTTTTTCGACCATTTCAACCCCCTGGAATCAGATTTTCCATCCCAAAACCCCTCACTATTTCAGCCCTCCCACCAATACGCCTGTGTCGACTGCGGAAAACGTCTGACGACGCGAGCGGCGCTGACAACGCACCGAGCCCGCGCTCACTCTGCCCTGTCGGGCTCCGAATGCCCTCACTGCCAGAAGACGTTCATCGTGCCGTCGGAACTGCGGAAACACATTCAACGAGTGCACAATCCGGAAGGAGCAGTCAGTGCTCAGAAGATGAAGGGACAACAGTTGACGGATCTTCCCGATATTGATGATATTTTTTAGATTTTGTGTGGACTTTTTTGAGCACTTTTTACCCCCCAGATTTCCCCTCATCCCCTCTGAATTTAGGTCTTTTACTTTCGCTAGATTATATAGAACTATGTACTGGTATTTCATTTCATTCCGGGTTCCCCATTTTCACCACCGCCCTGTTCATGTACGTTTTTTTGTAACTTACACCCATTTTTTATTTCAATAGAGTCTTTATAAAAATTTCAAACACAATCCAAGGGAGTTTCAGATTATCAGAACTGAAATAGAACAGAAAAAAGAAACGATTTTCGGGCGATAATTCGATTAGAAATCGGACATAAAAGGGGATGAAATTTTGAAAATTTTCCAGTTTTCTACTCAATTTTTTTGGAAAAATGAAAAATTTTGGGATTTTTTCTATTATTTTGATGATGATTTTGACAGACGGAGTCTTTGGAGATGTGAGTTTTTGGAGGAAATTTGAGAAAAAAATTTTTTTTCGAAAATTTTCGACCAAAAAAATTGAACATCTCGACTGAAAATCACAAATTTTCCGGAATTTTTGCGTTTTTTCTAAGCTTTTCAGATGTGTTGCAGTTGAGAGTAGCCAAAAAAAAAATATTTCTTGGCCACGCCCACAATTTGAAAACCGAAACCGTGCGGCAACTTGCAGAATTAGTGGGCGTGGTCAACGAATTTGCTTTCGAATTTCTAACAACAACGAAAAATTTGTACTCTATTATCCGTTGTTGTTTAAATCATCCGAAAACCCCGGCTATTATCTATTCCAGACCGTCCAATCATGTGACTCCATCGACTGCCGTCGTCCCCATGGACACTGTCCGATGTATCGGAGACTTTTTCAATGTGGAAGAATCATGCGTCGTCGGAATAAGAGAGACATCGAGACGTCGACAATCGGACATCGAAAGTTCCGACGGACCATTCCATGAGATTTTTGGAATTGTGAAATAAACTTTTTTTCGATAGTGTTTCTTTGACTTAGTGTATCTCAGTTCCCGTGACAGATATCAAAAAGGTGTCAACTATCAAAATGTGCAAAATTTTATGCTGAGCAATTATGTAGTTGACAAGTTTTCGATATCTGTTACGGGAATGGAGATAGAGTTGATTCAAGTGGCGCGACGCAAAAATGTACGCACTTCTTTCTCACTGTAAAGCGTACTGCAGCTTTGACCAATTATATCTCCGTTCCGGTGACAGATGGCAAAAAAATGTCAACTAACAAAATGTGCAAAATTTTATGCTGAGCAATTTTGTAGTTGACAACTTTTTTGTATCTTTTACAGAATTTGAGATAAACTTGGTCAAAGTGACAGTGAAAAAATTTACAACGAATCAAAAGAAAGTGTGCATTTTGCGTCTTGGTGTTCGCATCAAAACTCGTTTTTTTTTATTTAATTTTTTTGCCAAATTTTTTCTAAACATAAGCAGCACCTACATTCTTGCAATAGAAATTATTGAATGAAGACAAGAATGAAAATTTTCTGACAAAAAAATCGAAAAAATCTGGAAAATTTCAGATTTCGAAAAACCGACCTAAACCTTTTATTTTTCGACATTTCTGCTCGTAAAAAAGTAAAATTGTGTATGTTGCAGTTATAAGTGCTTTCTAAAAATTTCAGCTTACAAGATTCACATTGAGCAAAGATATTGACAGAATACCCATTTCACCTCCGTTGTCTTACTTTGACCAATTATATCTCGGTTCTCGTAACAAATATCAAAAAACTGTCAACTAACAAAATGTGCAAAATTTTATGCTGAGCAATTTTTTAGTTGACCACTTTTTGATATCTGTTACGGGAACGGAGATATAGTCGGTCTAAGGTGCGGAAAAGGCCATGTGGGGGGCGGGGCGTAGCTCCCCCGACAGACATTCAAAAGAGGCGCGAAGCACTCTGCGTCTCCTGCTCTTTCTTTAATGCTCAATAGACAGCGCTCCATCCTCATTCTTCCCCCCAAGACGACCGACTGAATGGACGTCTCCTTTTCTAGAACTTTTCAAGTCGGAAAGTTCTATTGCTTTTTCTAAAAATTATTCGCAATTATTCGATTCACGGGAACAACTTTTTTGGTCGAAATCTACCCGAACATTGCTCGCCAAATCATTGAGGTTTGTAGATCAGAGTGCGTCTTCCACATAGATTCTGAAAGATTCTTTATGATTCTAGAACATTCTGAATTCTGAAAAAGCTCTCAAGACTTCGATAGGGTTCCAAACAAGTTTCTAAGTAACTTCTTTATCATTTTCAGAGCATCGAAACCTACCGTAACCAGCTGAGCCCCGAGCTCCGCGAGAGTCCTTCAGGCTTGGCTCAAAAACTGGAAGATCTACCCGAAGCATGGAATCTTCTTCATGGGACAAGTCAACGTGATCTGTTATTTGAACGGCGGTGCGACGATTCACAGAGAAGACGGGTTCAAGAAATAGGACAACGATTCTTTTTTGTAACTGATACATGCTCTTTCTTTCCGTTTGAAGAATCTCAAATTTGATCTAATAAAGACTTCTGCGTTTGGTACTTAGTCAAAATGCAAATGCACCCGCGCTCCACCGAACTAGCTCACTCAAAACCCTTTCTTGTCAAAGCTGTCCCACCGTTTCGGAAAATTTGTGCGAAATAAATTATTTCGAGCAAAGGCAAACGACACAAGCCAAAAAAATTTGATAGTGTTCCTTTGACCAACTATATCTCGGTTCCAGTAACAGATATCAAAAAGTTGTCAACTAACAAAACGTGCAAAATTTTATGCTGAGCAATTTTCTAGTTGACCACTTTTTGATATCTGTTACGGGAATCAAGATAAATTTGGTAAGGTTAAGGGTGTGTCAGTGGGGGGCGGGGCGTAGTCCCCCGACAGACATTCAAAAGAGGCGCGAAGCACTCTGCGTCTCCTGCTCTCTCTTTAATGCCCAACAGACGGCGCTCCATCCTCATTCTGCCTTCCAAGACGACCGACTGAATGGTCGTCTCCTTTTCTAGAACTTTCTAAGTCGGAAAGTTCTATGGATTTTTCTGAAAATTATTCGCTATTATTGGATTCACGGGAACAACTGTTTTACTCCCGATCTGCCCCAGAACTCTCACTGGACCTTAATTGTGTTCAACCAAGAGCACCACTACTTCGCGAATTCGCTAAACCCATATGCAGATCCACTTCGGCTTACAAATAGGTTCCTCTCAAGTTTGAAACGAACCCTTTCGAGACCCCAACAAACCAATGGAGTGAACTGTGGCGTCCACATTTGTCTCATCGCAAAATGCCTCTGGCAAACGGAAGAGGATGTGCGAAACTTCCGTAGAGATTTGAAGAAAACAATGATGGACTATGGAGTGGAATTTTATCAACAGGAAGAGGAAAAGGAAGAGGAAACGTCTCAGAAAAAGATGTCAGTAAAGAGCAAGACGGACATCGAGAAGAAGTCTGGAAATCGGGGGTAAGTAACCGGTATCAGCTTATAGTTTCCACTGCAAAAAACGCATGGTTTCCAGAGATCTACTATATTATGTGCAAAAAGACGAACACAGATCGGAAACTCCTTCGCTGGCGACTGGACCAGTTCATGTCGCTCTCCCTGAGCTCCACCAACACTCCAAAAGCGAAGACGTTGAATCAGATGAAGGGAGGCAATCAATAGTTCGTTCCCCATCCTCCCAGTTATCATATCATTCCCTACACATCCATACCCTTGTCGCCCACCCAGTAATCAGCCCGTTTTATAATCCCTTCTAGCCAAATTGCCTTTCCTACCTACCAGTCTGAGTTGTTATTTCAATAATTTTCGCTGTGTTCCCCAAATTTCTTCATTTATTTCTGCTGGTTACAGACATTGATTCGTTCATTCTGTGATTTTTCCCCCCACGTCCTCCAAACAAGTAGTTTCCAAGTTGTTGGTATTGAACATCGAAGCAATGTTTTAATCTGTGATCGAATAAATTTCTGGCTTTTTTAAAACATTTTTTTGGGGAGAATCAGGAATTTATTGGGGAAAGAAAAATTTTAACAAAGAGGAAGAACGAATATTGTTCGAGGTTGATTTTTTTTCATTCTCGGTTCCAGTAACAGATATCAAAAAGTGGTCAACTAACAAAATGTGCAAAATCTTATGCTGAGCAATTTTTTAGTTGACCACTTTTTGATATATGTTACGGAAATCGATATAGAGTTGATCCAACTGGCGCGACGCAAAAATGCACGCACTTCTTTCTCACTGTTAAAAGTTCTCCAACTTTGACCAATTATATCTCGGTTCTCGTGAGAAATATTAAAAAGTTGCCAACTAACAAAATGCGCAAAATTTTACGCTGAGCAATATTGCAGTTGACCACTTTTTGATATCTTTTACCGGATTTGAGATAAACTTGGTCAAAGTAAGAGTACAATTCATAACGAAACAAAAGAAACTGTGCATTTTCGCGTCTTCGTGTTCGCATCAAAACTCGTTTTTTTAATTTTCTGTTCCAATTTTTCTCTAGACATAGAAAACACTTACATTCTTGCAATAGAAAATTTGAATACGCGTTTGGAGACAAGAATAACACACAAAAAAACTGGAAATTTTCAGATTTCGAAAAATTGACCTAAAACTTTTATTTTGAGACATTTCTGTTCGAAAATGAGAAAAAAATGTGTATGTTGAAGTAATAAGTATTTCCTCAAAGTTTCAGCTTGCAAGATGCACATTGAGCAAAGATATTGACAAAATACCAATTACACCTCCCTTGTCTAACTTTGACCCAGTGTATTTCGGTTCCGGTGATAGATATCAAACAGTTGACAACAAACAAAATGTGCAAAATTTTATGCTGAGCAATTTTGTAGTTGACAACTTTTTGATATCTGTTACGGAAATCGATATAGAGTTGATCCAAGTGGCGCGACTCAAAAATTCACGCCCTTATTTCTCACTGTTAAAAGTTCTGCAACTTTGACCAATTATATCTCGGTTCTCGTAACAAATACCAAAAAGTTATTAACTAACAAAATGTGCAAAATTTTACGCTGAGCAAGTTTCTAGTTGACCACTTTTTGATATCTGTTACGGGAATTGAGTTAAATTTGGTGAGGATAAGGGTGTGCCAGTGGGCGGGGCGTAGCCACCAGACAGGCATTCAAAAGAGGCGCGAAACACTCTGCGTCTCCTGTTCTCTCTTTGATGCCCAACAGACAGCGCTCCATCCTCATTCTGCCTTCCAAGACGACCGACTGAATGGACGTCCCCATTTTCTAGACCTTTCCAAGACCCCTAACTGTTCAAAGGGGTCGGAAATTTCTAGCGTCTACCGATTTTTCTGAACATTCGCTTCTATTGAATTCACGGGAACAACTTTTTTCCTCCCAATCAGCCCCAGAACTCTCACTGGACCTTAATTGTGTTCAACCAAGAGCACCACTACTTCGCGGATCCGCTAAACCCATATGCAGATCCACTCCGGCTTACTCTCAAGTTTGAAAGGAACCCTCGAGACCCCAACAAATACCGACGGAGTCAACTGTGGCGTGCACATTTGCCTCATTGCAAAATGCCTGGGGCAAACGGACGAGGATGTGCGAAACTTCCGCAAAGATTTGAAGAAAACAATGCTGGACTATGGAGTAGAATTTTATCAACAGGAAGAGGAGAAGGAAGAGGAAACGTCTCAAAAAAATGTGGCGGCAAAGAGCAAGTCGGACATCAAGAAGAAGAAGAAGTCTGGAAAGCGGGTGTTGGCGGAGAGGAAATTGAGGCGTTCGACCGGTGAGCATAGCTATGAATGAATGTCGAGTCTTTTCCATGATTTTTGCAGTCTAAAATTTCGAAAGAGGATTGCTTGAGCACAATGGCAGAGAATACAATTTCAACGACGACTATTCACTGTTTACACGCTGCATGGCCCTGTACCACACGGACGAGTTGCAAGTCATAAACGTAGGTTGAAAACAATTTTAGAGCAAAGTTGAAGATTTTTAGAATGAAACATTGTTAAGAATGATTAATTTTCAGAGAGCAGATAGGATGCCTGAATTGGAAAGTTCCCAGATGCCCCCCTCTAAGAGCTCAAATCCCTGGAGTTGTCGGACATCAATCTTTTTGAATTATTATTATGGTTCGAAAATAAATTTGGATCGATTTCTGTCCTGTTGCTTTTTTTCTTTATCTTTCAGGCTCCCTCCGAAATTGTCGTTGTGGTCTGCGTGTGTCTCTTTTTTGTGAAAATAACCTTTTTAGACTTTTTCGACTTGAAAACCAAAGTTTGAAGACGTCGACCATCGGAAATGGAAAATTGTCAAAAGTGTCCTTTTGACAAACTATATCTCCGTTCCCGTGACAGATGTCAAAAAGTTGTCAACTAACAAAATGTGCAAAATTTTATGCTGAGTAATTTTGTAGTTGACAACTTTTTGAGATCTCTCACTCCAACCGATATAGAGTTGATCCAAGTGGCGCTAAAGTTCCAGCAAACTAGAAGAAACGTATTGTGCCAATACCTCGTGTTAACTATAGGAAAATGCACACGTCTTTTGGTTCACCATTCATTCATCGAGCGAATGAGAGGACCGACCTTTCGGTGCACCTGTCTGTGCGGATAGGAATGAGTATAAGCCATCTGTGCCCTCCTCTCTCCCTCTCGATCTTAATCTGATGGACAGGTCACCCGAGAGAGCGCCCCTCGCAAATCTAACACAAAGAGAGATAGGATCCCATGGAGACGCAGCGGGGCGTAACCCCCGACAGACATTAAAAAGAGGCGCGGAACACTCTGCGTCCTCTCTCTCTCTCTCTCTCTTATGCCCAGCAGGCAACCATCCATCCTCATTCTACCCCCCACAAGACGACCGACTGAATGGACGTCCCCTTTTCTAGACCTTTCCAAGACCCCTAACTGTTCAAAGGGGTCGGAAAGTTCTATTCTTCTTATTTTTCTAAATATTTGAATAATGGTTATAACTAGATTTCTGCTGCTGAAAAGGTGAGGATTTTATTTTATTGAGTTTTTTCAAGGAAATCATAATCACCACTTTGGGGGATTTTTCTCTGCTATGAAACAGTTTCAATATGAACGTGAAGTTGGAATCCATGTGTCCTAATCGGAATCCAAAATTCTCAATCTCCGAGATTTTGTAAGGTTCTGGCGTCTTTTTCCAAGAGCCCGATTAGAATCTCTGCAGTCGTGACAAACTTCAGTTTGCCTCACCGAATTTCTGCGTTTTCCGAAAATTCCAGGTCTCATTAGTTTTAGTTCTGGACGTTCCATAATTGGACATTTCACAGATTTCTAATTTCCGAGAATCCAAAGGTTCAAAAAAATATTCAATGTCCACAGGATTCCGAAAATTTGATAGATTTAAGAAGAAAAACAAATTTTTGATAGATAGTTTTCCATGAGTAACAGATCACAGATGACAAAAATTGGGTAAATTTCTAACTGATTCTAACATTTCAGCAACGAAGACAAATGGATGATGTCTGCTCCTCCAAACATCTCCAAAAAAGCCGTTTTCGCGTATTTCGTCAATACGTGGACTTTCGGCGACATGCAAGACTGTTGACGACCGCGTCTTGGAAAATGGTCCAAACTGGAATTAGTGGCGATGGTCTACGAATCGGAAACTTATTCAAGGATAAGAAAAACGGTAATGGTTGCTTTAAGTCCAGGTGTATCTTTGAAATTATTAATTACAGATTTGCTACATTCAAAAATTGAAGAAAACCGGGCCCAGCATGACGAAGACTAAGAAGAATGAAGTGTCAGATGAAGACTTGGCGGATGGTTCGGATGAAGAATCGGATGGAGACTCAGAGCAACGAAGACATAGATCAAGGTGCAGATCGAAATAACCTCAGATGGGAGAAGTCGTCAGAGACCTTGATCCTGTTCGAGTACATGGAGGAAGGTCTCATGCCAAGCCTGACGAACACGACGGAGATTGTCGACGAGAGGCCACTGACACTGCTGCTTTCAGGGAGACAAAGAGGGACATATTATGAATTGAAAGCAGGACAGCGTCTTACAAAAAAGATTCTTCTTGATTATATGCACAATGACCGATTGTTGCAAGAAGACGTGGGCACCTATGTGTACTTTGTTCCGGCACACAAGGTGTCCACGGTCAACCTGAGGATCGATGGGCTTCTTCCCGTGGAACACAGGTGAGTTATTTTCGTAAAATGGCGGCGAAAATTATGTAGAAAACATTGTTGCAGAACTCCAAAAGGACACCATCAATGTGGATAATGTGAAGAGCAGAGGAAAGATGATGAAGAAGAATTCTGTCGAAGCGAAACTGGTGGAAATAGTCTCCGTTCTCGCCGCATTTCTAGGAGGGTTAGTGATTTTTGATTCAGTCTGATATTCAATAGGATAAAATTTGTGATTTCAGCTATTCTACGTCAAGAACCGGGATGAAGCACTGTGCGGGAACGTATGCTATGTGTACGATTTCATACGACAAGGTCCACTGCCAGAAGTGAGCAAGCCACGGGATGACATCTCAGATCTTTTTTCTCTCTTTATTTCTTGTAATCTTTTTGAATTGGTTTCAGAATAAATTTTTATCAATTTCTGTACCTGTCCATTTTTCTTCATCTTTCAGATTCCTTCCGAAATCGTCGTTGTGGTCTTCATCCTTTTCTAGACAGTTTCGACTCGAAAATCTGATTTTCAGTCCCAGAAATACCAAGAATTCACTGGAAATTGAATTCTGGCCGTATAGCAAAACTAGAAGAAATTTACTTTGCCAATAACTTGTGTTAACTAGGAAAATGCTCGTCTTTGGTTCACCGTTATTGAGCGAATGAGGACCGACCTTTCGGTGCACCTGTCTGTGCGGATAGGAATGAGTATAATCCATCTGTGCCCTCCTCTCTCTCTCTCGATCTTATTCCGATGAACAGGTCACACGAGAGAGCGGACCTCGTAAATCAAAAAAAAAA
>LR543342.1:4521-26575 GCA_900536305.3 Caenorhabditis sp. 40 LS-2015
CTCCCCCCCCCCCCCCCCCCCCCCCCCCCCCCTGATTGAAGCTTTCACGTGAACTGGTCTCAGTTTTTTTGTTTTAGTTACACATTTCTTTTAGATTTTGTTTGAAGCGTGGAACTTGTTTTCTTGGAAGAACGCGGTTTAATCATTTCTCACATTTTTTGTTGGAAATGTCAAAGTTTCCAAAGTTTCCAAATGATCTTTTCAAAGACTATATAGACGAGTGGGTGAGTCTCAAAATCTCTTGGAATTTAGATTATTTGGAACTTTTCGCCTAGATTTGTGAATTTCACGCTGCTGAAAAACCTTTTGGCCAACAAATAACTCCACACTTTACTTTCAGAAAAGAGCCGACGAAGAGAACACTCCAAAAAACATTGAAGGACATCTACAAGGGCATGGCGTCAAGAAAAGATGTTCAAGAAGTTCTCAACGAGACCGATAAAATCAAAAACCTCGCCCTCCAGATGAACGCATTTGAAGTCCTCAACGACGACTCGCTAACCAAACTACTGACGGTCTTCAAAAATTCGAACCACGAAATCGATGACAGTGTCCGAAAGCTGATTGAAAAACGGTGTTCGGTAAGCTATATACTATGCGGTATTCGGTGAGCTATACAATCTTTCAGGAAAAGAAGGATTCGGACATCGACAAGTTGAGCCGCGAACTACTAGGAGATGCACTTTCCTGAGGCTGAAGAAAACGAAGAACAGGATGGAGGACAGAAGGAAGAGATCTCTTGGGAAGTTTTCCTTGGTGCCAGCGCAGAGGGAGAGCGAGAGCTCCAAAACAGAAGAAAGTGAAGAAGTCGATGGAGAACCGAAGGAAGCAAGTGAAGACGAAGAAGAGAACGTGAGCACCGAGTCGTCAGAATTGAAACTGAACGGAGTGATTGGCGTATGCATGGAGCTTGATGGAGAACGGGTTCAAGCGGGAGCACACATTCGCCTCCGCCTCAAACGAACGAGAAATGCGAAACAGTATGGAACGAAAAACAAATCAGATGTGAGACTTGTTCCCACACATTCGGAACAAGTCTTCAAGTGCCGACAGCCGGTGAAATGCGAGGACTGCAACAACGTGTACAGAAATGCTTCAAACTTGCGTCGGCACCAGCCCAAATGCACAGGAAAGCCAACAGCGGCAAAACTAAGAAGTCACTGAGAACGGTAAAGTCCATTATCACATCCAACCGGATTGAATGATATTTACAGGCCCCTTTCCCATCGTCTTCACTACTCACGGCTACCCACTCAAAAAGAAGAACTCGAACTCGAACTCGATCTTCCAACTTTTGAATAAAATAAGTTTTGCAAAGCAGCAAAAATCGAAATGTAGTATCCAGTTTTACGATTAAACCAACATATTTTGACTGTTTACTTATCAGAATCCTCAAGAAACTCAGTCAGAATTCCATATCTGCGATTCACTTTGCCCCACCTAAGAAAGAACCGATCTAAAACTAAACAAGATCTGAATCCGAGATATCCCAAAGTTCATACCGTTGATGAAAGTCATTCCACTTCTGGGAGACGTTGACATTGCCTTTGTGGCTTCTAGTCTTTCCGATGATGGACAACTTTCCCTTGGGGCTCCAAAAGTTATGCCGACTCTGAGAAGAGCGACTTCGATTCAGCTGGAATAGTCGTTTCAAACCGAATTTCAGAGACTATATTTGAGCTGGATACTTATAATCTTCTACATGTTGATACTCACTATTCAACCAATTTTCCAAAGTAAACGTTTCATCTGAACATGAAACATCGCTGAGCTGATAACACTTCAACACTCTCCCCTCTTCGCTGTCCTCCCGTGACTCCGCCCCCTCCGCACACAAACCATAGTGAACGGCGGAACCCGTGAGACGTCCGTACACTGGGCACAACTACCCCCACCGCGCGGCGACTCATAAACTTACCTGGCTGGGGGTATTTCCGCGATCATCAAGGCGGAATCCCCATGGCGAGGCCTGTCCATTGCACTTTCGGATGGGCTGACCTGTGTGGCAGTCTCGAGTTGAGATTCGCCAACAGCTCAATTTTTGCGTAACGGGGCTGCGTTCGCGCGGCCCTGAAAAGTCAATCTCAATCTAGGTTATCATAGATTCTTAAAAAAACATCCAGTTCGTCGAAATCGTACTTGTCATGAAAACTGTAGTGTTCTCTTTTTCTGCTAGACACTATTTTTCAGAATAATGATCATGCGAAATCCAAGCTTTTCTTGTCACGACATTCTCCCAGTTGCGGAACACATGTCTTGAAATCTAACTTTATTTCATTATCAAATGCTCATTAAACCATATTCCATGTCAACTGCCATCCTTTGAATTGATAACTTCCGTCAGATACAAATTTCAACGTAACTTCATTCCCACTGCTCATCCAACTCCATGGTGCTGTGCAGTTTCCAGACAACCTTGCTACTTTTGAAGACTCCACCAGTTTCCCGCTGTCATAGACATCCAAATAATCAAAGATTTCCTGAGTCACAAAGTCATCAATAGACAAACTGATTATGGACCCATCAGCTACTTGAATATGATATACTTGGTTATCAAAAGTGTCGTAATCCATCGGGTAGTTTGGAGATGTCAACTCGCCGGATGTTGTTTGGTTAGAAATGATCGCTGGTTGAATTCGTTGCACATTCCACGTCGCATAGAATCCGGTGTCTGTGATGACGTAGTTCGTGCGGAAAACGATGAGAAGAAAGGATCTGTTGGATCGGTATGTGTAGTCGGAGATGTTCCCGGAGAGACTGGAAAATTTTGGGAATCCCCGAATCATTGGAAATGAAAAAGGCTCACCCAACAATCCGATCTGGATATAACGTACTATTTTTCCCGTAAATCTCAACGAAATCGTAGTTTTTCTCTGTGTTGATTTGGGGGAAATAGATGTTAACAGAGAATCCTTCTGGTGCTGAAAAGCTTGAATTCGCACCAGAAATCGGATGAAAACTCACCATACAAATAATAGAGACACATTAACTTGTTATAGTATTGATTAGGGTATTGAGGAGATTGGATGGATCCGAAGGTTCCGTTTTGAACTCCGCCATTGCAAAGATTGGGGACTATTTTACAGAATGCATACTGTTGCTGATAGCATTGTGTGGTTTGAAGACCAATGTTTGAGGAGACTCCTTTGAAAGTTACACAATCACCGTTGGTAAGAGTTGGCTCTCCTGGAAAAGATTTCAACGACCATACGATTTTCGATGGAATCTTCTGTTCGACAAGTTTCAGGAGGCAGATTGTGGAGTGTTTTAAATAACTCCTCGTAAAGTTTGCTATCATTTGAGGAGGTAGAGAAATACAGTAATAAGAATTTCAGTGAAAATAGGTCGACATTGAGGACTTGAAAAGTGGCTTAAAACTACCTAATTGTTTTCGAAGTTTTTTCGAAGCCACCAAACAGTTCTCGTGCTTTATTTTTGAAGTTGATAACCTTTTCGGGAAACCACTGTCAGATCAGTTATTCTTCTTCTCAAGAACACATCGAAAATTTCACTCAAATTCTATCAACTTGCAAAAATTAACGCAAGACGTTGTCGAATCCAATGTAACACAAAAAACATTGCCAAAAACAACGGTCAAGTTGGTGTCGATGGGAGTGAGGACGCATTCTTTTTGAGGGAATGCGGGGGTTGTCCGATAAACGACGAACAGGCGTTTTGGCTTCCGTAGAAACCGATCTTACTATTAGTTTCATTGTTTTGCATAACCCATCAACGCCGGACCGATGCGGAATAGTGGCGAGTGGAGGGGGTTTATATACCAGAGACAAGGCAAGCGGCCGACGTTTTGAGAGCAAATTTGGTTCTCTCGAGTTATGCAATATTTCGAAACAACAAGCGACTAGTTTAAACCTTATCAAACATGTGTCGGATGACTCATCAAAATTTGGAGTGAGGAAGACAACTTCAGGTAGCGCATTGTGATGAAATTTTACAAATAAGAGAGGAGAGAGAAAGAGAGCCGCCGTTTCTCTCGAAACGTCGGCCGCTTCGTTTGCCTCTAGTATATAAACCCCATTCATTCATCACTATTTCGCATCGGTCCGGAGTTGATGGGTTACCTATCGCAGAAGACCTTGAATTCTCGAATTCTTGGACTTCAACCCGGTTTCCTCGGAAGCCAAACGCCTGTTCGTCGTTTATCGAACAACTCTGCATTCCCTCAAAAGATTGCAAACCCTTCCCATCAGCACCAACTTGACCGTTGTTTTTGGTTTTTTTGGTAGGAAAACTGAAAACAAAATTGAATGGAACCACTTTCACTCCGATATGTCCTTTCCCTTTCTCACCGTTGTCTGTTTTTGTTTTCAAAATCAAAATCATTTCAGATCGATCCAGCTTCTCTTCAACTCATTTCGCAGCGAGTTTCAGAAAAAGGGGTCAACTACAAAAATGAAGATCTAGAGTTGTTTGAAACACCCGCTAAATTTTCTTTAAATGGATGATTCACTACGTTTTTCAAGCTTTCATATTGGTCAAATTCGAATTTCACGGTACTGTAGAAGGCATCGTTTTACCTGAAGCCCACTGTCCCGAAATGAACACAGAGTTATCCAAATTATAGAAAACGCCAGTGGTCAAATTCCGTTTCGATGCAATCCAGGGTTGAACGAGAAGATGCGATGTTAGGTCTGAAATTTTAATCGAAATAGGAATTTGAGATTCCGAGATAAAAGTCCATCCTGGTCTAAGCTCCTACATCTCGACCGCTTCGGTATCTCACCACGAAAAGATTGTCGTACAGTTTTACTGTACTTTAAAGGAACATGTTCGAATTTCAAGTCAGTTCCTCGGAATTCACCGATTTTCCAACTATTTCTGCAAATGACTTAAAGTCGAAAGCGAACTTATTTCAAACTCGCGCATGTTCCTTTAAAGTACGGTAGCCCTTCTTTCATTTCCCCCGGAAAACCGACTCACTTGCGATTCCAGCCCTCTCCCCTTGTATCAACGAAACCAGTCTCCCACCCATACTCCTACAGTAATCCATGGCTCCATCGAAATCGTATAAATCATCGGAAATGTGGTAACAAATCGCCTTGTCCGCATAGAATCTGTATCTATACGGACACTCATCGTCCGTTGACACCAAGACTAACGGAACAAGTAGAAGAGAGAAACTGATGCTAATTTTTTGGAGCATCATTGGGTTCAGAATAGAGGATTCAATTCGCTTTGCTTCTTTTATAGGAACAAAGAAGAATTTCTTATCGTCTCGGAATGGATTATAGAATTATGGGTTCGTAGATGAATGTACCATGGAACAACAAAACGTTTCATATTCTCAACAAAAAAAATCAATAGAAAATTAGAAAATTAAGCGTACTGCGGGCCTCTCCAAAATAGGACGAGATTCGCTGTCACTACAGTAAAATGAAGGGGAAAAAAACAAAAAATAATAACAGGTAACAAAATGATAGTGGAAAAAATCAACAGTAACAACAATTAATGTCTTCTGAACTTCTTGGCTCCGCCGCCTCCTCCTCTCTTGAATCCACCGGTTCTCTTCATTCCACGCTTCTTCGCTCCTCCCTTTTTCTTCTTTCCCTTATCATCCTCTTCTTCCAGGTCTTCAAGCATCTCGGCGAATTTGTCTCCAGCCATTTCATAGTCATTGGCTCCGATTTCCTCATCACTGGAGACGTCATCGTCGCCGAAGATGTTGGCTGAGCTCTTTCCACCGAATCCTCCCTCTTCGTCGTCGTCGTCCTCATCATCCTCCTCTTCTCCATCATCCTCCACATCGTCTTCATCATCATCATCATCGTCATCATCCATATCCCCATCATCATCCTCTTCCATTCCTCCATCCTCCTCCTCATTCAAATCATTCAAATCAATATCGTCATCCTCATCCATATCCACGTCATCCTCCTCCGCCTTCTTCTTGTTTCTCTTGCTCTTCTCGGCACCGAACTCCTTACTGTAGTCAATGTCGAACTCCTCGTTGAGCTCTCCGGGCTCGAATCTCTCCAGCAACTGATCGAACTCCTCAGAATTCACAGACTCTGCGTACTCCCACTCGTCTTCCTCCTTCTTCACCCTCTTCTCCTTGTTGAGGGTGGAAGTGTAGCGATGGAGGAAGCGTTCGTCGGCCGGAATCTCTTCGCGACGCTTCTGAGTGTATTCCTGAAAACAAATGATTGGTTGGGGGAAAAGTTGCAAAATTTGAAGTTTTCGCCAAAACTCTGTCATTGTAGCCTGTTACCGGACGGATCTCCAGCCGGCTCGTATCATGTATGTAAGATTGGGCTCGTCGAGATCATTATTTGATAGAAAGTTTGTTATTATCTCATTTTGAATTCGAGTCCGACGATCAGTTCCCCAAAACTTACATTCGATCCAACAGCCAACTTCCGGACGCCCCATGGATCGTGAGCCTTCTTTCTAACAATACGACTTCCAGTCGTCTTCGTGACATCCTTCGGGTTACGGAACGCAAATCTATCCAGGAAAGCCATCAGAGTGAAGTCGTTGAGTGCATCTCCTCCGTAGTTGATTTCTCTTCCTTCCATGAGAGCCTTGGCGAACACAGCAACAGATGGATGGTAGTGGTTGGAGAGGAGGAGAAGTTCACTATCAGCAACATGAGACGCGTCAACGAACATTGGATTACGAGCTACTGAATCATATGGAGACTTTGCTCCGCGAGCACCAATGTTGCGATGAACCCAACCGCCGGTGGAAGACGCTCCGAGTTGACCTGGTTGCACTTTCTTCTTCTCCTCTTCTTGTCCATCAACAATGATCTCATCAGACTGTTCCTCTTTCTTCACTCCATTCCTCTCGATCTCATTTCCTTCGGCATCCAAATCCACGTAATGCTCTTCATCGTCATCATCGTTTTGCATCTGCTCAACAACACGGGCAGCCGGCTGAAAATTTACAGAGATAAACTTTGCTTTATTATGCGCTGAACTCACATCGATATCCTTCGTAAGCACGATGAGTTTCTCAGTTGGTCCTCTCAACTTTTGAAGGCGAGAAATGAGGATGAGAATACTGGCGGTGAAGTCTGGCTGAGAGTTGACGGCGACTTGGAGGAGACGCTTCACGAAAGCACGAATTCTCTGCGCCGACGAGTCCTCCTTCATCGTGTCGAACATCAGTTTGAGTAACTGAGCATACGCTGCCGCCGGACAATTTTCGAGAAGCTTGCGATAGAGAGCATTGTAGAATCGATCCGAAACATAATCGTTCATTTTGTGGAACTGGAACAAAAGTTTCAGCGCTGGAATCGCAGTTCTGTAGTTGGAGTTGTGGGCAAGGAAGTAGACGTCTTTAACGTCTTCCAGAAGTTTCTCAGCATCCTTTGCAAACGGGAATGCACGATTTGCACCGGCTAGGATGATAGGGAGCAGGCGGTTATCGGTGATTTTCTTTCCAACGATGGTTTTGAAGAGGGCGAGATAGATGGACATCAGACGACAACACACATCAGAATCCTTCTTCGAGAACTTCATCTGGGAGAGAAAGGTCATGGAGTAGAGATGGGCGCGTTCGTTGACGTTCTTTCTGAACGCCAATCGCTCGATTTCCTCAATCATAACCATTCGCATCGCTGGATGTTTTCTGGCGATTCCTTCGAGGAGCATCACTACGAAGGCTCCGATTTTGTAGTTCGGATGACCGAATGCGTTGACCAGGGAGGATAGAATGAGCTGAAGGAAACCTAGATATAAGACTAACATTGGTTCACTATCTTACATTTTCAGATTCCGGTCTTCCCATCAAACAGTTTGCCAAAGTCTTCAGAGATCTCTTGATAACCTCCTCTAGCGGTCTTTTGATAATCTCAACGAGGGTTTCAATGAACTGCTGATACAGAATCTTGAGTTCGTGCTCAAAAGCCCACATCAAAAGAATCTTGCGGCGGAGACGATGGTTTCCGGAAGATAGTCCTGTGAGCTCTTTCAGGGCACGCTTTGAGAACGGAATCAGTTTTCGGTTCTCTGGAAGGCAGTGGTTGATGAAGACGTCCTCCAGAATCGCTGAAAATAAACTTGATATTACTATTTTTGATGGTTCTTGGCTTACGAATGATATCGACGACGTCTCTGGTTCCCTGCTTCTTACAAGAAGCGATCAGCTTCTCGACGTATTCCAACGAGTGCACTGGCGATTTATGCATTTGCAGTTGCATCGCAGTTCTTTTATCCGTCGCAGTTCCCTTGGAGATCACTGAATAGAGCCACGAGGCTTCTGATCCATTCTCTTGCTTATCCTTCGTTTGAAGCAGCGCTGCATCTTGAGCCAACGCGTCCTTTCCCTCTTCGAGCAACTTCTGAATCTCGGCCGCACTCATTTTCTCCGTTTTCTCATCGTGAACATGATCGATTTGATAACTGTACCACTTGGAACCCTCTTGATGCTTCACCAGGAGACCATCTTGGCCGAGGATTTTTTTGAGCTGTCGCTTCTGATTCGAGTTGGCTTCTGGCTTCGGAGGCGGAGCGGATGATCCGTTTTGCTTCTTCTTTTTGGTGTCGACAGCTCCGCTTTCGAATTGAGCCATCACTTTTTCGGCCTGAAGGGAATAATTTTTAATGAAAAAAATGTTTCTTGATGTCAATTCTATTAGGTTGTCCGGAAAGTAATCAGTATTTTTGGACCAAAATTCAACAGAAGTTTATTAAATCGGATGAGCTCCTCCATGCTTCGTATATTGGTTATTGTTGTTCATGGTATCTTAGCAACTCTGAGAAAGTTTCTCGATTCCCTTGACGTAGATCTTAGGAAGTTGCAGACTGAAGAAGTCACAGAGGTGCTTTTTGTCCTCTGATCTTCTATCGGATCGTTTTCCCTGTAGACGCTTCCAAACACGCGGGGCAAGTGGAAATCAGTTAGAGCCAAGTCTGGACTATAATTTGGATAAAGGAGAAATTTGATACCTAGACTCCGCATTTTGTGGCTACTCGTCAAAGTTACGAGTACTTCTCGTTGCCCCGAAGCGAAGAGACATGATCAGCTCCTGGGCGCAGACGAAGTCTGAATCTTCTCATTTTTCGCATGTAATGACAATAGACACAGGCGGTGACGATACTGTTATTTGGGAGAAGCTCCCAAAAAAACACGCCCTACAGTTCCACCAGATAGTCAACAACTCATTTTTCTCATGAATGCCTCCTTGAGAGTCGATTTGTGGCGCGTCTCGCTGTTGGGCACACTGGGGATTATTATCGTAGGGAACATAAAGACATTATCTCTCATATCCAGTCACAAAATTTTGAATTTTATTGAAGTTCTGCTTCCGAGCCACCAAAGACAACGGAGGTCACGAAGCGCTTTTTACGACATGACGGTCAGTTGATGTGAGAAAGTTGACCCTGCATTGGTTGACGTTCGCTTTGTGAGATGTGCTCGTTTACAGTATTTTTGGGTAGGACAAGGGCAAAAGATATCCGGTGAACGATCAGTTTTGATTCCTCTTCTATGGCATTGACAATATCGCGCTATATATCGGCTTTTTAGTGTTCAGACCTTGGTTGTTGTAACTTTCTTGGGAGACATTTTTGAACCGGAAGGGAACTATGTTGCAAAGTATCAACTGTTCACCTACAGTATCACAAATATTTCGATGAGCTTCCGTGGATGGGCTTCATTTGACAAGAATATTCAAAAAGCCTCCTCGAAGTGCATGTTTGTCTTGGGCCATGGTTTCCTCCATTTCTATGCTATCCGGTAAAACTTTTTTGTATTTTTCAGCGAGAGGATTGAGCATGATAAATATACAGAAAACAGAAATAAAATCGTAAATATGGATGAGCTGTGAGGGCACTTCAAAAATACTGATTACTTTCCGGACAACCTAATAGTAAACCGCAATGGAAACATTTGAAATAATCAGACAGACTCTTCTTCTCTTAATCCGATGTATGCCGGATTTTGTGATTTCGCGGGCTTTTTCAACCATTCTTTCGTGCAACATCTCAAAACTTACGCTCGCAAGATTGGCCTCTTTCTGTTTCACCTTCTCTGCTTTACCCACTTTCGGCTTCTCAACTGTCTTCTTTTCGGCTGCCGGCTTCGTAGCCGACAGCTTCATTGGACGCTTTTTCAGCTTCATTTCTGAAAAGAAAAAACCTTATTACACTGCGGCATAGCAAAGTGTACTTCAGGCGGTGGCTCACGAATGGATAATATAAACAAAGTACGAAAATACAACGAAGTTCTCAAACTTCTCAAACTGATAGCTCATGACAGGCAGACAGAGACAGAAAAAAAAAATCAATTTATACAAAACATAGTAGGATATTCAAATTAGGGAGAGAACTCGTAGATAGGCATAAAGAGAATCGGGAAGAAAGGAGAAAATACACTGGAAATTTGAATCATTATTGTGAAGTGAAGAACTCCTTGGCGAACTGCTCCGAGCCGACGGTCACATTGAAGACTGGATTGATTTCCGAGAGCATGTTGACCTCGCCGCCAAGTATTTTTCCCTCTCTAGCCAGAGAATACTTTTGAGCAATTGATAAGCCACTGAGTACATAGCAAGTGTGGTAGAGATCGACTGCTGAAAATGAGAACACTTTCGGTGAGGCTGGAAAATGGTAGGGGCGTCAGCGTTGCAAGCTAGCGGCGCACTTTTCTCCACCTTCAAAAACTTACGCTTGTCTGGTTTATCCTTGAACCCTCCATGAAGAGATTGACATCCGACGAGAATGTACTCCTCCAGCATTCTAGCCTCGAACAGTCCCTTTTCCAGCGACCGCCCTTCTCTCTCCATCTCTCCATCAAGCAATGGGAAAATGGCTCCTTGCCAAAAACTGTAACATCCATCGACAAGCTTGTTGGTTCTTCCTTGGAATCCACCTTCGTACTTCATCTGCCGACGAGTCGCCCAGCGAAGAAGACTGTCGAAGTCGGCGAGGCGGAATCTGGAAGTTTTGGGTCAAGGAGATCAATGATTTAACTTCACTTGGTGATGTGAGACACAATATGGGGTGCATGTGATCTGCACATGTGAATGGTCATCATTTTTCGAAGATAACACATACTTTGTTACTTCAAATGAATCGCCCAGGAAAAATTGAGAATTTCGTGTCTCCGCCCACTTGAATGCAAAGGTGCACGAAAGGTTTCGATTTTTGCCGGATTTTGTGTTTTTCTACATAAAATTTCAAACTTTCTTCAGCCTTCTTTGTCGCGAAATCTGACGTTCTCGGTACTTTGGACGAAGACGAAATAGTACGAGTCAAGAAACTAAGTACAGACTTTTTACGTACCTGTTCAGTAGAACCAGTGAAGCGACCGCACAGAACGTGTACCCTCCATGCGCCTCTGTGTACGGCTCTCCGCCGAATCCGCCTTCATAACTTTGACAGCTGATGATCCATTCAGCAACACCTTCGGAGATCTCATCGATCGGAAGGCCCACGATTTCACAAGTGGCAAGTGCGCAGTATGCGCTTCTCATATCAATCTCCCCTCCTTCATGCATTAAAAATCCGCCACTTGCGTCTTTGCTCCGTTTCAAAAAGTTGAACAGTGTCTCCTTGTTGATGGATCGTAGCGCTTCTTCGGTTTGAAGTGAGACCAAGCACATGACGGATGCGTATGTTGGAGCCAAGTGAGCAAGTTGGCCGGGTCCACCTCCATATCCACCGTCTGGGTGCTCGCAGGACTTCAAAAACGCGATGATATCACTGACGACTTCTTTCGGGATCTCGGCGTCTAGGATTTTCAGCGCGTTCACTGCCCAGTAGCACATCCATGAGCGGCTCGCGTCCAAAGTCTGGGAATGTGAATTTTGTAGCTTTGATCATAAGCACACTTTTTCTTCTTTTCTCAACTCACTGCGTAGCTCGGCGGACAATTTTTGAGGTATCTGAGCAAATATGCAGTGTGTCGCTGACGGAGAACAGTCAGCTCGGAGAGGTCCTCATCACCAGTGGTTTCAAATGGCTCCAGAACTAGGGAGTTGTAGTTTTCGAACAGCATTGCTTCAATGCGTTTCTATAATTTAAAATTCGAAACTTGCTTCTAGAAATAGGCCCACCTGTTCTGTACTAGAATAGCTAAAGTTGCCATCGTCGTTGCATTCAAATTTGTCGTTGAACGAACGGAACTGCACTGGCGTTGTCATATTTGTTTCTTCAATTCGTTGTGATTTGTTTTATATAAAGATTAGGAATTCACAAAGGAAAACTTCGAAGAAAAAAGAGTAAACAGAAATTTCGATAAACCGCGCGCACGCGTCATTGCGGAGTGTCGTTGTGCCAGTCTGATTTTTTTCTTTTCCCTCATTTCTTCAGAACGCTCTTTCTTCATCAAAAATCAAGGTGATTGCCAAATTTCTTCACTTTATCAGTGTCTGATAACGTTCTAATCAGTTTTTGCACCAGAAACTCGCCGAAAATCAGGCGAGAAAGCTGCAATGTTTCCATTTATTTCGTGGAATTTAAATTCAAAATTTCACTTTTCTGTCAACATGGTTATGTCTGATCATGAGACATCGTTTGTTTATTATCTTTTTGCAACCTTTGATACTCCGCAATGAACGATCATCATTGTTCAATGCCGTTCAATTTTCGAAACTAGATTTTTTCTCCTCACTTTATGTGATTTTCAGGTAATGTCGAAGTTCCCGGTGCCGTTGAGAACGATTGGTGGGCTCCGTCCATCGGCGACCGCCGCCATTTCAGCGGCCAACATCGGTTTCACACAATCGAGCCGCGCCCTCAACACCTCCACAAAGAGCTCCGCTCTTGTCGGTCAAGTCGCTCGCCAGTATCCGAACGCCGCCGCGTTCAGCATCAAGCAGGTCCGCCTCTACAGCAGCAGTGAGTACTCAAATATTTTTTGCTCTGACAATGAGCGATATTTTCAGATGGCCTTCCAAAACACAACCGAGTTGCTCTACCAGCCCTGTCGCCAACCATGGAACTTGGAACTGTTGTTAGCTGGCAGAAAAAGGAAGGAGATCAGTTGAGCGAGGGAGATTTGCTTTGCGAAATCGAAACCGATAAGGCTACCATGGGATTCGAGACCCCGGAGGAGGGATACTTGGCTAAGATCTTGATCCAAGAAGGATCCAAGGACGTTCCAATTGGAAAACTTCTGTGCATCATCGTCGAGAGCGAAGCCGATGTCGCCGCTTTCAAGGATTTCAAGGACGATGGAGCTTCTGCAGGAGCCCCAGCTGCCAAGAAGGAAGATGCTCCAGAGCAGCCAAAGCAATCTTCCCCACCTGCTGCTTCTTCGCCACCAACTCCAATGTACCAGGCGCCATCTATTCCAAAATCCGCTCCAATCCCATCACCATCATCGGGAAGAGTTTCAGCATCCCCATTCGCCAAGAAACTCGCCGCCGAGCAAGGTGTTGATTTGAGTGGACTCTCTGGAAGCGGACCAGGAGGTCGTATTCTTGCTTCAGACCTTTCACAGGCTCCAGCCAAGGGAGCTACTTCGACAACAAGCCAGGCTGCTTCTGGCCAGGATTACACCGATGTGCCACTATCGAACATGAGAAAGACGATTGCGAAGAGACTCACTGAGAGCAAGTCGACGATTCCACATTATTATCTTACTAGTGAAATTCAATTGGATACCTTGCTTCAGTGAGTTTTAATGATCCTTATTATCGCGCCATTAACTCAGTTTTCAAGTAAACTCGTTCATGTTTCAGAGTCCGCGAAAAGCTGAATGGCCTTCTCGCTAAGGGAACATCAGGACATGCTACCAAGATCTCGATCAACGACTTCATCATCAAGGCCTCTGCCCTCGCATGTCGGCGAGTCCCAGAAGCCAACAGTTACTGGATGGACTCTTTCATCCGCGAGAATCACCATGTTGATGTTTCTGTAGCTGTCAGCACACCAGCTGGTTTGATCACTCCAATCGTCTTCAACGCTCATGCCAAGGGACTCGCCACCATCGCCTCAGAAGTGACCGAGTTGGCACAGAGAGCTCGCGAAGGAAAGTTGCAACCACACGAGTTCCAAGGAGGAACCTTCACCGTCTCCAACCTCGGAATGTTCGGATCTGTGTCTGATTTCACCGCTATCATCAATCCACCACAATCATGCATTTTGGCCATCGGCGGAGCTTCCGATAAGTTGGTCCCAGATGAGGCTGAAGGGTGAGTGCTCT
This sequence comes from Caenorhabditis sp. 40 LS-2015, assembly GCA_900536305.3. Classification (NCBI taxonomy): domain Eukaryota; kingdom Metazoa; phylum Nematoda; class Chromadorea; order Rhabditida; family Rhabditidae; genus Caenorhabditis; species Caenorhabditis tribulationis. The sequence goes on from LR543342.1 coordinate 18,634, forward strand.
AGTGACACTTTTTTGGTCAATAAGTTTCATTTTTCAGCTACAAGAAGGTCAAGACCATGAAGGTTACCCTGTCCTGCGACCACCGAACTGTCGACGGAGCTGTAGGAGCAGTCTGGCTCAAACACTTCAAGGAGTTCCTCGAGAAGCCAAGCACTATGCTTCTCTAAACTTCCCCCCAACAATCTCACCATCTCCATTTTTCTACCCATTTTGACCCCCATCGTAAAGTCTCGAAGTGATAGCGTAAAAATAGGTCATAATTTTATTATTGCTCTCCTTCTCAGCCATTTTCTCTCTTTCTTCTCAAATTTCATGGCAATTTTCTGTCCCCGTTAATCAATTATTTTCTCTCCGGTAGTGTGTAAGTGAACATTTTTATTAGCTTGAAAAAATTATATTTTTTGAAAAAGAAACTCGTAAGTTGGGAGGCCTAATCGTTATGATACAGTGAGCAAGAGTTGGAGACCCTATAGAGAAGCAATATGCTTCAGAAGAAAATTAGGATTCAGTGCCGTCTACAAAATCCGCAGGTTCTCGCGCAGAACGCCGTCAGATACTGTTGATGAGAGGGCGATGTGCAGAATTGGCGCCATTGATCACACCGTCCTTGAGGATCACGATCAATGCATTCTGAAGACGTTGATGAGAAGAGACTCATGAAAAACGCTTACGTCCACCACCTCCAAACGATTGCTGTGGTTGCTGCTGAGGTTGGAACACATTCTGACGGGCCGCCGAGAAGCTGTTACTCTGACCACGTCTTCTGAAGAAGTTCTGTCGGTTGAAGACGGACTGTGGTTGTTGAGCGACGATTCGTTGGCGGGGGCGCTGAAAAACTGGTTTTTTAGAAATCTGGGATAGAGAGAATAGCTATGTTACCGCTGGAATCGGCCGGAACGTTTGCTGGAATGTCGGCCTGAAAAAAATCGAGGATGTCTTCGGAAATCAACGGAAAACTTGCTGTTGAGTGAATGGAGCTTGTGTCACGACAATCGGAGGCGAAGTCACTTGAGCGTCTCCAGAAGATCCACGTTGGAAGCCGTCTGAATTTGGGAAACTAACTAGGGAATCACTCGGACATAGGTTGGAGTTACGTGATGAGACATATACCATCTGAAAGCGCATAAAATTTCCAACCCATTCATGAAATCAGTTTTTGCGGAACACTGCGCGTTTTCGAGAAATTCGGGTCGAAAGTACAAAAAAGTAGTAAATTTGCACTGAAAATCACACGTTTCTTCCAAAAATAATTTTATGCGTGATTTTCAGTGCAAATTCACAAGTTTCGACCCGAATTTCTCGAAAACGCGGAGTGTTCCGCAAAAACAGATTTCATGAATGGGTTGGAAATTTTATGCGCTTTCCGATGGTATATGTCTCATCACGTAACTCCAACCTATGTCCGAGTGATTCCCTAGTAAGAAGAAACTAGAGGAACTGAATATGGGCGGAGACTGAGGGAACTTATTGACTGAAGAGCATGCTAAAAAACAATTAGCGACTCCAGATGTCCTACTGGAAGCACACACAAACTAGAGATGAGCGGAACGGAACTTCGTGGAATTTCACGGAAGGTGTTAATAAATAGAGATGCAACGCCCTAATTTTGGTAATTCGAGAGCCTATAACTGGTCTTCAGAACTCTCGTAAGCTGGATTTGAACGCAGAAATATAAAATTGTTGACAAGTCAATTTGCACTGAAAATTACCAAAATCTGTGCTGCTTTTGAACTTAGCTCCCCGTCAATATTTTCAGATGTTAATTGCATCAGTCGATAGTTCTCATTGTGCTTTTTATTTTCGTCCGTTGACATCTTTTTCGTACCATTTCAAAAACATCCGCTCATCTCTGCCCCCCTCCTACAAAGCGCTCACACTCTTACACATACGTCTATGCATCACTTCCATACCTGCCACTGGGATAATTCTCGTCATATGCGGTGTCGTCGATGAGATTGGCAGTGGCTGAACATTGACAAAACGGTTAAGGTGGTGGTGGAAAAGTTGGTGCAACAAAGCTCTAGAGAAATCTGTGTGTGTGCGCTGAAATAGAGAAGTGCTGGAAGAAACTCTTGACCTGTTGTTGAGGTTGTGGCTGGGAGGACTGTGGTGAGAGGGACTGCTCGAGCGCTTGGGCTCCCTGAATCAAGGAATTATTGGTTTATTGGTTGATTACGGTCTGAGCTAATAGCAAGTCAAGCGAATTAAGTGAGGAATTGAGCAAGCAGCAACATAAATGGCTATTCTATGTTTCTTGTTGAACAAAACTTAGAACATAATTAAGTACATAATGAACAAATAATAATAATGAACCAAGCAAAGTGAGATGGAGATCAGAGCAATAAACTGGGTACATAGAGTGCACTGCTATCGGTTAGTTGAATGGGCGCCTACGCACGATGGAATCGAACACTCGGAACGTCTCCATTTTGAACTGCTTCACTTGTGGTGGCACGGAGGGAGCCGGTGCCTGGTAGTTGGGGAATCCGTCGCGATTCAGACGGCAAGGAGGAAGAGGGCGGGACCGGACGGATTTCACCCAGAACTGGGTTTGATGCTTGACAACGGTGGCGCTGGAAATTCGATGGGGTTGGACTCTGAGAGCGGAGTCACTTTAATCAAGTTTATCTCGGTTCTTGTAAGAGATATCAAAAAGTGGTCAACTAACAAAACGTTTCTTGGGATGTCTTGAGCATTTTTTCAATTGACCATTTTTTGATATCTGATACCAGAGACGAGATAAACTTGATCAAAATGAGGATGAAGGGTGTGTTTCTATCACAGGATTTGAGATAGGTCTGATGATTTCTAGCAACAATAACTTGGTGTATAGAGCTTCAAATTTAATGAAAGTTGTACGGATCAAAAGGAAATTTTTCTGATACACCGTGACCAAGTTTTCCACCTCTTCCCAATACTCACACAAACTGCACAGTGTCCACCTCCTCGTCAACCTTCCACCACATCTTGATATGCTTCTTCTTCTCGTCGTGAGAATGGGTGGCCGATACTTGGTACCTGAAGGAAAAAAAAAATCCAGTGAAATTATGAGTCAATTCAGAAGGATCCCCACCTGAAACATTGCTGCTGCCATGATCCATTGTCATCCAGTCTCACTAGTTGCCCAAATCGCTCTCCAAGCTGATCGTTGTTCCATTTGAAAGGCTGGATCACGAATCCTTTGAACCAAATGGATTCGTTGTGGCCTTGTAGCGTTACTGGAAGATTTTTGAACTTTCATTCTTGAGTGCTAAAAGCTAACAAAAAAAAAAAACCAAAAAGCAAAACGCCAACAACTAACGGATTCCCTCTAATAGGTCGGGATCCCTTTCTTGTCATTTTGACCAAGTCTACCTCGGTTTCGGCAACAGATATCAAGAAGTAACAAACTAACTAAATGTTTCTCCCGTTCTGTTCAACAGTTTGTTAGCTGACGAATTTTCATAACTGGCACAGGAATCGAGGTAAATTCGGTCAAAGTGAGTGGAAGGAGGTGCCGATCTATCAGAGGAAATGAGGTATTTTGAAAAAACTCACACCCAATCGGTTGATTCCTCCAATAGCACTTTTGATCCACTGCGATCTCATACGGAGGTGTGGACAACTGTAGTCCTCCTTGATGTTCGACCGCTTCCAGCGGATTCATGCTCTCGAACGCGGCATGAACACACGGAGCACCGTCTGGCCATGCCACGACTGTTGGCACTACCAGAGTCAGAACAAGGAGGGACTCAAGCATTGAGAAAGAATCTGAAGGTAGAAAATGAAGATGAGGAGGTGGGCGAGAATTTAGAAAAGTCAAGCGAGGAAACTCGATAGAGACGGAAGATATGAATGGCATTGGAACGGAAAAATTGGGTGAGAAAGATGCTGGCAGGGGAAATTGGAATTGGAATTCAAAATGAAAGATGATTTTTGAGGTCTTTCGATGAATCTAGAGAATGGAATTGAAGCGGAAACCAGAAGGCATGGAATTTGAGAAACGAGATATTGTATGAGAATTGGTTCAATAATTCAGAATGGTTAATTGTCTTGTTTCATCATCGACGGTAAAACAACAAGAGTAGGTTGAAAAATACGTTTTTGAAATTGGGATAGAAAAAATTTCAGAATTTTGAGATTATAGAATCCCAGTCCTGGTTCTTTTAAAGTTTTGTAAACTACAGATTTTTAGAATCTTGCAAAGTCTTTGCGTAGAATCTTATTCTTGAGAATCTTCTTCATGAATCATCTAGGATTTTTCACGGTTTTCTAGAACCTTCTAGTTTCCTAGGATCTTCCGAAAAGTCTCTTAGATCTTCCAGAGTCGTCTAGGATTTCGCAAAGTTTCCCAGAATCTTTCGAAATCTCTTTGGACCTTACAAAGTTTTCTAGGATCTCCATTGGAAATTCTCAAAATTTGCTGGATTCTGAAAATAGAATTTGAACATGTTCAAATAGGAAAACAGTTGAGCAATTCCATCAAAAACAATATCTGAAAATTGTGCCAAACAAAAAATCGTGAATCCTGCACCCCGAACTGTGTCATTTTGACCAAGATTTTCTAGGTTCCTATAGCGGATATCGAAAAGTGGTCAACTAACAAAATTTTTGAGGTAATTTGAACAAAATTTTATTAGTTGACAACTTTTTGATATCAGCTACAGAGACCGAGAAAAAATTGGTCAAAAGAACTGTAAGGTTCAGGATTTACAGCACATAATCCAAATTGAGACTTCTCAAAAACATAGATCAACCTTGAAGAATTTCAGCGACATTCTTCTCCTCAATCAAAGGTCACATAACACGATCAGAAACACAAGATCAAGGCTTCTCCTCATAAGACATAAAACATGAACTTTGAAGCATTGTAGTAGGTTATCATTACGTGAGACAAAAAGCATGTAAACTGAAATGCCGATGAGAGGAAAAAAAGGGGAAAGGCGCGTTTAGATTGGAATCATCATCGTCATCGCCTTCTCATTCTCCTGTTGTGTCCGTTGTGCCCTTTCCAACCCGAAATGGTCTGGCATTGGGGGGAAGAAGAGAATGGTAGTAAATGTAAACGGCACGGAATAGGGAGGGGGTGTCTATTATTCTATTGGGATGTAAAATAGGAGAAGAAGCAAGTTGTCCAAAAACTTGGCCAAAGAAAAACATTTGGTCATCTGGAGAAGACGTCCGAAGAGAGGTGGAGAGATCGAAATCTACACTGAAATTCTAGAAGGACACGTGGCACTATCTAAATGAAAACGGAACTAAACTTAGGTGGTAGTAACCTTGCAAGTGATACATACGAAAAGAGAGAGAGAGAAAATGCCTGTCTTTTCACTTACTTTTTAGTCGTGAAACGGGGAAGGAAATTTTCTTTTTTTTTCGGAGAAGGTGTAATATAGAGAGAACCAACCTAGTAGAAGTGAATGCGTGTTACATTCCAAAACTGAACTTCTTCTTTCTCTTCTCAGTTTTCTCGAGAGAGAGAGATGACGGAGGAACCAACCGATCATGATGATGCTTCAAGTGGGGAACAACATACAAACATTCTTCACACGGGAAGAAGCAATGGTTTTTTTGAAACAAACACGTCCAATAAAAATGTGGGCGTTTAGGAAGGGGTGGAAGTTTTGGGGTGGGTGGAGAGGGATTCTGGAGGATGATGGGATTCGAGAAAACAGTGGAATCGGACTTGAGAAATTGGCTATAATTTGAGCTTCCTTGTTCATCGAAATCGAATTCATCGAAAATTGGAAATTGGCGATTTACAGTAAAAATGGTCAACTTTGAGAAGGTGAAAAGTGTTTTTCGAAAATTCGATTCCTTGGAAAATCGATGGGAGCATCAAACAAGCTTAGAGTTTCATTTTTGTAGTTGACAACTTTTCTGGAAAACTTTTGTCGAGTATTTTAGGCAGAGTAGAAGAGGGGAGGCCTGAAAATTATCGAACTTTAAGGAGGTCTTACTATTCAAGTTGTAGACGATTTTTGAGAGGCTTTGGCAAAACGTTGACAACTACGAAATTGAAGATCTAGAGTTGCTCAATATAATACAGTTTCTCAGACACAAGGTAAAATCATTTTGAATGAGAAAAGCTAGAGAATGAAGATTCTAAAATTTTGAAAACTAGCGGAACATGACAAAATCCGAAAATCCACTACACCTAGGAGCTCTGTAACCCAAAGGAAGGCCAGTAAATAATGAAAAGAGTATAGTTGTCCGTCCGGATGTCCTCCTCATAGGTCAAGACACAAGCCAAACTGAAGGTTTTGGCAAACCTTGGAAACTGCATGGTCTTCAGAAGGTAGACCAAAACTTCTGTCCTTCATTTGTTCCGACACAAATTCATCAGCCAAAGAATATCTCGGTTGAGGAAACATCACTTTCGATTCCTCCTTCCTTCTCTCTCCAAAACCTAATCTCTCCTCCAACATAGACAATGGTTTTTTTCGTGTCTCCCTCTCAAGGTTACCAGTTAAAATGTACTAATCTCTTCTCTGGGCACAAGAGAACAGCAATTTGAATTGGAAAGTTGAAGACGTTATTCAGCAAGGTTGGGTCAAAAGTAGAACTGATCCCACAGATTCAGATTTTCAAATGAAAACTGATAAAATGTGCATGTGGCTAAAGTTATGACCTAGAGAAGAAACAATCTTAGAGGTCGAATTTAGGGATGAACTTAACCGTTTTAGTTCATAGAAGCGTTCGTTTTTGCAAGGTTATTACTCGATTTACAAAAGCATTTTGGAACTTCGATCTTCAGAATCGGAATCTGTGAGGTCAATTTCTCTTAGGCCGGATCTAGAGAAAAGTTAAATCCCACAAGTCGAGGTGTATCTTCTTAAACAAACAAACCCCTAGCTTACCATATTCAATACCATACTAATCCCACATGTTGACTCTTCATTAATAACAGTTACTATTATGATTATTATTGTAATAAGAAACACGGGGACCTCCTTAATGATCCTAATCCGTGCAGTCCTATGTCTCCAACTACACGTCCATCTGCTGCCAGATAGATGACATTCTCCAACACGCACCTGTGAGAGATATCGTGCTCCTAATGAGCTACATCTTAGTCGCTCTGAGTGAGACTCACGTGGGAAAGTCAAGAAGAAGAAGAAGACAGAAAAAGAAAAAGCATAGATGAAGACAAAAGGTCATTGGTGGAAAGAAACTGTCGAGATGACACCACTTAGTACTTTTTACTGCCAAAATAGTAGTAGCTTCTTCTTCGTCTTCTTCTTGAAGTGTATGTATGTAGGTGTGTAATAAAAACGAGAGGAGATACCCTAAAAAAATGACCACACTCATTTTTCAGTGGTGCTAGAAACCGGTTAGTGGGTTTCAATTTCAAGAATGACAACACGGGAAAATGAAAAATAGATTCAAAATTGGAAGTGGGGAAGGAAAAAAAAGTAAGAAATGGTTGGAGACATCGGATAAGAACATGTTCAACAGAAAAAAATGGACCTAATTGTAAAAGCTATGGACTGGAAAATTTTGTCTAGTTTTGTCATGTTTGAACAGAGTTATGCGTCGACTAGAAACACGAACCATGTAAAATTCTACGACCATCGTGCGTTGCTCGAAGACTGTATGAATGAAGGAACAGACCATCGTTTGAGACATACGAGAGGGCGAATTATGTGTGCGGATAATGACGCAAGAGGGGTGAAAATGCGAAGACGGGGTTGAGGAGAAGAAGAATGAAGAATGAGGGGAAGGATGGAGAATGACACCTGGAATCTGAGGGGAAAAAAACTAGAGGTCTTTTGGTGAATCTCGATGGGGTTTGGGATGAGGAAAAGTACAGAGGGGTCTACGGGAATTTGAATGAGGTGTTGGCGGGTTCATGAAGTGTTTTTGAGAAGCGATTCATTTCAATACATTTGTCATTGGCAAGATTCTGGTGAAAATTGGGATTTCTAGAAGCCACTTGACTCAAATCTATATTGAAGCCCCC
>LR543342.1:26644-188405 GCA_900536305.3 Caenorhabditis sp. 40 LS-2015
CACCCCCCCCCCCCCCCCCCCCCCAACTTGAGGGACTCCCGTGAACCTGAAGCGAAGTACACTCTGGTTTTTACCCCATTTATCTCGGTTCCTGTGACAGATATGGAAAGATAGTCAACTAACAAAAAATGTATTACATTCCAAGTAACATTTCCATGGTTGATCACATTTTGGCATCTCCTACAGAAACCGAGATAAGTTTGATCAAAGGGATGGTATGGGTTGCGATACATTGTTTACTGTAAAGTGTCAAAGATTGCAGAGTAGTGACTCAAATCATGTGAGCAGGTTGTACATTTAATTCAGAATCTGAATCTGCAAAGTTGATTTTTCCTTGGCTCAGATTCAGCCCAACCACCTTGAGAGAGCTCTGACCTCCCTCATTTGGCTTTCAGATTTTTTGGTTTTTTGGACTACTCATAATCTTTCGTCTTCCGAAAAAAACCGTCTGACTCTTCCTCCCTCTAATTTACAATTAGCTCACGGTCAATTGTCTTCCAATCATGTGTCTTATAAGCAAACAGACAACGCAACGATGCATGTCATCATAACTGATTCAGATGAGCATCTGTCCCTCCCCCAAAAGGATGCGCCAACGTTTGCCGCCTTCTGAAATTCGACTCCCCTCTCCAAGATTGGCAACATCCTAATCCACTGAACACACTTGATATCCAATAACATTTTTTTGATCGTCTTGTCTCCTCCTTTGTCGGCACACTTCCGGAGAAAAGGAGCATCCCCGGAGATTTGTTTGAGCTTCGAGACACGGGTAAACATGAATGTTTCATTGTCTCATTCAATCGACACCTACACTACTCATCCCCGTCCCTCTTATTGACAGTCTTCAGGAATCGGGAGCGTCGCGGAGGTGAGGTGCCCTTTGATGGTGGCCGCCGAATGACAGAAGAAGAACGGCAAAAAGTATGAAGTTGTGCAATATCGCGTTTACAGGTCATTCGGTTTCATGGTCAGTGACCTCAGCTACTTTCGGGTAATGGCTTATTGTTTTCCTTAGTTTAGTTCCACTGTTCAGCTAGTTAGGTAATCAACAATACAATGATTGTAGGATATATGATCCGAAGCAGTAAAACAATCTGAGATGTTTTTCATTCCCATGACCTGGTTAAACGGTTCTAATTAAGGGGTGTTGAGTTAATTATGTGGAGAGTGTGCTATAGGAATGTTTGGGTAACGAATAATGGAGCTTATTGTATAGGGGTCCTGTTGAGTAAGAGCTGGCTGGTACTGGCTACGGATGGGGAAACTTGGGCTAGGGGTGAAGTATCTAGATACAGGTTCATGTTGTGATATGGATAATAGAGGAAGTAACAAGCGAAGAACGTGGTCGAAAAACAGTTGCATTCTAAAGATAGGGAAGAACCATGTCCAAACTCACCATCTAGTAATAGAGACAGCTTGGTGCCGTACCTTTGACCAAACCTATCTCGGTTTCTGTAACAGATATCAAAAGGTGATTAAGTAGTAAAACATTTATGACAGCAATGAAAACATTTTGTTGGTCGACCACTTTTTGAAATCTGTTACAAAAACCGAGATAAGTTTTGGCAAAGGGTTACTTCTCAATAGACTTCCACCCACTAACACCTCCTTATGATGTCACCGACCCTACCTACAGTATCAGCAACTCTATCCACTTATCCCCGGATGTTGCATAATCCAATTTGACCGCCACTTGTGTGTCCATATTTGCATAATCAAGAAGTCTGACGCAACTCGCTTCAAGAGCCGATGCTCTCTCCCGTCGGCACCACATCAAAGTGTTTACAGTTAGTCGCGAGAATCCAGTGGATTAGCGAATCCCTATCCCCCTATTCTCACGTATCGTTTCGCACGCCAATTAATCGGCTTGATGAGAAGCGTGCCGACAAACGGTCCGAACGGATTAGGCAACAGTGTTGGAAGCCATGCAACAGGTCGGCACGGTGACAATTATTAATGAGGTAGATTGAGCCGAAAAGGGATGAGCTCCAGGATTACTGTTTTGTTTTTCAGGTTGTGTAGCTGTCAATAGAGAAGAGTCACTTTTGGAAGTGGAAGTCATCTGGAGCATCTCAAGAGGTGTGTTAGCGCATTCTCACGTACAAGTGCCTTGGTGGGGGCAGGTGGGTAAGCAATAGAAAGCTAATTGGATAAATATTTGGATTAGACTAAGAAATGAGAATGATGATGAGTGGATGGATTATGCAGAGATTTACCTCAAAAAGTTAGTTTTCTTTTGGATTGGGAAGGATTCGAGGAAGAATGAGGGAAGTCTAGTTTGGTAGAATGTAAAAGATAATCGTCAGTGTTATGAACTCCTAGTTGGATTCCAAGGAATCGACTTCATTTGAAGCCATCAACATCATTTCCTACAAATGGATATCATCCACATATCCAAGGTCTCACTTTTCAGATTCATATGAACCGGATTTTCAAGACAACTATTACGGATTTGCCTGGAAGTTTTGACCATGTGTCCCAATCAGTTCGAAATTCGCACTGAAATGAGCCTCACTTTTGCAGATTATAATTTTCGGGAAAAAAATTTTGGGAACTACAAAAAATAAAGAGCTAGAATAGTTGGATGAGTCTATCAATTTTCAGAAAAATCGGGTGAATGGGAGTCGCTTTTTCAACTGCTCAAACTTTACTAATAATCACTGAAAAGCACCAAAAGTGCATATCTTTTTGGCCAGCACTATAGCTTATCCTATAGAGTCTGATGTTCATCTAGGATACTAGTCCCAGGTTTAGTGAAAATTTGAGTACCTTTACTTTCTTCCCTCTCCCAAAAATCATTCTCCAATCCTCATCTGAACCCTCAGAAAATTCAAATTCTCCTTCAATCTCATCAATCACCTCTTCAAACTTTTCGAAATCTTTTGGGACACCAAAAACAATATACCTGATTCATATCTTTCGACCTATATTCCAAACCGGTTTTGGCGCATTTCGTAACCATACGCTCACCACCACCCCACCACCCAACCAACACCTTCATGATCACCACCAAGCACCAGCTGTTGCGTCAGCAAAAATCTTCCCCAACACTCATCGATCATTAATCTTGTACGTCTCCAGATACATACACCTTCCATAAACTTGGGACCTCCTCCCTCTCCTGACATTTGACACCCGCGCGCGGGTAAGTAGGCGTGGCCGGAGAGGGGGGCGGGGCGACAGGAGAAGCCGTGCACGCGCGCCCCTCATTCACACCCGAAACACACGCAACGAACACTCGTCTCGCTCCTAATTCCTCTTCTCTGTCGATTGACTCGATGATTGTGAGTTTATAATTTTTGATCTACAGAAAAAATGTTTTTGATTTCTAGGCCTGCTATTTGAAAAATGTTTTATGGGTTACTGTAGAACATGTTTTGTTTCGAAACAAAATCTGTTTTGTTCTGTTCTGTTCCGCCTCCTTTTGGCAAAACAGTTTTGTCTCTCTCGGACACCTTTTGTTTTTCGAAACATGTTTTTTTTTGTCTTCTGAATCCTTGACGTCTTCCAGATGCTCACTTTCGCCTCAACCTCTTCGGACCTCCACTTCTCAATGCCCTCGTCTCAATTCGAGTACGTCAAGCCCGTCTTCTGCAACAGCAACAAGAGCATGTTCTTCTCCACCGACGTCTCCACGTCTTCGGATTCCGATTTCGCCGATGATTCTGGATTTTTTGGTGAGTTCGAATTTTTGTTTTGGCTCGTTTTTTCACTCATTTTAAGCAGTTTTTGTCTAGATTTTGAGATGGAAAATTTCCACACATCCCTGTGTCAAACTCCCAAATTTCCCGATAGCCAACCCTAACTCTCCATGTTTTTCAGACGACGTCGAGCCCACCCACAACATCTCCGCCATCGGCCACGAAATCGGCACCAAACTGGCCGCACTCTGCGATGACTTCGACGCCCAGATGATGTCCTACTCCAGAAGACGTCCCGCCTCCAGAAGTCTTCTCGACCGTGTCCTCGACTTCTTCGCCTTCTGAATCTCTCCATGACGTCTTCTGATGCCTCTCCGTGCCAACGTCATCTACCATCAACTCTCCGGTTTCCTCGTTCTCCTCCCAACCATTGTGATTCTAATTTTTTTGTTCAATGATCTCTCTTCCTTCAATTATTTTCCTCCCCCCACTTTGTACCATGATTGTCCCTAACATATTTATTATTTTCCACTAATAAATATGGTTTTTTTTTTCAAGAAACTCGCAGTTTTGTTTATGCATTTCAGGGCTGTAAAGTGTACGATTGTATACTTTTTCTTTTCCGATTCCTCTGTCTCCAGATGTTGGAAAATTGAAAGTGAGAAGAGGATGAAAACGAAGCAGTTTTTCGTCGCTTTATTGACACCTAGCTGAAGCTCTATATATGATGAGATATAGGGATACTGTACCGTTTTTCCCGCATGAATTATTCTTCTCCTGGTTTCCCCAAGGGACTCCCCCTCCATCAAAAGAGCCGCCGTGTCGTTTTTCTGTGTGAAGAAGAAGAAGAAGCCTTTTCTGCGAGCGAGAACACACATAAAACAGAGTAATTATATAAGAAAACCAAAGACATTGTTCATGAATTATGGACACCGGACAAAACAAAAGCATACCGATTATGTCATCAATATCCACACACCGGAGGAGAGGCGGCAGAAGAAAAAGAGGGGCCGAGAGAGAACCGGAAGAAAAAAACAGGGAGGGAATTAGGTGGGAGAGGGATTTGGGAGGGAGGGCATTCTGGGATTGATCTTGAAAGTTTGAGACTTTTTTGAAGATTCCCAGTTTACGACAACATCAGTGTTGAGTGGAAACGTTGGTCAGTTTTCCATTTCTGCTCCAACCTCAAGAGACGAAAGTTGAGAGGGTAAAGAGAAGATTCTGAAACTCGAAGTTTGGTTCATTAACTCTTGGGTCGGAACGTTTCTGAAGAATCCGACTTCTTTTGAACTTCACCTCCAACTAGCTAGGCACGTTGGATAAGTTTTCAGCCGTGACTGATCTTGAGCGATTCTGGAACTTCAAATTCTATTTAGCAGACTGACTTTACTGATTTGAAACTTTGGACTCTAATTGGAACCTCATCCATTCTCTGGAAATGCATGAAGAAGTAAACATTTCCTTTTTATTGGTGTTCAATTCATCAAAAAGTGTCTGTTGGTTTTTGAGTTATGAACTATTGAAGATTTAAGGTCGAAACTGTTGGTCCTTATTCCGATGCAGTTACCTTCAATTTTATCGAAATTATCTCCGTTCCTGTAACATTTATGAAAAAGTTGTCAACTAACAAAATGGTTTTCATAACATCATAAACAATTTGTTAGTTGACCACTTTTTGATAACTGTTCCAGGAACGCAGATCCATTTGATAGAAGGAAATGCTTCGAAGTCGTGCTTCTCTGTTACAGGATCTCGGCAGTGGACCACCTTACACCTATCCTAGAGCCTAACACTATTACCTATGGCTATCTGATTACCTAGCAATAAAACAACTGATACTTTTCCCACTCTCCTGACAGGCAGCTGTAAGTCAACGCATATAAATATCGAATGTCTCTCGTAAATTACAACGGATGTTCATCTTCATCCTGTTTCCTTCCTCCTCTAGCAGTGAGGGGGACATCCGATCCGGAGGTCAATTAGAATCGCGCGAGAAACAGGTGCTAATCATTGTAGTAGTAGTATTACTAGTACAATACACGGAGACAACCAGCTTCTCCCTGCTCTTCCTGACTAATTAAGCGGATGATCGGTGGGAGGGTTGTGTAAACATAACAAACTGAGAACCTGGGCTGGGTGAAGAGTTAGGTGACAGCTACGGAAACATTCTGTTGGCACAGGTGTGTTGAGTAACCATAATATTTTGACAATATGTACATAAATAGTGGGATTAGTAAAAGGTGTGGATGTGGCTGCGGAAATGAGGGAGAGGTTAGTTCGACTTTTACCGTTCGTGACTTTAACTCATATTATCTCGGTTCCTGTAACAGATAGAGAAAATGGGTCAACTGACAAATTGTTTCTTATGATGTCCTGAACATTTTGTTAGTTGATCACTTTTGAATATCTATCACAGTAATTTAGATAATATCGATCGAAGTGAGAGGGGCGCTACTACAGTGGCGAGGAGAAAGGTTGTGGAGGTTGATTTTTGCTGTTTGCTTTTTTCGGCCTAAATTATCCCGGTTCATGTACCAGATATCAAAAAGTAGTCAACTAACAAATTGTTTCCAATGATGTCCTTATCATTTTGTTAGTTTAACATTTTTTGATATCTGTGACAGGAACCAACATAAATTTGGTTGACGAAAGGGAAGCCCCTCTGAAGTGGCTAGGAAAGGTCAGTTTCTTTGGCGATTCGTAACTTTGATAAACTTATCAAAAAGATGTATACATTTTGGAAAACATTACAAAACTCTGTGATAATTCAACTACCAGGTTTTTGAAATTGAAAGTTCTCAGAATTTCCAGAATATTTCCAGTTATAAGAGTGACTTGGAAATCAGAAAAAAATTTTTTCATAGATCTTGATTTTTTTGAACAAAATAGGTTCCTTATAATTCTAATAAACTGTTTTTTCCCCGCATTGTCATCCAGAGGACCCTTGACAAAGTGTAAATGACATATCACTTGAAGCACCCTCTCCTCATTAATAATAAATTATCCCATGTTCTTGACTCCCCCTCTCTCTCTAATTCAATCCAATACACCCAATTTAATTACCAAAATAATAAGGAAACGCCTAGTGGCTTAAACACTAGGTCAACTAAACGTCTCCAAGAGCACACAATACTGTCTGCGCCCTCCTCGTTCAGCACGCTCTCTCGTCCCCAGATTGCAGGTGGCTTCTCCTCCAGGATGCACACGTCTCGTCTAATTGTGCACTGGTGTGTGCAAGTATTGTCTCCTTACTCACTTCCTTCCTAATATTTGTTGAATTGAATGCGCGAAAATGGGCTGGATGTGGCATTTCCGCCGTTTTCGAAGTTGAATATACATCCATCTGCCACTCTCAATTCACTGGTCATCTCTTCCACTAATTGTTACACAAAAGATCATCATTCAAAGAGGGATGAGGGGAGCAGTGGTTATGTAAATGTATGTTGAAAGCCAATTCAGAGGGTTCCGACGCATTAGGTGTCAGTTTCGACGGGCGGAGAAGAATGGAGTGATGAGTAAGATGGATGACAAAAAGAAGCGAGATGGATTCGATGTGCAAATTAAGGGAATTCAACGACGGATAATGAATGAGGTGCACGTGGGAAGGGGCGACTGTAGGGATGAGAGAAATTTCGTCTTTCCGCAAAATGTGCGAACTGATCAACATAGAGAAGTTGAAAAAGTATGTTTCAACTACCCGATTTTCCTGAACAATTGTGAGCGTAACACGTAGTTCCAGATTTTCACTGTTGTAGTTGACAACGTTGTCCGAAAATCTAAACCAAATCAGTTATGTAGTGTAGAGTTACGCGACTTCTAAAATTTGGAACATTTCAGTGCAAAATTAAAACTTTTTCGGATCCATGATCTTTAACTCGACATAACTGATTTGACTTTCATCTTCAGATAACATTCTCAACTACATATGAGAAACTCTAGAATTGCTGGATACGCCCACAAATTTTCTAAAAAATCGGATTGGTGGAATTTCCATAGACAGTCTTCCTGGTTGGCCCATGGATCATCCTGCATCTTTTGATGGCTTAATTCCATTTCTGGACATAAAAAAGGTGCAGCTCCAGTTAACAGTCTCGCCAGTTCCCACGAGACTCTCTTGACTTCAAAGCCCTTCCTCCATTTCCCTCATTTCCGGACGGCACCGTCCGTCTTCTCATCACCATCATAATATTGCAATGACCTTGTTCAGCGGCCGCTTCGAGTATCCCGAGACAAAAGGCAGATGTTCGATAAGTAGTTAGTATTACACACATGGTAAAAGTGTTGTTGTTTCACAACTTATCAAGACATCCCCCCGTTCTCCACACGACGAATCGCGCTAATTTGTTCCATGATTTATGTGAGGGACGAGCCGAAAGGCGACGACGAGAAGTTTCGCGCGTTTCGAAGCCAAGGAAAAACCACTAATTCGTTGATTTATTCGTGATCGTTTTCCATTGCAATGGCGGCTTCTTTCTACCCTTTTGGCAACAAGTTACTTTGGAATTCTAACACGGAGGTTGTAGGGGGTCGTTATGATTGTAGTATAGACCACCCGGTGCAGATTGGAGGACAATAACCTATAAAATCTAATATTTTATGGTGTGGATGGGATTGTAGCGATTTTATGTGGTGGAATGTGCGCATATGGTTCTAGATGGATCGACTGTGCTGCAAACTGGGGGTTGAGTTTTTTTTAGTGGATGAGCCATTGATACGGCGATGATTTTGAGTAAAAACATGCCCTTTAAAAAGAAAAACGATCAGATCGATTTGTTTTCGGTTAATTTTTCGAGGTTTTTCTGATTTTCGTTTCACAAATTGCGATTCCAGCAAAAGAATCGCGATAGCCAAAATGTTTTCCACTTCCTCAGAACCGTGCGGCAGACTTGCTAGAAGCGCGCGCCCCACTTGCAAATGGCTCCGCCCACTTTTTTTTCGCTTTATTTTTCGCTTTTGAACACTCTTCGCAAGCCTATTTTGCAGATTTACAGTAAAATTTTGGTGCATAATATTCAGAAAAATTAGAACTATCAGAAAATTTCAAAAGTTAATCGATTTTCTATCATTGAAAGTTCCCCATTTGCCTTTATTCGTTTCGAAAATGGACTTCTCTTTTTTTCATCTGATGATATTTGCATACATATATGTTTTTTTCAGAAAAATGGCAGATAAATCAACAGAAGTCGAGAAAGCCATCGATCCAATCATTGACTTGGGAAACTTGCTTTTTATCGACCGAGAACCGCTCCAGGGAGATGCAGAGTGAGTTTTTCCTTGCTATATCTCACGGCAACACTAAATTTGCTATTTCAGAGAGGGACTCGAGGAAAGAGCCAGAAAGAACACTCAGCTTCTCTTCAACAACATTTGGCAGCTTGAGCAGAAGAGAGTGGAGGAGGCGATCACTGTGACACTTCCAGCAACAACTTACCGACTTCCGCGCGAGAAAAAACTTCCAGAGAAGAAGGAGCCAACGAAATGGGAGAAGTACGCCAAGGAGAAGGGAATCGAGAAGAGAAAGAAGGACAAGAAGGTGTTCGATGAGGCGACGAAGGAATGGAAGCCGACATATGGATATAGACGTGGAAACGATGACACCAAGGACTGGCTCATCGAGATTCCGGATAACGCTGAAGACCCGAACAAGGACTTCTTCGAAGAGAGACGCGAGAAGAAGAAGGAGAGAGTTGCCAAGAACGAAATGCAGAGGATGAAGAATCTGGCTCGGCAAATGAAGACGACAGTGAAGACTGGTCCATCGACGGAGAAAATCATTGGTGTAGGAATCGACGCGAAGGAGAAGTCAAAGCAGCAAGTTCGATTCGCTGTGGATCGCGCAAAGCTTGCCACTGCTTCGGCTGGAAAGTTCCAAGATGGATTGAAGGGAGAGAAGGCGAACATCAAGACTGGAAAGAAGAGAAAGTTCGAGGCCAATGAGGCGCCAGTCTCTGGCGAGAAAGAGCGTTCTCTTCAGATTCTTCAGCGCATGAAATCCAAGAAGGCCAAAATTGTGGAAGAGAAGGCTTCTGCGGTGGCTGGACCATTAAGAGAGTGAGTGAAGACGAGTCTTTGATTCTAAGTATCTGTTTTGTTCCAGGAAGAAAGAAAAGCAGGAGAAGAAGGGAGCCAAGGAGCAGACGAGGCAGAAGAGTCAGATTCACCGTCAGCAATGGTTCAAGAACAAGGTTGACGGCAAGAAGAAGGGAGCCGTCGGAGCCAAAAAGAAGGGCGCCAACAAGAGAAAGTAAAATAACTCGTTGATATCACAATGTTTTTCTGGTTTTCTTCCTTTTCTTTGTTGATTTTTGTTTTTGTTTTATGATTATTCGTTACCTTTTACTCTCTAAAATCAATAAATCTGTTGTTACCAATGTAATTGGATATCGCTATCAGGTGTTCCTTCGTTTCATGCTTGGTTAATCTGTCATTTTTATTCGAGGAAGCTGTGAAATCCTTCCGATATTAAAATTGAAAAAAATTGTTTGCCGGCGGTGATGTAAGCGCGCTCCACCGAACTGCCTTTGAAATTTTGTCATCCTCTCCTCCCAGCCTTCATCATTTTCGCTTCTCAAACCATTTTTGAGAATGATTTTTTCCAGTAAAAACTATGTCATTGAATTTCCTTTCCCACGATGACGACTTCTGTGGATATTGCGGAGCGATTTTGGAGCTCCCCGCTCAGGCTCCGTCTACGGTGACCTGCAAAGTGTGCTCGACTCGATGGTCTGTCAAAGGTAAGGACATTGTTTTGTAAAAGCTTTCGTTGTCAATTCAATGAAACTAAAGACCTAGAAATTCTTGACCCCTCCCCTTTTTCGGCTTCTCTCACTGTAATTTGCGTCGTTTTCAATGTTTGTCGGATATTTCGGAGCCAGATTTTTCAAAAATTTCCCAAAACATTTTTTGAATCGAAAATATTCCAGAAAGAATCGATCAAGTAGTGAGCCGCGTTGAGAAGGTCTACGAGCGAACCGTTGCCGATACGGACGGTATTGAGAATGACGAGTCGGCGGACGCGGTTGTGGATCATATTTGCACAAAGTGAGCGAATCTGACTAGAAAACCACCCGGATCCCTTTTTCCAGATGCGGACACACGAAAGCCTCCTACTCCACAATGCAGACCAGATCGGCCGATGAAGGACAGACGGTGTTCTACACGTGTCTGAAGTGCAAAAAGAAGGATATCGAGTACTCATAATGTTGTTATACCCATTTTATCGTTGTTGCTTCATTTTGTTATTTGTTCTTTGTTCAGAAAAATCGAAAATTTTCAATGCTTTTTAACGATTTATTATCACCTGGTTCATTACCAGCTTACTACCTTCCGAATGTTTTTTTTCTCAATCAAATCAATTCTCATTATTTTCTCAGATGTCTCGTGGAAGCAGCGCCGGTTTCGATCGTCACATTACCATCTTCTCGCCAGAGGGGCGTGTCTATCAGGTAAATCGTTAGGCAGTTTTTACCTACAAATATAGTTTTTTTCCAGGTCGAGTACGCATTCAAGGCTATAAACTCCACCAATCTCACCGCCGTCGCCGTGAAGGGAGTCGACACCGCTGTCATCGCGATCCAAAAGCGTGTCCCGGACAGTCTCATCGTCGCCGACACCGTCACATCGGTCTATCAAATCTCGCAGACCGTCGGATGCTGCGCGATCGGAATGATTCCGGACGCCAAGTTCCAGGTGAAACGGGCTCAAGGAGAGGCCGCCAGCTGGAAGTACAAGCATGGATACGATATGCCTTGCGAGCTTTTGGCCAAGAAGATGGCCGATCTCAATCAGTACTACACGCAGAACGCTGAGATGCGTAGTTTGGGATGTGGTACGTAACTGACAAATTGTAAATCACAAGGAGATCTGTCGAAGGCAGACAGAAAGACATCTGCGTTCTGTCTCCTAAAAAACATTTGTAGCAATTTTCATTCCAAAAATAATGTTGATAAAAACACATATACATTTCAGCCCTTCTTTTCATCTCCTACGACGACGAGAAGGGTCCAGAAGTGTACCGCGTCGACCCAGCCGGTTACTACCGTGGAATGAAGGGAGTGTCAGTTGGAGTGAAGCAAGTCCCGGCAACCTCATTCCTCGAGAAGAAAATCAAGAAGAAGTCGGAGATGAACTCGACGGAAACCGTCGAGCTCGCCATCGAAGCCCTTCAGAACTCATTGGGAATCGATGTTCGCTCGAAGGACCTCGAGGTTGTTGTGGTCACCAAGGAGAACACCAAATTCACGAAGCTGACCAATGATCAAGTCGAACACCATCTCAACCAGATTGCCAACAGAGACTAATAACTCCGAAATCTGTCTTTTCTGGATTCCCCCCACCGTTTTCTATTTATTTATTGTCACTTTTACTTTCTTTTCTCTCTCCGTCCCCGTTCTTATCATCTCCCTCCCCATGCAAAAACTATTTATTTTTCAGTCAAATAAAGATACACACACAACCTTTTTGACACTTCTCATGAGTCACTGAAGGTTTCATAAACCATTTTGTTTTTCTCTTTAAAACATCATCCGTGTTTTCTCGTTGTCTGTTGTTTAGCAATACCCAAGCGTGCTTTTCAGTGATTTTTGGTTCGCCATCTTTCAAAATGGACGGTGTTGAGGTGGAGGAATCGAATTGGTTCCTTCCCACGGTTTTGCTAGCTGCTGTCAGCTTCATTATTATTTACTTTACCAGGTAACAGTTGAAGGAGGAGACTGGAGTCGAAAATGCTATATACGAAAAAAGTGCAGTGACAAAATTCATATCGCAATGATAGCTTTCGATTGTGACGAAAAGCAGTTGAAAATGCCAAGAAATCGCAAAGATTTGGCAGTTTTTTCCGTCTCCCATCGTTTGAAATCGTCATATCTCAGCTTATCTTTCATGTAGCATTTTCGATTCTGGAGATAAACCTACGTTCGTAAATTTTCTAACCAAAAATATTACAGACGCTTCTTCAAAGGCGGCCAGTTCACCGAGCGAGTCTCCGCTAAGGGATTGGTGGCTGTGGTGACTGGAGCGAACTGCGGAATCGGATATGAAACTGTCAGAGAGCTCAATTTGAGGAAGGCAGATGTAAGTGTAGTTGCGAGCTCCAGCTTTCAAAATTACAACCTTATGTTGCAGGTCTATATGCTGTGCAGAAGCGAGGAGAAAGCCAATGTCGCTAAACGTGCTCTCGTCAGACAGGGATGCGATGCTACCCGCCTTCATTTCATCGAATGTGACCTCACAGACTTCGAGAGCGTTCGCCGGGCTGCTAAGGAAACTCTCGAATCGACGGACACAATCGATATTTTGATCAACAATGCTGGAATCATGTTCCAAAACAAGCACGAGCTTACGAAAGACGGACATGAGAAGACTTGGCAGAGCAACCATCTTGGACCATTCCTTCTCACCGAGCTTTTGCTCCCGGCTGTTAAGAAGTCTCCATTTGCTAGAATCGTCAATGTCTCTTCATTGATGCACACGAGATCCGGAAAAATCAATATCGCCACTGTGGATGATAAGAAGTCGTTTGGAATGATGAAATCGTATAGTCAGAGCAAGTTGGCCAATGTCATGCATGCAAGAGCGCTGACCAAGGAGTTGAGAAAGGATGGAGCGGAGAATGTGACCGTTAACTCTGTGCATCCTGGAGGCGTGGATACGGAGCTCACGAGGAATACGATTTTGGTGTTGCCAGTCATCAAGCAAATCTCTGCTCCATTCAGATGGTTCTTCTTGAAGACGAGTCGCGATGGTGCTCAAACTTCTCTGTACGTTGCGCTCAGCAAGAAACTCGGAGGAATCAGTGGAAAATATTTCGCCGATTGCAAACTGGCCAAAGAGAATCCATTGGCTCTCGACGATCAGGCTTGTCAGGACTTGTACAACTACAGCTTGGAAGCTACAGGACTCGCCAAATAAATCTTCGTTCTTACGGTCTATTCAAAAAAAAATTGCGCAGGGAAATTGCTTAACTATTAGAATCCACCCTTTTTACTAGGTCTCTTCCACTGTAATGAAAAAGTGCACTTTTTTGCCGGGTTTTGTGATCAGGTAGGTTTTTGACAAATTTTTAACGTTTTCTCGATCGCTAAAATTTCTTTTTAAGTATTGAAATCAAATTGAAATCACAGAATCTGGCAAAAAAAACGCAACTCTCCGTTACAGCGACCAATTTAAATTGTTTTAACATTTCCGTGCAACTTATTCGAATATCAATCAAATATCATTGTATTGCCTTTTCCAGCCCCACACTTTAACTGTAATGCTTTAGATACGATTCTTTAAGAACCGATGCGAACGAGTGAGAAGTATTAAATGAAGTTTTATTGAATTACAGTTTTTATTCCAAAAAACAGCAAAAGAAAGAAAAAAATGATGATTAAAATTGAAAATGACATTCCGTGACACACTGACGAACAAATGCAGACGGGTCTCGAATGGAACGCGCAGGTACCGTACCTCGGATTTGAAAAATAAACAAGCCAGTTTTGTTTTTTTGTTCTGCATTTTGGCGAATAAAAGTTATTTAAGAAAAAAAATGATGAGGAGTCAATTTCGAAGAGGACCTCATCGCAAAAACGAAAGATCGAGCTCGTTTTCAAGCCAGACATCACGACAGACTCTGAAAGCAGCAGAAATCGATGTTCTTCGGGTTTGTTATTTTTTCTTGAATGATATTTAAAAAGTTTCCTCTTAAGAATGTGGTGGATAGTCGACACAACGCCGATAAACAACTTCTGGATTTGTCTAATTTTTCGAAAAACGCGGAATTCATCGAAAAGGATATGCTGATGTGTCTGACGAGACCACGAGTAATGTCAGCCGTTATTCAATGGATTGGAGCGAAATATCCGAATATTACTGGGTTATCACTTTCCGTACGATATATCTTCTTCTTCCTGCAACACGATAGTAAGAATTCTTGTTTTTTTCAGAACAATCGCTTGTGCCATTTGGAACACCTATCGTCGCTTTCGAAAACAGTAAAATCGCTCAAGTTTCTCGATTTGAGTCATAATCAGGTTTTCGAATATTTATAAGAGAAATCGTCCTAAACGTTACTTCGCTCAGATTTCCACGGAAGATGAGCTCGAGAAGCTCGGAAAAATGTCACTGGATCGTGTAGTTTTCGAAGGGAATCCAGTGTGCGAGCGCTTCTCGCACGTCTCTGATTATGTCAGATTTATCCAAAAGTCGTTCCCGAAGTGCTCTTGTTTGGTATGTGGCCTCATGTGGTACTTATTAGCTTGAAAAATGAGGAATTTACTTGCAGGATGGACTCGAAGTGACGCCGAAGGAACAACGCTTCGACTTGGACACATTTTTACCGTTTAGAGTATACCTTTTTTCTTCGTGAACAAATCTTATAGTTTTTCTCGCTCAGAACGGCTATTATGGAAGCGATGAGATACGCACACTTGTCGAAGAGTTCATCATCGCGTACTATGATATTTACGATGGTGCGGATGGACAACAAACTAGGAAGAAGCTGCTGAACGCATATGAAGAGACAAATGTAATAATAATCTGGCAAATATATAGAATGAAATCTGTTCTTTCGAATGGGCTAGATGGCTGCTGGCGGGAGTTTCTAGAAGTCGAGATATTTGCTCCGAAAAATGGAAAGAAGGTTTTAGGAAACGTCAGAAAACTGCTTCAAAATCAGTCAAAAAGCCTTTTGTTCAGACAAAACGTCTGGTCGAAGATAACTTATTTTGGTGCAAATATATTCTCTTCTAGTAGTTCTCGCAGGTCGCCAACTTGAGCATTCGAAAGTGCAGATGTCGTTCTATAATTGTACCAATTTTTAAAACTTTCTGACCCAGAATTTCTGGACATTCGTATTTTCAGTCGACATTCACCATTACAATCACTTGCCTCTGGGACCCATGCAAGTATACGATGTACCCAGACAGGCAAGTTCCTGACTATGAAAAAACATTTAAAACTATCAGGCTCCGCCCATTTTCCAGGCGTTTTGCAGCACATTGAGCGGAGTCTTTTTCCTTGCGATACTTTCGAATTCATAATGAAACTTGAAATTTCAGCGAATGCTACCGCATGTATTTGCGCAACTCGCACAACGTTCTCAACCAGGAGTTCTTTGCGGCGAACCGTGCGTCTCGAATCTCGCACGGCGCTATGGACATCGTCGTGGCACTTTCGAGACTTCCGGCCACTATTCATCTGATGGACACGTTCGTTGTCGACGTCTTCCTCGTCACATCCGAACTGCTCGGATTCACGGTCCATGGATCATTCCGTGACGGAAGTCTGGTCTCGGAGACCGGCAGCAGCTCTGCGGAGAACTACTTCACGAGAACGTTCATGGTGGCGCCGAAGGGAGAGGGCAGAGTGGCGGTCGTTTCGGATCAGCTGTTCATCAGTTCGATGTCGAAGAGGCGCAACGAGAAGTACCGCACTCTCGTGGAGACTGCTACCGATTATGCTTGAATTTTTATTTGCACCATGTTTCTCAAATTCTATTTAATTCTCCCCATTGTTACTGTATTGGGTTTCTAGCCATAATCTCTTGCATTTTTTCTCGTAAACGGTGTGAAATTTTTGAACGCTTTGAATTGTTTATTAAGAACCTATTTATATGGAACGATATCTAACCGATCTCTGAAGCTGTCAATTTTTAGGTTGACGTGGTCGAAAGTGGCTGCTCCGAACCATGCGGCAGCGAATCCAATGGTTGTGCTGAGCGCGTAGATTGCGATCATTCGCTTTCTGAAATTTTTGTTTTCTAAATTCAGGGAATTTGAATTTCCACTCAGTCCACTCATTCTTGCCATATTTCTACGAATTTTGATAGTTCATCAGAGTCTCCGACTTGTTGACCGAAAATTTTTCCGCTTTGCGAAAGAGAGCGGAAAAAGTGGGCAGGGTCGTCATAAAACGCGCCAAGAAACAGAAACAGTGGGAGGAGCCGAAAATTAGGCCGAGTCCCGATTAAAAATTTTCGCTGTGCGATTTATCGACAACACAGTCTCCACACTCACCCCATAGGTCTTCTCATAATTGGAATTGTTGGGACTCGCGCCCATGAGAATTCCAGCGCCGTTCCGGTGTCCGGCAGCATTTTCCGACGATCGAATCTCGTCGGAATCGGCGCGATATCGTTGAGACGCGAATCCGGTGTATACTTCTGCATCTGGTTGGTGGGGAAGTGAAGAACAATCCGGAGACGGAACAGCGATGGATGTTTGGAAAATTGGCAGTTTGGGGAAGGAGAGGGAGTGAAGTGAGCAAACAAAAAAATTAGGGAGTGCAAGAAGCTTCCCTGTGTTTTTGCTGTTTCTGATGAGACTGGCTTGATATTAAATGCACTGAATAATCAAATTTGAAAATTCGAAAGCCTTCAATTTTTAAATTGAATTTCAAACACTACTGTAGAGACTGTACGACACTCAACACCCAACGAATCTATGGGGAAAGATTGTTTGTTTAGTCAGAATGATTCTTATCGCCCTCTGACTGTTTCTATTATCGCTTTTCTCGAGAATCCACGTCATTTTCACCCAAAACAACCCAATTCGTTTTTGCCGAACTGTCGTCGAGCACTTGCGTCGGTCCGCATTATTGCGTCGCGGTGCTTGCACACTTTTTGTTTTGAAAAGTTTCGGAAAATCACGAGGTTATCGGGTTATGGATGATGGTCTAAAATGTGGTTTCAGGCCAATAATTTTATGCGAATTTTGAAAATGTTTTGAACTTGTTGTCTAAAACAGAGAAATGGGAGGCTGTACCGGTCTCCGTATCTCTGTCCGAATTTCGAAAGTTTGCGAAACCCGGAACGGACTTTTTGAGTTCATTTTCTTCACAAAATAGCATTCCTTACTTTCTGTTTGCCTTAATCACTTTTTTATAGCTTCCGAACATTTTTTGGCGCTACAAGATAGTTGACAGCACACAAAATGTCTACTAACACATTTTTCAAATCATGTTTAGTACCTATAAATTGGTAAATCATTCTCCGAAAATTTCCAAACTTGTTGATTATTTTGTTCTCTTTCTTCGTTTGCTCGAGCGATTGCTCTGATTACCTTTGTTAAGCCTGACCTCGTTTCAGATATGAGTCGAAGAGGAGGATTCGGAAGTCATCGTACCGCCAACGGCGGTCATCGGGACGCGAAACAAATGACCCGCAACAAAAGTCGCTTCGCCCGTCTCGATCCAGACATTCAAAGCAGATACGACGATCTCGATGACGAGCCAGCGGTGCCAGGTAAGCATCCTAGATAGTGTTCTATGTGAAAATACCTTTTTCTTCTCAGTCCGTGCCAGTCTGACCACAGGAAACGCTCGCGGCCGTGGCGGTGTCATCGGGAACAACACTTTCAATCGGTCCAATAATTCTGTGGCCAACACCGGAGTCCGGAATGCAGACATCGTTTTCAAGTGCCGTGCGATTGGAGCTGCCAAGAAAGTCGATGCGAAATGGCTCATCAAACAACTTAATCAGAAAATCGAAAACTTCAAACCCCTGTTGTGGGATGAGAACACCCGGGGTGACTATGAGTGGTACGTCCGCGACGAGGACATTGCGATGACGATCAAGGCGAACAGTCGTCGTATGTACCACAAAGAGAGTAGCTTCAGACTTGAGTTTGTTTATGCCAAAACTACAGCTCCGTGGATGGCTTTAAAGCGGTCGGAAGTTGAAATTATTCAAGTAAGTTGAGGGTGATTTTATCAAATGAAGTTTTGACTTTCAGAAAGTCGTTGACAAACGTTACATGGCCGAGGCTCGCCTTCTGAATCTGTCCGAATTCCACGCCGACGAAGAGTTCACCTCAAGAGATATGCTCATGAATCTCACCAAAGGAAACGTCATGCTCACAGTTCTCGATCACATTGATGACAAATACGGAAACATCGTCTCGCTCTCTCTTGCCAATAATCGGATACGTACCTTGGATTACGCGTCGGCTCTGGTTTCGATTGCCAAGTTTGTCAAAGAATTGGATTTGAGCCATAATCATGTGAGTTCTAGTAAGGTAATGATCACCTATTCATAACCCATTTTGCAGATCGCCGCCGAGAAGGAACTCGAAAAGTTCGCTGGTCTGCCCGTGGAAAAGCTGTTCTTCGAAGGAAACCCGGTCGTCGAGTCGTTCACCCAAAAATCAGCATACATCAGGTTACCTAGTCTAAGCGTTTTTCAGAATCTCTATTTACTCTACCTGTCTCTGATTAGTGTTTCGTATTTCCCTGTCATTTCTCACCTATTCCTATGTTCACATGTTTTAAAACTGCCTCTTCAGCTATATACACAAGACGTTCCCGAGATGCTGCCTCATCGTGAGTTTAGATGAAGAATGCGCATTTGAAAGTTGAAATTTATAGGATGGAGTCGAAGTGGAGCCGCTGCTCACTGGCCCTGAACTCAATATCAGTGATGTCATGCCATTCAGAGTAAGATTTTTTTGAGCAGGAACTGACACATGTGTAGAACGAAATCCGGGCTCTCGAACGTGCTATTTCGCAGCCTGTGGAAAATTCTAGAAATCGGGCTATTTTCTTCGAAATATGATGAAAATTGTAACACTTCGCATCTAGATGTGTCGCAACCGAATGCAATAACAGAAATCGAAAACGCAAAGGTTTTAGTTTCAAAAAGTTTTTCTTGTTGAACTGAAGTCTGAAAAACTTTCATTCATGTTACTATCATCGGTTACGAAACGTCTTCTTGCAAACTGTCCTGTTGTCCAAAATCACAAATTTCGGAGCAAAATCTAGAGTTCTAGAACTCTGCCCGACTAGCCAGAGCTCATTTTAAGCATTGGTTTAGTTTTTCTTGTGTGGCAAATTTCCGAAAATTCTGATGACTTTCAATAATCACTGTGCTTTCAGGCTGGATACTACCCCAACGCTCAAATCCGTGTGCTCGTCGAACAGTTTGTCATGTCGTTCTTCGAACTCTACGACGGAGTCGATGGACAGAGAACTCGCAGAAATCTTCACAACGCCTACGATTCCGACGCGTCTGTCTTCACGTTATCCATCAGGAATTTGACAGGATCTACCTTCCAGAGGCATCACGATGAGTGAGAAGTGTTCATCTATAACTTCTAAATACTAAAACACAATTTACAGCGAGTGCTTCCGTCAATACATACAACTCTCTCACAATATCCTCGAGCAAGAGCATTTCGCTCGCAATCGTGCCTCAAGACAAGCTCGCGGAGCCATGGACATTGCAGTTGCTCTGTCGAAACTTCCAACCACTCATCACATGAAGGAGACCTTCATCGTCGACGTCTTCATGCTCACCAACGAGCTGCTCGGATTCACAGTTCAAGGACTGTTCTTGGATGGAGATCTGTCACAGGAACCATCGCCAAGCTACTTCAGTAGATCATTCCTCGTGTCGCCGAGAGAAAATGAGTGAGTTTGGATTGATTTAGTGGATTTCACCTCGAGTCAGATTCAAAGAACAGGAGGCTGATAATCTCCTCCCTTTTCATGGTTATGCTTCTCCAACCTTCTTTATCATTTCAGCTCGGTCGCCGTCCTCTCCGATCAGCTCTTCATCTCCACGGCCTCCGTCGACCGCTTGGAGAAGTTCAAGAAGCTCTACGACCAATCGGTAGTCAACGGAGCCGCTGTCGAACAGATGAGTGCCGTGCAAATCGCTCAAATCGGTGTCAACGGAATCGGATTCGACGGTGCTCCACCGCCAGAGACCCGTAAGGCGATGACGGAGGCGATGTGCAAGTTCAGTGGAATGATCGCGCCGTACAGTGAGAAGTGTCTCGCCGATTGCAACTGGAACTTTGACTTCGCGTGCGCCAAGTTCACAGAGATCAAAGCATCGATTCCGATTGAAGCGTTCACTCAGTAGAACAACTACCTCAAGTACCTCAAGTATCTTCATAACTTCAACACGTTGTCTTCATTTATTTTTATCGACTTTTTTGTCACTTCTCTTTGTTTTTGTTTCCTCCCCTTTTCTGTCCTCCCCAGTTCACTAGCCCCGCCCCTACAAGTGCTCCAATGACTCATTCACTTTTCCAGAACCTCATCTTCCTCACCCACCCGTCTTCAAAATCTCTATCAGATCCCGATGCTCTGCCCCTGAAATCTGTCGGTTCGTCCCTAGACTCCTAGTTAGTATAGGACTTCAACAGACTCTCACTGTCGCTCCCAACCACCACCATCCCGGTCCTTGTGCTCTAACACCCTTATGGAAACACTTGATATGCTGCTAAAGTGTGGGTGTCC
Organism: Caenorhabditis sp. 40 LS-2015; assembly: GCA_900536305.3. Classification (NCBI taxonomy): domain Eukaryota; kingdom Metazoa; phylum Nematoda; class Chromadorea; order Rhabditida; family Rhabditidae; genus Caenorhabditis; species Caenorhabditis tribulationis. The sequence continues at coordinate 47,506 of LR543342.1, forward strand.
TGCAGTAGCACTTGGACACCTTCTGGAGCGGCGATGGGTGTCTGAAGTCTTGTAGAATTGATAGTTAACTTTTCGAAAGGATTGACAGATTTTGAGGCAGGTTTTTCTATCTATGGAGGGCTTGAAGCAACGGGTTGAGAAGATGGACACATCAATTTCAACTTTTTTCGAATCATTGGATCACTTGCACTCCCTTCACTTTTATTGTATTTTCCGAAAAATACTTTTCTCTCGTCTAATTGACATCTTTGAATTTTTCAATTTATCCCACCCACCAACTCGTTTCATTGTCCTCCCTCCCCATCTCATTCCACACTTTGGTGTATTCTTAATATTTTTGTCTTTTCGTTGTGTGCAAACTTTGATAATCCATCCATTTCATATATTTTTCTCTTCATTTTCTTTTCTTGATCTATCAAATAAATTACGAAAAATAACTTTATTAGTGGGATGTTCAAATTTACAGATTCACAGAATTACAGGTGGTCCCGTCCCGACCCGATCGGTTTGGTTAGTTCTGAAGCAGTTTGCAGATCTTCTTCGACTTCGGAGCAGCCAGTCGTTCGCGACATTTGAAGAGGAAACGGATGCCTTGACACCTGGAAAAATTTATAATTGTCGAAATTTTCCGTTTTTGACGAAAATTTGTAGACAAATTATGGACATTTTTTTTTTGATTTTCGAATAAATATCGTCAAATTCACCGAATCGAGAAAATGAGGCACAAACTCGACGGAACATCACCAACCTTCCATAGATGAACGGATTGATGACACTGTTGAGCACGACCAACGAGTTGAGAATGTAATTCGAGTCCAGATTGGCTTTATAGGAATCGAAATGAAGCACCATCCACCAGGACAGCAGATTGTAGGGCAGCCAAGTGACCGCGTAGGTCAGAATCAGAAGAAGCGTGATTCGGAGACTGCGGACTTTGGCGCGGCGGAACTTCTCCTGGCCCCGGACCGTTCGTGTTGTGAGGGTTACTGGAAAATGTTCTTATTATCTCTTCTCCAAACTTTGACACAACGACACTCCGCTGTACAGCAGTGCAAAAAGGCACAACGTTTTTTTCGTTTTTACTAGCAGTAGAGAGTTGGAGAAGGAGATAACACAGGACAACATTTGTTTTCTTACCAAAACTCTCTTGCTCCTTCTTGTGAGCAGTCGCTTTTCCGCCAGTCTTCGAAGAGCTCATCTCGGAGAGATACGCGGCTGATGAGCACTCGGTATCGGTGTTCAGGGTTTTGTAGATGTCCTCAAATAGGTAACTTTTAAAGGTTACCTTTCATACGAATTCGGTACCTTCAGAATCAAAACGTAGCAGGCCACAAGAATCAAAAGGGGAACGTAGAATATGATGATTGCGTTTTGGATCGAGTAGAGTTTCATGTTTCGGAGTTCGCTCTCGCTCAGACTATGTCCCTTGTTGATGATTTCAGTCCAGACGGTGACACATTGAGTGATATGGTTGAATTGGACCTGGAAACTTGGAGTGAAGACAGTTTTGGCTAGACCATGACATTGTCTGTGCAGTCCGTGGGACCCTATCGTGAGCTCTGTTTTCAATTCTCGATGAGGGAATCCGTAAGAAAAAGGGTACCTCTGTCTCATTTTCAGTGAAAAGTTATTGAATAGTATTATCATCCCTCACCTCGTTCCACACAAACATCTGAGGAAGCATGGTGACGACTGCAAGAGCCCATGCCAAAATGAGCATTCTAGGCACTCGAGAATGACCGACTGCGTTGACCCAGAGGGGATAACGGAGAGCAGAGAGACGGTAGAGAGCGATGCATACCATTATGTTCGAGCTGCAATTTTGTGTTAAGATGATGTGGTCATGGCCTAGGATCCGACAACTCGGCAACCGCTAATCGTCACTTTTCACGCTGATTCTGAATCTATGTATAGTCCATTTTTCTCTACAATCAAAGCGGATCAAGGAATGCCACAAAAATGAAGGGTGTAGTGCTTAGGACTAGAACTTTTGCTAGAATTTCCGCCGATTCCGAAGCTATTTTCCAAATGACTGAAATGCTTTGATTGATCAATGTAACTACTTTTATTTAGATCCCCATATCATGAGCGATTAATACATTTCTTATGCAGTTTCGACGATGACTAACTATTTAAACTATTCTTCGAGTTTTCGGTTTTGCTTTCTTCGATGATGTTACCTGATCGCAAAAACGAAGGCGTCAACGAATCTCATAAATTTGCATAGATATTCGCCTCCACGCCATTCCAAAGTCACCAGCCAACCGATTAGCCCGGGCACGTAGAGACCAAGCACCTGAATAGAGAAACTCTTTTTATCTTTCCATTGAAGAGAGTGCTCATACCAGAATATCCGAAATGTTCAGGTTGATATGAAGAAGGAGGAGGAATGATTTGGCGTGTCGATAACGTTTCAGCATGTAGATGAGTGTGGAGATGTTCACGGGGAGACCGATCAGGGCGAACAGTCCGTAGAGCAGCATTTGGGCGTAGTCGGATGGTTCATGGCCGAGGGTCTCTTGAGCGATCACGTCTTCTTCCAATGGGGTGATGAGGGTTGAGGTGGAGTTGAGAACAACGGAGGACATGTTCTGGAAAAGGATATAGAGCTACAGAAGTGATGAACGGAAGTTTGAACAATATGGTCAAAGTGACGATGAGCTTCTATCAGAGGATTTATGAATCTTTGAAGGGGCAGGAGGAAATAGGAATCAGAAGATGGAGAATGATGAAAACAAGAGGTTCAAGTTTCTAGAGCAGGCTCAGAAAAAAAAGATCGGATGTGCAAAGTTGAGCTGTTGAACTTTGAACTGAAGCGGAGAGCAAAAACGAAACTCATTAAAATAGAGTTACTGGTACTTAGTTTGAGCCAAAACTAGTTAGGGAACAACGAAACAAATGAGTCATCCTGAGTCAATGTTTGAAAGAAAGGGACCTCGCCTGGATCTGAATAACATTCAGTGCTGGCCTAGAATTCGATAACTTGGTCCTCTCAAGGAAAATAGAGGGCACTTTAAAAGGATATGTTTGAGCTGCCCAATTTTTTCGGAAGACTCCGAGATGTTTGCGCTACAACAAGGATTCATGAAAATAGGCGTGAAAAGCTACATTTAAGAAATCCGACTTTTGCGGCGGCCGTGTTTTCGGATTCTAGGCCGGTGTGACTTTTATTTAGAACTCGATAGAATGATTTGACCCGTTTGGAATGGGAGTAAAAATGAACAAAGGAGATTAGAAGAGAGCAAAAAGTTTTTTTTTGTTTTCACTACGAGTTGAATCGCAATGAGCTCATGAGTGTCTTCTTCCGTGTCTATTTTCGGACCGAATGCTGGAATCCTGGAATCAGAATCTAGAATCCAGAAGGCATTGTTGACCCACCGGACAAGAAAGGGAACATTGTCTAGACGAGAAAGAATAAGAATACAAAAAACTAATTATGTTGGGAACCACATATAGAGGAGGAGGGACTGAAAACCAAATAGTGACAGAAAAAAAGGAAGCTGACATGAACTTTCTTCTCGGTTTCTGAATTGGAAATGAATGAATGCTTCGGGGCGTTTTGAATTGAGAATCCGTGAAGCGTAGAGGCTTCCTCTCCCATCTCTATCTATCCTTTTCTGGACTATGGCTGTGTATTGGAGTTGGATGATGAATCAGAAGTAGAGATGGAAGTTGGAAGGGTTTGCTTTGAGGTGGGAGAGAGAATAATAAGAAAGTTCAGCGTCGAAAGTCTCCAAAGCCTGGGCAAAAAAATCGACGCCGATTTTTCAGGTCACACCAGAATTTTCAAAAGTTCAAAAATCTGCCAAAAGTGTCTCACAACGATTGCAGGAACGGTCACGCAATGCTTTTAGTGTGACGACATGGAACGACTTTGGACAGCGTTTAACACTGGTTTAGATACTTTTTCCGTACTCATCGGAACCTTTTGTTGATGATTAATGAACATTTGATTCCTTCTTATAACCGCCTAATCCTGGATGGTGAGGGAGTAGGAATAAGATTATCGTTTATCATCATATCATGCTTGTGGATTGTGTACTCATAGTCAGACAGACATCCGGATTTAAAAATAATACACATTGTGATAAAAAGGAGTTTGGAAATCCGTTTGAATCAGAAGAATTGGACTCTGCTCATAGGAGCTCTGGCCGTTTTCAGTTGAAAAGATTAGCTTTGAGGAGTTGAAAACGTGGTTTTCAGCTACCCGATTTCTCTGGAAATTCGTGAGTGTATTAAGCAACTCTAGATCTTCATTTTAGTATCTGACTACTTTTTTGAAAGTCGGCATCATGAGAGTTAGATCACGCTGAAAAATGGGGTCCGAAAATGTCTTGAAGATGAGGAAGCGTCACATACGCGATCTAACTGACTCGACAACAATTTTCAAAGAAATATTGTCCACTACAAAATTGAAGATCCAAAACTGTTTCATACATTCACTAAATTTCATAAAAATCGGGTTCTTGGGAACCATTTTTCATGGTCTCAGAGATTCTGAGATTCCTGCAAGCTCGTTCTCTGGATGAGCAAATAAATAGTCTTGAACAGGAAATTGTATGAAGAAAAAAAAACTAACAGAAAACAATTTTCAAACACGGAACTAGGTTGGAGAAACGGAACCTTCTAGTCTTTGACAAGTACAAACTGCTTGCACGTGTTTGTTTTTTCTTTGCCTTCTGGTTTTTTCCTCTAATGAAAAAACGAAGAGTCCCCTCAACATGTCTGCTGTCTGTAATTAATAGTAAGGGACAAGAAGAAAAGAGAGAGAAAAGGGAAAAATAGGAAATTATTTCGAACAAAGTTTATAGGTACTCTCCTTCACACTATTTATACCATGTCATGAAAAGTGGGCGGTTTAGTTTAGAGGGGTCCATTAGTATGAAACTCTTGGATGAAAGGGAAGGAGGAGGGGGAGGTAATTTACGATCGCGTGTCTTTTTCCTGGGTTCCATTTGATTTATGAGTTGTACCTTGGAAATGGAATGATGGATTGCTCAGGAGGGATCAAATGAGTGAAACGTGGAAAAATGAAAATTTCAGAAGAAGTCCGATTAGAAAAGCTAATCTAACAAAGAGGTCTTCGGCTTTTGCAGGTGAACATTTGAGATAGAGATTTTAAAATAAGTTCGATCAAAAGGGGGTGTCTAAAATCTGCTTAACATTCTCTACGCTCAGCTTGTCTTGGCTTAAAATGACTATTCCCACACGAATCATTACTGCAGTGTTCAAAGTCTAAGAATTCGGTGAAATCTGCAGAGCCGCAGTGAAAAACGCCAGTCAAAGTTCGCCCAGATTTCTTAGATTTTTCAACTTCTCACAACCGAAAAAATTGTTATCGTACCCTTACTCGCGTCGAGATCTCACAAGGTGATTGAAAAGTCCAAAAAATGTGCCGAACTATCGAAAGGGTCTCACCGCGATTGAGGTCATAGAAGCAACAGTTTCAATTTGATTTCAGACAACTTTTTTTCTCGGCAAAAGAAACAATGAATACTCGCAGATTCAAAAAACTTCAACGAAACTTTTGTGCAATCAGAGATCTCAATGTATTATGACTCCGCCACCCAGAGCAACTCCCAAATCAGAACTATCAGAAACCATTCTCAGAACTCACAAAATAAGACATTTGCAGATTAGGAAACAATAACAGGTACATACATGGATTACGTAGACACATAGATGATGTGTTGAGCAGTGGAATAAACAAAACAAGGAACAAGGAGATTTTCGGTGCTTTGTGGGAGTTACTTACTTTTTAGTCAGGCTAATTGCGGTTAAGGCTTAGTATGTTCCGATAGTCTTGTTTAAGCAATTTTCGGGGATCTGGAGTCGCGAAAAAAGGTGAATCTAAACTAGGCTTCGCATGAAGTGCCGATCAAAAGTGGATTTCAGGGATTCAATGTTTCGGAAAGTTTGTGGATGGATTGGGCAGCTCTAGGTGTTTGTTTTTGTGGTTGACAATTTTTTGAAAAATCTAGAGTTTCTCCCACAAAATTTCAGACAAATCAAGTAACAATTTTTCAAGTTCTCAAATCTTGGCAGTTTTTCGGAATCTGAGACCACCTTAAATAGGCAAAAAGAGATGGAAAACGGAATACCGCTCATCTCTGAACCACTGTAAACGAATTCGCTTCCCTTCGAATCCTAAAATAAGCTCCTTCTCATGAACTTTCGAACATCTTCAAGCTCAAAGTTTCAGACATTATGAAGCATGTGAGAAAAACCACTCAGCACAAAACCATGCTCTTCTGAATGAGCTCTTCGTAGTTAAGAATTCCTCGCAACATCTATCAAAGTGTGATAGAGCATCGCATCTTTGCTGACGTAATGAAGACTCCGAAAGTAGGCGAAAAAAAATGAATAGAGATGGAATGTAAAAATTATACACACACACACACATAGAGAAATCTCATAGAACTCAACCCAATTCCGTTTCTTATTATCTTCCACGATTGATGTATACGTTTTTGCATAGTAATAGAGGAAGATACCGCAAGCACGAGAAGAAGAAGGAGGAGCGGCTAATTTTAGGAGGTGAATTTATAATTGAAGAGAGTAAAAGAGAGTGCTCTTGGAGCAAAAGGAGCCTTCTTCCAATTAGTGGAGAAGAATAGTGACGTGGTTTTTTTAGATTGGGATGAGCTGAATGAACCATCAAACAGAGAGGTTGAAAGTGTTCTGGAGACATCTAGAAGTCAAATGATCAGTTTCCGCTGAAGGAGTTCTTTTGGGAACGATTAGACGGAAGAGGAGGACTAGAGACAAGAAGAGAGAGTTGAATCGAAAAATGAAGAAATAAACAAAAGAGCGAGGACGAAGGATCAAGGAGCGTATGGGGAGAAATTAATAAACCAAAGGGAAGAATAATTGAAATGTTGACATGATCCCCATGATCTTTTTGGGGGAGAGGGAATGTTAATGAGATGTACGATTTTGATTGGAAATTGGTATACGGTAGGGTTTGCTATTTGAGATGGATTAGATTGGCAAGATTTCAGAGAAAAACGAAGTTTCCAATTCAATGAATGTCAATCTTGGCCACGATGAACATTATGAAGCGCGTTTTTAGAGAATTGTCGGGGCCTGGACTCGAACACGCGCTCACCGCTTGGTAGGCATCTGCGTTATCCACTGCGCCGCGCATGCAAAACCTTTTCAGCAAGTAAGAGGAAGTAGAAAAGTCTGCGCGATTTGGTAACCAGCGAAGGCTTCAACTATCGAAAAATTAAAGTGTGAAGCATTCGAAATATCAAGAAGCTCTCCAGACGAAGAAGCTGAAACTTGAATATGCGCAAAAATTACAAAGTGTGCGTATCCTTTTTCAATTTCAAATTTCTAATTCTAATTGAGGAATATCCATCAAAAAGGTCAGTTGGCTCAGAATTCCGAGAGTCCAAATTATTTGTGTCCCTTGAGAAGAATTCTCATTAGAAATTTAGATTTGAATTCGTGATTCATTGAGATTCTTGGAGAATATTTTGGGATTTTGAACCAATCCGATTTTTTGAACTCTAGAAGCTACTCTTTTTGGGATTTTCGAACAAAGTTACGTTTCAAAATGGAGAAGCTCCTTTTAAAAATGGAACATGATCTTGTTCCGGGTCGAAAAAAGCGAAAACCTGCGAGAAAAGAAAGGAAGTTTCAAAGAATGGAAACATTTTTGTTCAAGGGAAGGAAATCTCGAAACTCAATCTAGGCACAAATGACCACAAATTAAAAAGATCCTTTTTGAAATTCTCTCCGTTTCCCATTTTTCAATTACAAACTGGAACGAAGAAGGTCGGATTTCACTTCATTTGAAACCATCGAGAATTCGAAGAAGCACATGTTTCTAGAATATCAGAGACCTCTTCAAGGGGTGGTAGCACCATTGGTCTCGGGATTAGAAGACGTGCAAAAAACCGGTAATTGAAACGCGAAAAAGTCTTATGAGTAACAAGGTTTAAGGTCTTTCAGTGAAAAATGCGGAATAAGAGGAAAGGGGAGGAGAAGAAGACGTCAAGAAGGAGCAAGTACAAAGGATTCAGATTCCGCTGAAATCTGAAGACACGGGTGTCTGGGCGGAAGATGATGTGGGAGGTCTTGTTAGTCATCTTTTGCTTCTGCTTCCAGTCCAGACAAGAGGAAAGAGGAAAGTGTTCTTCAGATGAGTGTTGAAGAAGCTCGAGAATTCAACATTCGAGTTTCAAAAATTTGAGTTCGAGACCCGTCTACCAAAGTCGGGGTGGCCTCTGGCGCGCTTTCCAACAGTTTTTTATACGCAAAGCTGCTACAATCTAAACATGTTCAATTTCTAAATAGTAGCGCGCGTAACTAAATGGAATTCGCGCCTGTCTGCAGGTTGTTGGTTCGATTTTGGGTGCCGAGAAATGTTTTCAGTTGAAACAGTTACAGATCGGCAAAGAATGCAAAACAAAATCGAAAGGTCGAATCTCAAAGCTCCACAGAGCTAACTTCTGTTCAAAACCTCAACCCCTTCTTTCTTCAAATTTCGACTCGTTTTGTGTATGCAAATGCAATTTACTACACATGAAAGGAACGAAATTTCTCTCAAGAAATACATGTTCGTTGTGGGTCTACAAGTTCATGTTTTTCGTTTTTTTGAGAAAGTTTATGGGGATGATGATTGTCCTGTTTTTGTGTTACTAGAAGAACAATGGATCGTTTGAAGAAAAGAAAGAATGAGGAAATGACGAAAAATGGCACTTTGAATAATAACGGTCTGAGAGAAAAATTAGGTTTTATGGAAATTTGAATTTGAATTTTAGGGGACCTCAGGGATCACGGAAAGTGCCAATGGGAGACGTTCAAAGCTCAAATTTTTAAAATAAAAGATCCCTGAATTCTGGAGCTTCAGAAACTCAGAATCTCAAAATCCAGAATCTCAGAATCTCAAAATTCAGAATAAAACCAATTGACCACAAGAAGTGCAATAAACCGAAAAGCGTCACGAGTTCTTCTTAGTGCTCCGTGAGCCACCGAAACACAACATCTTTTGAATATCTCATGGGAGTCATGATCCTCGATTTAGGTTGCTCCGGATCAAGAATGTACATAAGATGTTAGTTTCAAACCGAAATCGAAACCGCAATCCAAACTCCATTTCTATTTTTGAAAATCGAAACGAGGGAGCAAATGTTTTTTTTTGGAAGAAAAAGTAGGTAAAGAGGGAGTGGACCTCTCGATTACTTCCTTTTCCGGAAAGTTTGGGTGTCTGAGGGTGGAAGAATGGAGGTAGTTGGAGGAGAAGAAGAAGGATCACGTGTGGAGTGAAGACTACTGGAGTCCAAGAGTTTAATAAATCAAATTGATGTATGAATTACAAGAATAGATTAAGCCTTTTTTTGATAGATAGATTGAATTTGAGGTTTGTAATGAAATGAGTAGCAGATTGTAGATCAAAAGTTTTTAGAGTTTCAGGTGACCTGGAAATCAGGAATCCTAGAAAAAGAAATAGATGAGATCCAGAATCTCGACCTGAAATGGGCGGAATCTGTGATTGAGATTCTGAGATTCTGACATTCTGAGTTTCGAAGTTTTAAAAAGATTTGAGCAACTGAAATTTTCAATGGAATACAAGTTAGCGCCCCAACATTTTCCAGATTTGGCTGAAATTAGGAGAATCGTTTTTCCATTTGACCAAACTACATAAAAGCATCCTAACCTACGTATACTCTTATTTTGCTTCCAAAATCCCAAAATCCCGAAAATCCACCCAACCAAAAACCCAAAAGTGAAACACTAATCCTCGATGTTATTATCACCAACAAAAATGCAGATATTGGAAAATGACCTTATGCTGGAAAACAAAACCTATGCATACTCCCTTTATTCAAAATGTATGAGTGTTGAAGGACCGCAATGTTTCATAGAGTTTCAGATCAAGTTTCAGTTTTGACCCGAAGACTTAAATGTACACCAGAAATGAGCGGAAGACAGAGGGCCTAGTTCCAAAGTTCATTTCAAATCCGAAAACAAGACACATTGCAGTAGTACCTGGGACCCGCTTGGATGACGAGGGTCTTCTACAACCTAGTTGAGCAAAAAACAAGAAGGGATTTAGGGTAGTTTATTCGATTTCCCCCCTGTTGTTTGGTGGTCAGAGAATTGTTTCCCAGAAGTGTAGTATAGTTGTGCTCGAGACTTTTGATTCTTAGACGAGAATAGGAGATGTCTGCATAATGAGAGGAAGATCTTCGAATGAGAAGAAAACAAGTGTCTAATAGGTAATGTGTGTATTTGATACTTTAGGACGGGTAAAAGAATCTGAACACTTTCCTGTTTTTAGAAAGCAAAAATAAGGATTCTGACGCTTCTGTACGAGTCATAAACCGACGGGGGGATTAGACGTCAAATGGTGGAAATAAATGAGAACAAAAGCGGGGGAGGCTTAATTCATGGGACCAAACATTAGCGGGGTTGGGCTGATTGGTACTGGACCACAATCAGACAAAAGTTTTTTCTTTCGAAAAAAGAAGAAAAACATAGAGGAACGGAAGCACAAAAATGTGTCTAGACGCATTGGGGGAGGGATAGGAAATTGTTGCAATTTGGGGAAAAAGAGCAAAGGGATAGAATGGAAAGATTCTGAAGTTTAAGGATTCTCAATTTCTGAGTTTCCGAGATTCCGATATTCTGAGATTCCGAGATTTCATGACTCTAAGGTTCTCAGGTTTTTCGAATTCTGAGAATGATCTGATTCCATGAGCCCACTCCTCCGTAGATATCCGGTATAAAAAAACGAGCACGATCAGAACAATGAAAAGCAACAAAATGAGGATTATGATTCCTGAAATTCACTCTACAATGGATACCTGGAAATATGTAGCTGGTCACGAAGTGTGGATTAGGGATTAGGCTCAGAGTTCGAGCATGGATTTCAGTTTGAACTTTTTTTGTTATTGATAACTTCTCGAACTGGGAAAAATCTGATTTGGCACGGTGCTTTAACACTTGTAAACCGAAATGGACCCAAAACTAAAGGGGTCGGATTTTTGATCTGTCTATGCTAAAAAATGACGCGAAAACAGTTGGATGCTGAACTAGAGCTCGTCGCCAACACTCGCAGAATGGTCTTTCGATGCTTGCCTATAATAGAACTATCCTGCTGTGTGGCCTATTGAAAAATGGAATGCATCGAATTTTTGATTTGAGAGGAATGAAAAATAAATTTTGCAGATCACTCCGCCTATTTTTGACTGGAAAGAGGCTCAATAATCGAAACTGTTATTTTTTGAATCGGACAAAAATTCCTTTTAAAGAACCAAATCCTTCTCGAATGGTTACTGAAAAAAACATCCGAAAACTCTATTGTGTTTTGGACAAAACTTGGCCACCTTCACGAAAAATCCTTCACGAAAAATCCTTTTGTAAATTTGGCCAATTAAGGTCTATTCAAAAATCTGAATATTTATTTATGTTTTCCTACAACACACATTTAGGTTTAGCGCAGAAAAAAAAAAGTGACGTGCAGTGTTTTAATTTCCGTTTTTCTCGAGTATACATAACCGAGAATAGAAACATTTCAGAGATCAACACCGAAGGGATTTAGGGTTCAGGATTCGGACTAAAAATGTGTAAACAGAAAAGGAAAAGGCCCGAAAAGAAAATTGTATTATGGGAAAAGGATGGAGGGTGGTCAAGTCTAGAGGTGTCAGTTTCAGAGTCTGAAAATTTTGAAGCTTCTAGACCAATCTTTTTTGGTTTTTTAGGCGAACAAAGAACTCTATAGAACCAGAGTCAAAATTGACAATTTTCAGGTCAAAACTGATGGTTTCAGTTATTCGATGAATTCGGAAGTCCAATAATAGGCGGAACAATAGGCGGAACCGCTTTTTGCAAAAATGCCCAAAAGTTAAGTATGTGTGAAGAAAGAAACGTTCCAGTTTCCGAAAAATAAGAACATAAATTATAGCGAGGTCAAGAAGATGAAGACACCCACTTATGAATATTCAATTCTGTGAAAAAGTGTACATATACATATAAATTGAGATATGATAAACTAATAGGTTGTAGTCACGAAGAAGTCCGATGTATGAATCATTGGACTGAAAACGCGTGAATCAAGAATCCAGGGAACTAGGATCCATTTGATTTGAATTCCAGAAAATTGGAAAGAAGGAATAGACACAGGAAGGGAACCTAATTATTTTTCCTTTTCATTTCTTCTTTTTGAATTCGAGCTCAATTTAGCAGAAAACACACTGAATGTACAAGACTGGATCCGCGTTTTCTGGTTCGAAACGTTCCCCGGGGAGCGGTAATTTTCGGGTGGAGGAGGAGGTCCGATTTCGACTACTAATAGCGCTGCCTTTTCGAGTGATTCAATGGGTTCATTCTTGTTTCTTTCGCTTCTGTGAGAGAATAATGGGTTGAATGGGAAGAACTGACTTTTGAGTCGACGGGGATGGAAGATTTAGGGATTCGTTTCAAAAGTTCAAAAGATCAGAAGAGCTTCCTCGGCAGGTTGGTTTTCATTGTCTCCTGAAAGAAATCCTCGATCCTCTCTCCATCAAAAAAAACTTCTAACACTGGGAACTACTATTTCGATTTCTCAAAGTTGACAATTTTGCACTGAAAATCATCAAATCCTATAAACTTTTGAGCGGTACTGCACATAGACACAATCTGTAATCTCTTCTGGGAATAGTGCTTCGAGGATTTCGGTAAAACGTGCAGAGGGGTAATTGTCTGTGTGTATTTCTCAGAAGACGTCAGATGAAGGTCATGACCTTTTGGAAACCCTTCTCATACTGTATGTGTGAAGGTCTAGACAGAACGGTCACTCTCTCCCAACTCATTTTCTATCGATTTGTCTCATTCTCTTTCGATAAAGTTGTACTGTTTCCCGTTATTCTCTCATTTTTCAGACAGCTATGAATCTGTTCAACTTGCCTTACTTGGCGTTGAAAGAAGTCCTCAACCATCTCTCAATCAACCATGTCCTTTTCCTCTCGCTATGCTCTAAGAAAACCAAGAACTCTATCATACAAATTCAAAAGTGGCAGCTCAAAAAAGTCGAGCGACTGAACTACCTGATCATCGGTAAGAAAGTGAGTATCGATGTGAAAATGGTGTATGATTGTGAGGAAACAACTAATACTATGATGAAATTGTTCGACATCGAAAGTGACTTTCCGGAATACGAAGATGGTGACTCGGTGGAAGAGGTTCGAGTGAACGAGCTGGGAACATCTTTCGTGTAAGTTCATTTAAACGTAAAGTTAACATTGTTGCACCCCTATCACCTTACTTCAGAGGCACTTATATCGGGTTACATGATTGTCTTGGAAAAAGTAATCACTATAAAATGTAGCTCTTATCATGAACAAAATTTTATCTGTTGAAAACTTTTCAAAATTTCTCATGCGGACCGAGATAAATACCGTCAAAGTAAAGCAAGAGCGGCGGCTTCTTGATTCATGATTCATCTTCACCATGTTACTGATTGCATGTTCCTAATTGTCTCATCTTTTAAGCCGCTCCTCTACCAATACATCTGACCTTCACGCCAAATATTGCTCTGAAAATCTACAATCGACAATCGAAACAATCCATAACCAATTGTACGACCTATTCGGACAACACACCAAGTTTTGGTTGACGAGCACTTTTCAAAAGACTTGTTTTCTTCCCATGCTTCGAAACATTCAAGTGGTAGAGGTTTATGGATATGATTTCGAATCGACGAGAATCGACGAATTCCTCTCCAAATGCACTTGTCTTCAGTCCTTCTCGTTGGGTTTATCCTACAATCAAGACATTGAATTGAGGAGGAATTCGAACATCTTCGAACTGGATAATGTACATGTGTGGAGATGTCGTTCCCTGGCAACGGATGTGTTGAAATATTTCAATGGACGGCATGCTTTTCTGGCAGGATACAGCAATGTCGTCACCACAAAAAACGTAATTCGGTTTTTGAACGAATGGAGGACAGGAGAAAAGTTTCGAAATCTGGAGGTTATCAGTATGGATAGTAACTTTGACGTTCGAGACATTCGAAATTCAGTCGAATTGAAGGAAGTCAACACAGAAGTTGTTTATTCGTTCGCTACCACAGAGTGAGTGAAGAGAAAACACATTTTGCTTAAAACAAGCACCTTTTGAAAACTTCATTCTCAAAATGCAGATTTTTCAGATTCCCGGAGCCCTGTCTAACGTTGCTCGATCATGGCGAATTCACAAGTCATTCGTACATGGTTCGAGAATCGGATGGTCTCGTGGCATCCGTGATGCTTGAACATTATATCGTCTTCGTGGGAGTTTGGAATCTGACAGAGCACGAGTTTTTGGAAAAATTCCAATGATCTCCTCTTAATTATTGTGCGGTTTTGGAAACCGGTTGAACTGACATGTTCTTGGTGTTTTTTCTCAATGAATTTTTTCATTCAAAATGCCTCCATCTTTGTGCTTGAAAAAAAAAATCATAAATTGGCTCAGAAAGAAGTCTCGAGACCTCACGAGAAACTGGTATCGAGGTCGCACGTCTCTTGACCTCACAGAATGATTCGTCATCAAAAACAAATCGAGCTTTGAAAATCTGTCAGAAAACAGAGAACAATAACAAATTACAGCTAAAAATTTTTATTAAAATTCGAAAAATATGCATCATGTGTGGTAGCTGGTATTCAGATGTAACTTAAGCCATCGACTTCACACAGGTCGAACAAGAAGATGTGGAGGTGAGGTCGAAGTCTGAAATCACAATATTACTCGAGAGGCTGGGAGATCTTACTCAAAATGATGAATTCCAGAGTCGAGAAAACTCGAAGTATTCTACAATGGAGCAGACTTGTAATCACTCACCATTCGACACGATATCCGTGTACTTGACCCCATTCTTCGTCTTCACACTTTTCCCACTCGACGAATCGACGATGACCTCGAACGGTGGCTTCTCCTTATCCATCCGTTTGCTAGCCTCATCACAATCGTCAATCCTTTTGTATGCCTCATTTTTCTTGAGCCTCGGCGCCAGCTTCCCCACACAAACCCACGTGGGACAATGCGTGGATTCCGGTTCCACCTCCGTCTCGATCACGCTTCGCACGCTCCGTCCGGAGAGCACCGCCTGGCGTTGGCGTTCGCGGAGGGCCTGGAATTTGGAGGCTCGTTATTGAAGCTTCGGAAAAAGGGTGCATGGAGGGGTTCATACTCCGGAAGTCCATCGAAATTAGGTAGATCGAGGTCAGGCGGTACAGTCTAATAGGACACCCCCTGATACTACTCCACGTCTCCTGGAACGGTCTCAAAGGGTATATGCAATCGGTATGCAAGTGAGCTCAACTGACATCTCACGTACCTGTCGATTCTCCAAGTGGGTCTGTTGTCGGGCTCTTGTGTTGCACGAACAGGCGAGAATAGTGTAGACGGAGAGGAAGAAGACCAAGATCAGGTGTGCAACTGGAAACAAGTAATAGTGATCAGAATATTTCCGGAAACTAACGTTCAATTATGAGATAATTCATAGTTTAATACCCGACCAGGAAAAGCTGCAAAATACAAATCTGAAGGCTGGTAAATCGGTTGTTTTTTAAATATTGCTGATGTGGAGATATTTTTTCGGATTTTTCGATTTCACGCTGAAATTGGAAATCTCAATTTTTCCAAGTTTTTTATCACGTATGCAGTGCCATCGTGGGAACTTGAAGTCAGAAGTGCGAGATTCTGGGTTCTGGATTATTCCAGGAATTCAGACAAAAAAACCACACCTACATAGACTAGAAACTTATTCTCGTTTCGTATTCTCGAATCTCCAAAGATCTTCCCTTGCCCTAATATCCCAGCGAGTTTCCTGTGTCATCGTGTGTGTCTGTTTGTTTACTCAGACACCCATGAAGAATTCCGGGAAATTTTTGAGAAGGAGAAAAACTTGAAGACCACTAGGAAGTGTAACGGAAAAGAGTTCAAGCAAATATAAATATTTCGAGAAAGGGTGGTATGTGGAAGACAGAAGATGATGATGTGTGACGGTGTGCTATCCTAAGAAAAAGAAAAAGAAAAACTCATATAACAAAAAATAAAATAGGACCTTCCTAACATTCAGACCGGTCTTTTTGCCGTCTTGATTGGAAAACAAATAATCGTTTCAGCTTAGTTATTGAATTTGATACCTTCCTTGGTCCGTACGAGCTTCCTTGACTCTTCCATAACCCGGAAACAATCCACATGACCTCATACACTGACTTTGAATGTTATTGTTTATGTGGAACAGGTGTGTCTAGATTTGTGTAACGTTTTGTTTTCTGAATGTCAATGTCTCACGGAGCAGCTGAATTCCCACGAACACTGCACCTTCAACCAGAACCCGTCGGAGACTACAGTTTTTTTTTTCGGAAGGGATCGAAACTTTAAACCGTATACGGGTGCATTCGCCTTTTATGAGTTCTGAGATTTGAGATTCTTGGCTTTGAAAAATCTTGGTTTTGAGATCCGGAATATCAGAATCTCTTTTTGTTTTGTTTATTCCGCCCTCTTTTCCTGTTCGGTTTCCGTCTCCAATTGTCGTCAAAACCAAAAAAAAAATCAGTTCCGGTCAAAACTTTTTTCCCGAGTTCTCAAGTATCCGCGACCCTACATACAATGGAAATCCTGAATTCGAGGAACCTAGATTCTAGAAATTTTGAATTATATGGATGCTGGAACTTGAGGACTCTAGATTCTGAGAATCCTACATCCTAAAACCCATCATGGCACTGGTAGGTCAAGTGAGTAAAGTGAGAGGGCAAAATTATTCGATTGACAAGCGTACGCAAATTTTACCGAATGGAGCGAGAACACTGAACGCTGATGTTTCTTTATGGTCAGAATTCTTCAACTTTCGAAATATGGATCATCATGCCCTATTCCAATGTCCCTCCATCCCCCAATGCGTCTTCTCCTTCATCCCAACTAATTCCCAGACACATTGTCTCCTTCCACTCATAACTAACCCCTCCGACTAATTTGGTACCCTTTTTTCTATCGTCCCAAAAAAAAGTGGTCGGTCAATTTGTTCCTCCCGGTCCCCTTGCTTATGCTCCTCGTTATCCGTCGCAATAATTCGTTTATCTCTTCCTCATTCAGTTTGGAGCCCTCCACATGTCCCTCCTCGATTTCTGGTCGGGATCCAAAAGGAGGATCTGTCAGTTTCAGATTCTTGAGGATTCCTGGAATTTTATTGCAAGCATGAAACTTATTTCAGGACTCCTAGACTCTTCTTCAAAAACTCGTTTTCCTCTTCCTTATGATAAAATGAGTGACGAGGACGTTGATTTGTTTTCCAACGTCATCATCATTCGCCTCGACCCATTGTCTTTCATTAAACTTTTCCGCCTTTTTTTTCGCTCCCCGAAAAAAGGAAGGCCTAATGGAAGAAGAAAAAGAGGCTCGCCTTCCTTGACTCATCCCTTCCCCCTCCTCCTTGTTATCTCCTTTGTTTTCCAGAGGCATATTCAACAAGTCTAGGTTCCCTAGGTTAATTGAGTCGTTGTAGAGAGTCTATCGCTTTTTAATTCTTGCCCATATTAATGCGTGGGGGATCAAGGCTTGAACAACAATATTCTGCAGAAATTTCTCGAAGAAGAAAAAAGGAAAAATTTTGTAACCGTAATCCGGATTTTCGAGGAGATTTTTAAAGATACACGAAATCTCTCGGAACAGAGAAAGAGCATGTATTATTCAGTGAAGATTTGTGTCAAGTTCTCCTCAGACAGAGAACTGAAATAGAGGGGGACCAGGAAGTGATGAATATTGATAGTTCGAAATTTTTGAGACTGTTGGTTAGAGTTTTTGAAAAACTGGTCTTTACCGTCAGACCTCAATATCTTTTTTTTTTAACTTTTCGATTGATTCGCCTTTTTGTAGCTCACTATTAGCGGAGTGTCATTGCACAAAAGCTGAAAAGTTGATGAATAGATAATACAAAAATGATCAAAACAGTAAGACTCCGCCCATTTTCAGACTCCTCGGACTGTCTCAACCTTTTTTCTCACTTTTCTATGTAAAAAAACTTATAAAATCGCGAATTCATCTAATCCATTTGCCCACGATCGAACCTTCGCGAAACGACATTCCGCTGTGCCGTAGAAAAAAGGCAACAATTTATAAATGTTGCACTGTAAGATGATTTTTTCGCTCCGGCACAGCGGAGTGTCTTTGGACAATGGTTCAAAACCTTACGAATTGCTTAAAACGAGGTAATAATTTTCTGGACGATTATTGGCTGAAAATGAAACTCGGGCTATTCTGTTATACACCATTCTTGATTATGGCTCCGCCCACTTTTCTTCTCTTCCATTTCTCGCTCGTTTTTTTTTCCCATCGAATACGTAGATGCGAGATGCTCTCTTGACCTCGAAACTCTGACATAGCCGATCCATGTTTTCTGATTTCTGATAATCCCACAACTTCCATAATGCCTCCAGGAAACTCTTTTTTCTGCAAACTTGCCCTTTCCCATCATAATTTCATCTCTGAATCTTCCTCATTGAATTCTAAACCAAATCAAATTTTTCGCCCACTATACACTTCCCGATTAGAGAGCCCAGTCAGAAGAAGAGCATAACCTTTGATAGCTGATCTTCAGTTTTTTCCTCTGCCATTTTGATTCCTGGACCACTTCCTGTTTTCCGTCTCATAGAAAACTTTCGCGATCAAAAAATGTCCAATGGGAAGTTGTGTGAAGTTCCAGAAACATCATTCATAGAAGAAAAAGAAAAGAATAATAAATAAGTTCAAATTAGAATGCTTCGATGAGTTTGCTACATTTTTCGGGATTGTTCGAAACTTTTTGCGTTCATTGTTTTTATTTCGGAAAAGTCTGTTCATCTTGTTCTGCATGTGCCTTTTTTGTTGATTTATTCCTTCGTTTTTTTTTGCCAGAGAACAAAGCTATCACTTTTCTTTCAACTGAACACCTTTAGAACCTTTTTTTGTCTGCTCCTGACAAGGAGTATATTTGCTGGTCGAGTTGAACTTTTTCTCATAATCTGGGTCAAGGTAAAATCGACCCTCTAGTTTCAGATTCTGAAATAAAAATCGGCAAAATGCTCACGTGTTTCGAGTTATGACCTCTCAAAGTTGCCCCTATGGTTAAGCACTTTTCACGTGAAATTTCATCTTCCGAAAAGTGTATATCAAAGGTTTCTATAGATTTCATCAGCACGTTTGGTTCAGTGGTTGTCGTTCAGGGTGGCATCAGAAAGGTCATGGGTTCGATTCTCCCTGTCGTCATTATATTTTTGCAACTTTTTTGGTGACTGTTCTAGTACGAAAAAGTGCTCCAAACCTAAATTTTTGCGGTTTCGAGTATCACAAGAAGACATTTATGTACTTTCAAGTAATTTGGGTTCGAAAAAAGCCTCTTTCATTTTTTCAAGGTTTTCAAAGTTTTGCCCATCAAGTGGTGGGCGAAAATTTTCAAATTTTTTTCATCGAAGATTTTGCTGTTTCTTGGTCTATTATGCCATAATTTGGTGTTTTCTTCAGTTTGAGATGCTTCAAATGCATTTTTGGAGCAGGCCTGGTTTTGTTTGGGTTTCAAAACATCGAGTCCAGAGAAGCTTAGCACGGTAAAAACTGTACATTATGTCTATCTTTGTCAGTATTTGTTCCCTTTGGTCATCTAGAACTATTGTGTTTACGATTTAATCGACAGGATATACAACTTGCAGACTCTGCTGTTACATGGAAAGTAGACCTTCCGGTACATCCATCAGCCGCAAATTGAAGAAAACACCAAATTATGGCATAATAGACCAAGAAACAGCAAAATCTTCGATGAAAAAAATTTGAAAATTTTCGCCCACCACTTGATGGGCAAAACTTTGAAAACCTTGAAAAAATGAAAGAGGCTTTTTTCGAACCCAAATTACTTGAAAGTACATAAATGTCTTCTTGTGATACTCGAAACCGCAAAAATTTAGGTTTGGAGCACTTTTTCGTACTAGAACAGTCACCAAAAAAGTTGCAAAAATATAATGACGACAGGGAGAATCGAACCCATGACCTTTCTGATGCCACCCTGAACGACAACCACTGAACCAAACGTGCTGATGAAATCTATAGAAACCTTTGATATACACTTTTCGGAAGATGAAATTTCACGTGAAAAGTGCTTAACCATAGGGGCAACTTTGAGAGGTCATAACTCGAAACACGTGAGCATTTTGCCGATTTTTATTTCAGAATCTGAAACTAGAGGGTCGATTTTACCTTGACCCAGATTATGAGAAAAAGTTCAACTCGACCAGCAAATATACTCCTTGTGAGGCATCCTTTGACACACGACGGAGCAGGAAAACAAGATGGGTGTTCCTTTTTCATTCGAAGCTAGATGCTAAGTATAGAGGGTTAAATTTTTCTGGGAAGAAATTTCTCATTAGAATTCTGGTTGGGTTGTAAAAATAAAAGTTCGAAATTTCATCGCCTTACAACTCACCTCCCAACTGATTAATTTTCCTGAAAATTATCTGTATCTATTCGAAATACTTCGCTGATATTATCAATTTGCTTTGATGTCTTCTGAAGTGTTCAAGTTTCTACTTCATGTCATTCGGGTCATGAGCTATTCTGAATCCATTCTTAAAGTCAAAATCGTAGGGAAATTTTATGCAATCATAACTTGCCTCCCAGTGGTATCCTTACATAAAGTATAGGGTTCTAACCACCATGAAGATCGCTCAGGTCTCATTCTGAAGTTTGAAGTTTGAAGTCGTCTCCAAATTCAGGTTTCTTTCAACTTTCGTCGTTGTGCTCATGTGTCCTTATTGAGGCACCCGCCAACTTGTTTTTTGCAGGTTCCTTTCCTCAGCTCAACTTCTCTCTAGTCTCACGTTGCCGTGTTTTGACACTCTCTGTTTTCCCCCATTGTTGCCTTTTTGATTGAATCAAAAACTCAGTATTTTTGAACCCTCTTTGCAAGAGTTCCGGATTTTCGCGGAAACCTCTTGACGTTGTCTCTAGTGTTGACTTCTTGTCTTCTAAAGGGAAAAGAGATTTCGGGCTGGAAATTTGAAAAATGCACTGAAATCGTCAGGGGATTCTCCTGGAGAAGTGGGAGAGGAAAACATGTCTTCTTACTAGTTGCTTCCTCTTTCCGATTTCTTTTTGTCCATCTGTCTTCGTTCCTTCCAAAAAAAGACCCCTCCACAATTGGTTATTTTGTTGTTTCCGTCTACTGGGTTCAAATTCGAATTGGGTTCATTGGAACCTTGTAAGTAGGAGTAGATCGAGAAACATTGGCAACATGGAAACTCGGTGGAGGTAAGATAAACTTCAGATTGTTGAAAAATTCAAAAGGAATGTCAGGGTCCGAACTTCGACCCAGTATTACTGAGTTCGAAGACATGGGATTTCGTTAGAAATTGAGGATCATATGTAACTTTTCGCGAACTTTCTAAAAAGCCATAATTCAAAAGGATATCTTTGAAACTGACAATCTTTTCAGACATTCTCATCATGGAGATCCCTATATAAATACTTGCGGTCTTTTGAATGTAGAAAATTCAAAGCTAATTGAGTCGAAGTCATGAAACTTTTCGGAATCTATTGTGCGTACTGTTTCCCGACGGCTGACATAAGATTCTGAACTTTCTAGATGTGATTCCTTTTGACATGTGAAGGTTTGTGAGATCTGAAATCGTCCAACTTTGAAAGTAACCCTCAGAAAAAAAAGCTAATTCTGAGCCTGAACCATACAAGCTTCTAAAAACTACAATAATCCATACCAGTCAGAAAGAATCTTGGTCTTACATTCAACTTTTCAGCCTTGCCTTTAGACCTTTGAAGTATTATAGATTGTGAAGTATTTTTATGGTGTTTTTCTCAATTTTCACACCTCCACTTTTTATCAGTGTACTGTTTTTATCAAGTTTTATCACTTAAAAAAAAGAGTTTGGGCTTTCTCCTACCTCGGCGTTTTGGGTATCCAATAGTGTTGGGGGAAATTCCGCCTTCCGTTTCCGCCAGTCAAACTTTCGATTCCGCCCACGATCACATCTTCTGCTCCAGAATGCCCTCAACTCAGTTTTGATCTATTCAATTCAGTTCTCTCGAAATCAAACTTCAAATTCACGTATTCTGATCCACTCTCCCTTCCCACCTGAATCAGCTGTGTTCTGCTCACCCACCCTCTGATCTCATACTACTTAATACACCCTCCTCCTTAAAGGGGTCCCGAACTGAAAGTCGTAAGACCACCACCCCATTCAGTTTCTTCTCACTTAATGAATTCGTTTTTCTGCTGCTCAACATTTCTCCGAGAGGCGCGGTATGATTAGTTAGTAAACACGTCCACTCACTCATCTTTTGTCAGTTGCACGTAGGGTTGTGCAAATCGGGGTAGAAAGAAAAAAGAGAACCCGGCCTCGCAAATCGGTCAATGAATAAACGATTAGCGTTACAACGATAGTAGGGGGGAGAAAAATGGGAATGGACGGGGGGAGAAAAAAAAACACACAAAAAAAAATCACAGAATTTTTTTGAGGTTTTGAACGTTTCATTCCGAGAGTGGGTCCGGACTCTGAATTATTTGAAGATTGCTTCTACGGATTTTGGGGATCCACCGTAAAATTTGTGATAGCTAACTTTACCATCGCATCTTCAAAGCACACAGTATACCAACCATCCCTCCCCAACGAAACCGGAGCAGTCCAAGATCTGCCTTGTGTGATTTATAAAAAACTTCAAAATCTACAGTAACTCATTCGGGCTTTTCTCTAGGAAGCTGGCCAACCAGTTCGATCAAGCCATTTGAACTTTCCAGTCCTGATTTTCAAGCATAAAAATGTCTTCCCTTATTTTTCTGATTTTGATACAGCTGAAATTCTGATTCTGCTGTTTTCTTGTTTTTCTGAAACTCTGGCATACTAGGGTTTCCGAGAAAAACAGGTGGTTATGCGTATTTGAAACATCAAATTTGATATTTTTGAAATCTAAATAATACTTTTCAAAAATCTCTGTTTTCCTAGAGATGCCTAGGAGGATTCAACATTTGATTCGAAATTTCGCGTTATTTCGTTTTTTTGTTTACTGTTTTCCTACTTTTCATCAGAGTTTCATTCGACACGTTCCTCCTTCTCAAACCTTCTTGCCCCCTCTTCTCAATATGTCAAATTAGTCGGGTTGAAGTTTCGAAGTATCCTTGCTTTTTGATCGTTCAATTATCCAATACATATATCTGCAAGCTTCAATGAACTTGAATACCTAGAATTCCTGGAACTCTGAGGAGAGAATGAACCTTATATTGAACTCCCTCATCCCTTCTTCTCCTTTGAATTTTTATTTCTTTTCTTTCTTCTTTTCTTCTCATCTGTGTTTTCATGACAATCTTCATTTGAAAACAAAAACAGTACGATCTAGAAAGTGCCTCTAGATTTGAGTCAGATTTTTGCAAAATAATAGAAATCAAAAAATTGGTGCATACATATGTGGTGAGAATGTGCGATGAGCTCAGAATACTTAATCATGAGGGGATTTCCTTCCGGGAGACATTTGGAGAGAAGGGACGATGAATTATTCCGATTCACTTTTGTAATACCTTCACATAGAATAGAAGACTACATTGGAGGAAAGTCTAATCAATTTTGGAGCATCTACGAGATCTCAAAACATTAAGATTTCATTTTCAAAGGAGTTCTGAATCCGGAGGGAGACTGATCTCTCTCTGAATCCCCTTATCAGAGTCGACATCCTCAAAATTCGGTTGTAAGTTTGTCAAACGTAAATCTGGGTTGAATCATCCTTACGATAGTTTATTCATTCCCTAATTGATCTTTCAGATCATTCAAACTCCATTTGCACTCTAATCTCGAACTCCGCCTAAATTTTTTTCCGTTCCATCACTTTTTCTTCATCAGACATTTTCTTCTAAACCTGTAGGGCTTCTCCACAATTTGTACTCTGAAACCTGAAAAGCCTCTAGATATTTCTATTTCCAGATTAAATTCTTCCAAGTTCTTACACTTCTATTTCTGGCATTTTCCTGAGGTTTTTTGGGTTTTAATCAATTTTTAATCCTGAAAACCAATATCAGCATGGTGTTGTCTAGTAGGTCGGCGTGGTGTTTCATTTGTGGGATTTTTAATCTTCATGGTGGTTTACAACTTCCGTATTCCGTTTTACTCTTTCCGCCTTCCGCCAAATCTACATCTCTGGATCCGACGTCATCTGAAATTTCTGAATCTTCAAAATCCTGTTATTGGATTCCAGGTCATTTGAACTTTTTATTTGTTAAAACTGTTTTCGGAAAAATGATTCTCTGAAAAATTCGAGAAAACAAAAAGTCGCAAAACAAGTTGGTTATTCTATCCAAGGAGAGGGAAAATAGAAACCCTCATGTTCTTCTTCATCACGTTCCGTTTTCCCTGCCTCCTCGACGTCTTCTTTCCCAAGTTTTCATCAGGAATCACGGTGACATCTTCTAATTCATCCATCTTCTCGTATTTTGCTCTCTTCCTCACCGGAACTCCTCTTCATACATTTCTCGATGAGTATGCTCCATATTTGCTTTCTTTTTTCATTTTCTGCAAAACCGATTTTAATGGTTCTAATGTTCCAGTTCCATCCTCCTTTGGGGGGTCCCCACATTTCGAAAAATGATTCATCTTCTCAAATTTTCAATATTATTCGTTTTTTTTCATCTTTTGGGCTCTTCGTTTTTCGTGTTGTTATTTCTTCTCAACTACTCGAAAAATATAAAACAGAGCATTAAAGTTGTTGTTGAGTCAGATCTCGCTAGTACTGTAACCGGGGGCAGAATAGAGATGAGAAATGGTCTTCTTTGAATTTCGACATTTTTGTCATTGTCTGGAAGATTTGTACTAATTCCTTCAAAGTTGAAAGGCTTCCCAAGAAGAAGAAGAAGTCAACGATCATTTTCGTTGAAATTCGTAAGTTTTTCTTCCCTTGGATCTTTGAAATCCCATTTTCTCAAGCGAAAAGCAATTGGATTTTCGAATTTTATCCGTTTTTTTGATTATCATGAACACTGGGTTCCCGACTCCTTTGCACTTTGCAACAAGTCCTTTGTCATAAAAGTTGGAAATTCTAGTCAAAAATACTCCAAAATGCGATAGGTCCCACCGAGATTTGAACTCGGGTCGCAGGATTCAGAGTCCTGAGTGCTAACCACTACACCATGGAACCACATTTCGCCGCAAGGCCGCAAGGCACACAGGAAAGAGAGGGAAATACTCACCTGGTTTTTTAGGCGCATAATTTGAAACCGCCGTAACTCGAGTTCCAGAAACCTAATTTGTCTGAAAATAATAAGGTTTGATAGAAAATTTCGAGCAGATTAGATTTACAGTTCTAAATATTTGACAAGTTCATCTAAGATATTTTTTGAGGAAGAAACATAGTCGTGGCTTCCGTATGCTTCGACAGGCTTTATTTACAGTTCTAGTGGACCAATTTTTATGGAAACTAGATGGATCGATTGGGAATTTTCAGTTTATTTGTACTGATTTATGGAAATTTTTGAAGTTGTTTCGTTCATTTTTGTGAGCTCAAACGTAGAGAAACACCATGATGTCTTCGTTGATTCCCAGTGACCCAATTCTGATCTTCAAAGACTCCTTTCTGCAAAACCTTCCATAAAATTATAACCTGACTCTTTCTCTCTCTCCCTCACTAACCAATACCTCCCTCACAAGAAACCCTACTTTCCAATTCATCGAGACCAATGAACAACACGAAGAGAGATTCTCTCGGATTGTTGATTCAGGGGAGGCAATCTTCGAAAAAAAAATGGCGATCTATAATTCTTACTCCTCCTGAACCTTTCTCATACTTTTTTTTCCAATTTCCCGTTAAACACGAGTCGCCGCGCATTTGACACACAGCGAAAATGAGTTGGTCGTGTGTCCCTTTCTGATAATTAGTTATTTCTTTTTGTTTCTTTCCCCTGCTCCGAAGCATATTACTTTCATTTTTCCAAAGAGCCCGTCGAGTCTCCAGAAGTCACTTCTTCCCCTTTGCCCTTGTCTGTTTTTGTGGTTTCAGCTGCAATTAGCATAGAGAAGTCTACCCCCGAAAAAGAGCACTTCTTGTACGTCAGTGCAGGAAGTGTATACGTGAGAATCTGGAGAACCGAATCCTCCGGTTTTCAATGGCTTACTGTAGTTTTTGTTAGGCTGAACTTTCTTCAAGAAGCAAAAAGTTCAGGTTTTGATGCATATGTCTTTCGAAATAAGAATAGTCCAAAAGTCAGAAACTAGTTGTTGATTGAGATTAAAGTTTGAGATTGTTCTCTGAAACCAGCGATTATCGAGGAAAGGCTAGATAATAAGATGAAGGACATCGCGAGGTGCATTTCGAAGTGGTAGATTCTTTGGTTCAAGAGTTTCAGCTTTCTTTCGAAATTCAGTCCCAGGTAAAATCAACCCGGCAGATTCGGATTCTGGAGTGAAAATCGACAGAATTCTTCTTCCCCAAGTTACAAAAGATCCCAACCGTGGCTCGTTCGAAATCTCGAGGTTGGTGCCTCGACTTCTAGTGTAATAATCGGTTTCAGGAGGTCGGTTCAAAGATCGGAGGCCCATGTGCCTTTGACGGCAAACTTATGCTCCGAGACCTATCACCATGTACTTTGATATTGAGCAGTTTTAAATTTCTTGCCAGATTGCTGCGTAGGGGACTCTAGGTGCAGGTTCAGAGCAAACCTGCTATCTGGACCGACAGGGCCAATTCTCCCACCGATTTCTGGATCCCCTTCCTTCCCTCTTTTTCTGACATCCCCTTGTGAATCTGACATTCTTCTTTAATAGTGACCTCCGCTGGCATAAAGACCACCAAGAACCCACTTCCTCTATAACTTCCCTTTCTTGTCTTCTTCTTCAACTGCCTTCTACCATATACCTTTATTACCTCATTCACAATAGCCAAAGAACTTCTTTATCTATGTATACACCTTGAGGGACCCTCTATGGAAAACCTAATAATCTCTAGGACCCCCTCGATATAAAAATAGCACGGATGTAGGTGGTCGGTCAAACTATAAATGCGTATGTTTTTTTTATATCGTTCCCTCCCTCTTTTTTCTTCTTCTTCAGTCAATTCGTTCGAAACTAGACTAATTTTGCCCGTGTTTACATTTTAAGGTATCTTCAAGTGATGTATTCTGATGCTCCAGAAGACTCGAACCAAAATCAACATCTCCCAACTTTTCGATCTCATTTTCGTTCCAAAAAGAAAAAAAGAAAATAGGGAATTAAAATAGACGACGTTTCTTTTTGCGCTTCCTCGTCGAAAACGTCTGGAAACTGAAAATGTGACCAATTTTTTCGCCCGTCTCAAGGGGATTAGAGAGGAGAAGGAGGGGTGTTGAGGAGAAGGAATACATATCACTTTTTGAGATGTCTTTAGTTTTGGAACTATTGTATCAAATTGTTCTAGTTCTTTCTATTAATCATTCTAGACTCTAGGGTTTCTTCTAGTTTCTAGTTTGTGTGAGTCTAAGTTGGCCAAGTTTTGGAGCTTCTTTGATTTTCTGGTTTCCCGGGTTTCTTAGCTCTCTTTGGATCCGAAGATCTAAAAGTCTATCGTGACGATTGAGCATTTATTTTTAGACTATTTGTCTGAAAAAGAAGGTCAAAGATCTTCTCGAAAACAAAAAGTAACCCAAATCTAACGGATGGATCTCTAGGTTTTTAAAGATCGCCGCGAGGGCGGCAGTGATGTCCGTTGATGACAGAAACCTGGAGCTCCAAGATTCCATGAATTCCGTTTTCTGTGTCTTCCGGAACTCGACGTGATCATTTCCACTCATCTCGGCATACCTGGATGATCGTCAGGTCGTTCAAGTGGCACGGCTTTTTGTACGCCTTGCAGCTTGCTTGTGAAAACAGAGCACGTGGCGCAACCGGTTGCAGTGGTAACCGTTAATTTTGAGGTTCCGGGTTCGAAACTTTTTTCAAACGAAAGTTTTTCGAGCGAATTTATTCGGAATTCCGGCTTCTGAATCCAAGATCTTTCGTCCTTTCCCTACCATAAACAGTATACCCTATTATTATCTCTTCTTTCCCTCATAACAACATTTCGCTTATGTCACAAGTCCACAGCCGACACTTTTCAGCTGCTTTCTGATGCTGAACTCTTGCTCGTTTCGTTTTCCAATTTTCTTTGTTTCCAGGAATTGTTCTACTTCTCAACATGTCACTGAGAACACTATTGCAGAGATGATCCGACCATCTTGAAACTTGCAGAAAGAGAAAGTTGCTTGAGAAATATATGCTTCTGAATAAAAATACACATCTGCAACCGGGATACCTTGTTTTCTCGGGGATCTTTGGTTTCCGGTGTTTTCTTTTTCCGAAATGTTCCTGTTCCTTTGCTCTCCCACTCTCCTCTTCCCGGTGGTGGTGGTTTTCATAGAGGATCGCTTTTATCTTTGAGGAAACCCGATTTGCAGACAAAAATTTCAATTTCCTGCAAGTTTTCTGGGTGATTAAGTGTAGGCTTACTTGTGAAGCCTAGAGCATAGACTACAAAATTTTCGGCATAATTTTTGAAGCCGTTCACTTTTCGAAGGCATAATCTCGATGAAGCTTTGTTGGGATCCTTTAGACGCCCTATAACATTCCGGTCAGCGGTTTTCAGAAAACGTTTTCAGCTACAAAAATAAAGGTCCTGGATTGCTTGATACGCCCACAAAGTCACAGAAGCATCGGTTGGTTGTGAGCCAGTTTTCTAGTCTTCAAAGTTGACTTTCCTCTTTTTCAACTGGGAACTGTCAAAGTGTACCTTACTTTCTTTACCTTACATAGCCAGGGAGGTTCTCTGGGTCACAAACTTTCGGGTCTAGAGTTTCTATTTCTATTATACATCCGATCTTGTTCCAATGATTCCAGGAATGACTTCTTAAAATGTTTACCTCATCCCGAATCCCTATTGTTCCTTTTTTTCCTCTCTTTTCTCCTTTTCATGTTTTCAATTTCCTTTTTTTTTCTCCAAATGCACTCTTTCTCTCTGTCTCATTTCTCCGAAACAGTTTCACACCTCATTCGTCATTTCGATACTCTTAATTTCATATGCATAAAACGTCGAGCTCTTTCCTCTCGAGCCCCCCGTTTCGCTTCTTCCTATTCATCTTTCAGAACGTGTCGATTGTTCTCGTTGTGTCATTATACGTATCTGAAGTGGAAAAGGCCATGAAGACTTTTCTCTATATTCAATTTGTGTTTCGATCTTTCAATTCTCAAACACATGAATTTCTGAACGTTTTCTTCTCTTGATTTACGTACCCTTTTATATAAAAAAGTGCCTCGAAAGAAAAACACAAACTACTTTTTTCCAGAATTCAACACCCACAAAAATGAACGAAACGGATGGAAATTGGATGGTACTGAATGGATCCCCGAAATGCGAGTATCGAACAACCGCACAATCAGACTTCACTCTGTGGCTTGATGTGAGTGTTTCCCTCTTTTTCTTATACGCCTAGTGGGTTAGCGGCGCAATGTGGTTCCATGGTGTAGTGGTTAGCACTCAGGACTCTGAATCCTGCGACCCGAGTTCAAATCTCGGTGGGACCTATCGCTTTTTGGAATATTTTTGACTAGAATTTCCAACTTTCATGGGTGGGAAAGGGTTTGACAATGCACTATTTTCTTTCTGAGAATTGCGACTATTGAGATTTGAGTCGTCGCATATTCCATGTTCTCATGATAGTTATCCCCGGATATTTTTGTCTTCTCCTTAATCTCGTTAAACAGATTATGATGCAGACAGAGACTAAACTTCCAGTTTGTTCCTTCTAGACATGCTTTTTTAAGGGGACTTTTGACTTGATATAATCCTTCTAGAATGATGTTTTGAGCACACTGAAACAAAGTTCTATTCCAGGGACCCATCACAATCTCGGCCGCGATTTTCTCAGCCATCGGAACTGTCTACGCGATTGGATTTCTTCGCAACGGACATCTCAATCGGAGGATGTCAGCGGCTCTCTACACTCTTTGCCTCATGGATTTTATGCTCATGATGACTACAGTACTCTTTCTGAGCATCGAACCTCTCAGTATTCTCCTATGGGGATCCAACGTCTTTTATCAATACCAGGCGATGATTCTAGTCCTCTACGGAATTCGCAACAGTTTTGCCATGGCATCGGTATGTTTGAATTCTGATTATTCTCTAATCCGTTAATTTCCAGCCGATGCTTGTTTGTTACATCACATACATCCGGTATCGAGTTGTCAATAATCCACTTAAATTTGCGTCGAATTATAGTCGATCGGTGAGCACTCCGCTAGAAGAATCGATTCTGAACAAATAGGATTTTCAGAGAAAGTCAATATCCGCTGGAAAAATGAGCACGATTCAGCAGCCGTCCACGGAGTCTGCAAAGTTTACGATTTCGTTTCCCGCGGAGATGTTTTACGAGTTTCACTCCAGAAGTAGTGCGGGAAAACTTCGAGCCAACTTCAGAAGATTCTTCAAACCGTTTCTAGTGCCTAGTGAGTAACCTGAAAAGGGTCAAGAGTCTGATATCCAAATTTTGAGTTCTCCTCGTTATCCTCTGCTTTGTGACACATGCCACATCGTACTTCGAGTTCTTCCTGGTCTCTTGTTGGGATGAAGAGCATGAGACTGAAACCAAAATGCTCCACGCGGCTCCACTACGACTCACGGATTGGGTAAGTCGCGTCGGGTCCTGACTTCCGAAAAAACACTCGATTTTCCAGTACGTAAAACTCAAACTCGCCCTCACAATGGCCACCGAGACTTTGGGACCGATGATTTTCATTTCCACCCTGTCAGTGTTCACCGAGTACAAGATGCATGTGAATGTAAAGGAGAGAAGGAGGTTGTTCGAGAGTCAGAAAAGAAGTCGGGACACTCTGGTGACTGAGGAGTTGAAGGATAAGGCGTCGAAGGCGTTGGCGGTGTTCATAGTGGTCAAGTTTTTGATTTTGAGGTGAGTTCAAGAGTTCACATTCTGGCGGTCAAAACCCCGTTCACAGAATCCCCTAGTCGAATCGTTTCCAGAACCCTGCCCACTCTCATCGACCTCTACGAAGTGTTCATGGAAACCGACAGCCGATTCGGTCCCTTCATGACAATCGTAATCAGAGTCTCCGATTTCCTGGTCATCCTGAACTCCGCCACCAACACCCTCGCCTATTTCGGAAAAGTCCGCTTCGAAAAGTGAGTGTACATTTGGGGGGGAGCACCTGATTCTAAAAAGTCCTCCGATTTTGAGGTGTTTCAGATGGCTGGAACGGCGGATACGGTGTCGAATTGTGAAGAAGGAGGCTAAGGAGATTCTGAACACTTCGCTCACTGGATGATTGCTCCTTTTGCAGAACATGTTGAATCGCTTATTTTTTGTTATTTATTTGTTTGTTGAAATTCGGATCTGCGGGTGGACGGGTGATTTCTGTGAAAACTGTAGTACTCTTGTGTCAAAACCGATGCATTTATTATATTCTTGTGATCTCAAATAAAGAATTTCTGAAAATTCTTGGCTTAAAACCTATGCTCCGAAAGGTTCCAACATCAAACTTTTGAACGTGCGCGAAGACTAATCTTTTAAGTACTATACACCTCAGAAACGGTGAGATATATCAAAAAAGTGTAAACTATGAAAATGTGTGAATGGTGGTTTTACATGTTTTTGTAGTTGTCAACTTTTTGATAACTTCAGCCGTTCTTGAGATATAACGCTTTAGAGTCAAGTGCAAATCTATAGACGCGCAGAGAGACTTCCTCGTTTCTCTGCGTCTCTTTCTCTTTGTACCCTATACAGGAATCTCACAATTAGTTTTAAAACGTCCGATTATGAAATGACTGGTTGACGACTATCACTTTATTGAATTGGTCATGGTACAGTACAGAGAAAAATGAGTAGGACTCAAGACAGAAAAATAGAATCCAGGACAATTAAGAAATACAAGAAAAGTTGGAAATCAGTGGTCGAAGAACATGTTGACATTCATGTTGAACGGAACCGCCCCCAAATTGAATCTTTGCGCATCGATGAGTGGCGGGAAGTCGCTGTTCGAACTTCCAGAACTAGACGGTGGCGAGCCGTTATCGGTTTTGTCTCGCTGACGACGGTTTTTGAACCAGTTCGAGATCTGAAATGAGGGTTTCTCAAATCTTGGAATTAGATGAAGCATACATACCTGCACAACTTTCAGCCCCGTGGCTCTTGAAATCTCCCGCTTCTGCTCTTGACTAGGATACTGGGTCACGTCGTTGAAGAATTTCTTCAAATACTTTCTACTGGAATCCTTGAAGCTGTACACAGTCTCCTCTCCGTCCCAAATGGTCTTTGGCGGCGGGAACTTCCTTCGCAATCTGTACTTCTCCACCGGATTCAACTCCTTGCCCCTCTTCAACTGACTCTCCTTGTACCTGGCATAGTGCCAGATCTCTTGAAGATCCGAGAAGAATGAAGCATGGAAGTTGCGATTGTTCAGGAGATGGAACAGTCGCTCAAACTGGTTCGAATGGTAGAGTGAGTAAGTGTAGGCTGAAATCGGATATGTTATGATTATGGGCGGGTACTAAAAAGAGTAGGCGCAATCGTAAATGGTGTCAAATTCGAGGAGGGTAGGAAATCACGCAATCGGGTGGGGAGGGATCACGGGAGGTATCATGGGGAGTTGTTGCGTTTATATGGATATGGGAGGGAATAAGATCACCACAAGTTTTGTAGACGCGTAGGTAACGGTAACGGGTGTCCCTCGTGCTATTATCTCAGAATTTTCTATAGAAAATACTTGTGGTGATCACCGAGGAGTCTAGAGGTCGAAAAGATGTCTAGCTACGACATCGGGAATCATCCATATATGTTGTGGCTCACAATTTTTCTCAAAGTCAGACCGGAGAGTGTGGGAGGTTCGAACAGAGTGGTCTAGTCTAAAAAAGAAGTAAAGGTGGACCTCGAGTTTGAGAATGTATAACTTTGAAGGGCTTGTCCAACTAACGCATTGGGAATCGGGAGTTTCGAAAGTCCAGCTTATAAATGATAAAAGTCAAACTCAGAAGTCTGGACCTCAGATCTCAGGCATGAAGGTCAGCCTTACTTATCAAAGTTTTCAGAACTTCTAATGAGCCCACTCAAAACACTAAAAGGAAAGGGGCGAAAACTGGAATGATCCTAGAAGTGTATGAAAGTGCACCAACTCAAAACCTACAGTAACCCAGTTTGTATTCGAATGAAGATCGATCAGAATCGAGGTCTCTTAATTTCCGGCTCAAACATGCTCAAATTATGAACTAGATTTCAGATACACTATGAAACCCTCGGCTCTTTTACTCACCTACTACAATCGCCTCGCTTCCAAAATGATCCAACGCATTTGATCCATACGTTGTCTTCAACTGATTGAAGAACGACACCAGCCGCTCACCATCTCTCGCTTGAAACAGTGACGTGCAGATGACTTCCATCTGAAACTAGACGTCTAGAACTTCAGACTGTTTCCCACTGACCTGCTCCAAAGTATACTCGTTCATCGCGAATCCGAACGTCGATAGCGCTGGCGACGTAACAGAAGGCGTAGGCGTCGGGATTACAGATTGAGGTGTCAGAATATGAGAAGCGGGAGGCGAGAGCTCGTAGGGCGGTGCTCCAGATGATGTAAAATGAGAAGGCGTCGAGAGGAGTGAAGACGACGTCGAGGATGTTGTCGTCGACGAAGCGACGAGGTACGGTTGATTGGGATGTGGTGGGGGTTGATAGCAGTCGAAATATGAAGAAGTGTCGATGAGGTGGTGAGGGTCCGTCATGAAATAGGATTGAGGAGGCGGAGGCAACAGGTTACTCATAATCTCCACGACGTTCCCGCAGGGCAGGTGGGCGGAGCTTATTGGGAGGCACAATATTGTGATGGTACTGTACGGACCACCACACACACCTGTAGGAGAGAGAGAGAGAAGAAAGCAACGGATTAATTATAGGCGAGAATATTCGCAGGGGTGTAGAATTGGAGAAGCTCCTATTCGTTTGAAATATGAATCCGCTTATAGAAGGAGAGGAGGGATGGTCCAAATTAATTGGATGATGATTTCCGACTTTTTGTTTTGCGAAGAAGACGACGAAGAAAATGATGACGAGTATTCGGGAAGGAAGAATGAAGAAGAGCTTCTGAAAAGAAACAAAGTGCACCGACTTCAATGGATCTCCGATTACCTTCTCTCTCTCTTTTCATTCAAAACATTTCGAGGGGGCTGCTGAATTTTTCAGCAGTCTCCCTTAGTTTCCAAGTGTATTTCGACGTTTTCTTGTCTCGGATTACGGTAGTTTTTAAAGTTTTCAATTTGAAACATGATGTGAAGTTTCGAGTTTTTTGACGGAAGGGCTTCAAGTTGGGTGGGATGTTTTGAAACTTGAATTTCAACAAATTTTCTGTTGAAAATTGGAAAACTTATAATAGTTCCCAATCATTCGATTTGTCTGAAATTTTGTGGGTGTATTAAGCAATTGTAGATCTTTGTTTTGGTTGTTGATAACCTTTCAAGAGAACTTCATTAAAGTAGGTTACAGTACTGATCTAAAGTCTATCAGGTGTTTTTAGTAAAATTTGTGGACTTAAAAAAACGTTCACAATGATCCCATTTACTTGAAATTTTGGCGGTGTATTGAACAACTTCAAATCTGTATTTTTGTAGTTGACAATTTTTCTGGACAACCGCAAACAGGTCAGTTAGGTGTAGTTTAACCAAAACTTGAGGTCGTGTCTCGGTACCCGACCTAACTGGCTGGCTTTCTGGAAAAGCCTACAAAATTGAAGCCCATACGGTAGTTTAATACGCATAAAAATTTTGTTAAATACACATACACAGAAATCAAATCCTTAGGAACCTGGCACTGGAAATTCATTATCTTTTGATCAGTACTGCATGCTTGAGTATTGGCTCTTCGAAGTATGACCAAATTTTTCAAAAACACAATCATGGTGCAGGTCATATTCCCAATTTTCTAATGGTAATGTATATGACAACAACAACCAAGAGACGTAGGAGCAACCCTTTCGAAAGAGATCATTTGTTGGCTGGAGAAGGATAGGCAATGCTTCCGGGAAGAGACACCAGATGGTGACTGTTTATCCGATAGACGGTAGATGGTGGGTTTGAGAAGGGTGTCAATAAGGGTGCTCGGTGGTTAGCTGTCGATTTCAGTTTCAAGAAATTTACTTACCTCTCATCTTTTTGTGCCAGTTGTATAGCTCTAGAGTACAAAACCAATTTTTTCGATTGTTTCACTCTATAAGATTTGGAGATAATTTGGGAATATTACTGTATCGAAATCGTTCAAAAGTTTCTGAAAAATAGGCTCTCGAACCGACAATAAATTCAAAAACCTGTCTTAGGAGACGCCTTCTTTAGTCGAAATCCAATTAACTCCAAACCATCGCCAGTTGATAATCATGTTCTCCGATTTCCGGACCCATCTGCCGTCATTCCATGAGCAATTCTTTTGAATGTTTTTTTATTACACAATCGACAGTAGTTCTTGTCAATTGGCAACATTGCTTCTAGGAAGGTCCATCGTTTCTTTTTTGTTGGTAGTTCTGGAGATGTGAATCACTCGGTTTCGACCTGATAGATTCTGATTGATCTACAATATAAACTGCACAGAGCTTTTTTTCCCCCGTATCCTTACCTAGACTGTAAAGTCTACAAAGCCTGGTCTTTCAGAAATTAAGAGCATGGCATGCGAGCCTTCTAGGCTCTCAAACCACCCAATTAATCTTTATAAGATTCAACTTATTTTTCACACTCTAACATTCTAGGTTGATTAGAAACCAGACCCCTGTACTGGCATTCGTTTCGCAACCCCCCTTACCATACCGTATACCATCATGAAGTGCACGCTAAGTATATCTGACCGGGTCACTTTACCCCATGCCTAGTAACTCTCTTATCGCGCAAGGACACCTGTGTGAGCTAATTTAGTCACTTCCTCCCGGATACATCTGCTCCCCACACTATTATAATGGTTTCAACAGCAGTCAACACCTCTCTTATCGTCCATGGTTTCGATCAGATATAACCATCAACAGGTGGAATCGATTGGTAATAGGTGTCACTAATAATGGTTGACTTGTTCTCCCACTTTGTTGGTTTAGATGGCGTTGGAGAGATGTTGCGTAATTAGGAGGGAACACGTGTAGTGGGGAAGCAAGGAGAATCCGGTAAACTTTCCCAAGATGTAAAGCTCACTAATATGATACTACGGAGCTGAAACATCCACTATTCATATTTTTTCTTAATTGAAGGTGTGAAAGTTTTCCTTTGGGAAGAACGGATTATCACATCGCTGGCTCGGACGGTATGAATTGGTTGCCGCTAGCTAGTCTAATGCAATGTCTCAGTTGCCAGTTTCAGACCAATTAGCTGTCGCCACAAATGCCTATCATGCGTTCCCGGCGGTTTACACTTGACTTTTCAGACGTCTAGTCAGAACTTGAAGGACAAACATGTATAATAGATGAGTTCTATGAAGTGAGAGCCTCACTGAGAGATCATGTTATTTGGATTCCACTCATCATATTTAACAGTAAAAAATCTAAATCTGACGTGATACTTTTGAAGCTGAAAGTGAAAGTGAAACGCCCGTCTTTGGGTCACTCTGTTTTTGAGCATCTCACACACTTGAATTTTTACGGTTAGAACATCCGGTTTCAAGATGTCCCGGAGCCCATCGTAATCATGATTTGAGTCCAACATCCTCTTGACATCTTGATGGACCATCAGCATCTTGAACGCAAAAACGACCAATTTGAACTGTCAAGAGTCTTCAGGTTTGGTTTCTTTTCGGCTTCCCTCACATCAATCTGCAGCCTTTGGTTGAAGACCGTTGAAGTCATTTAAAATCAGAAGTAAATTTTGGGAGGGTGGGTTCTGGTCGAGCATCCTGTGTTCTCTTGGTCCGTAAGTCTTCTTCTTCAAAGTGAGGAAAATGAATCACCTTTTTAAATGAGGAGGGCTGTTCAAAAATAGCTGTACAAGAAATGAATCTTAATGCCTTGTTTCAGACTTGGAAAGTACTGAAAATCATATGGAGTTTAATGCAGTTGTAAAAATCAAGATTACAAAAGAAGGGCTAGGAAACTCTGGAAAGAACGCAGCATATAGCATTTTTTGGTCAGTTTTAGGCGGGATATAGCACTTTGAAGGTTCACACCTTGCTTCCCAAGAGCAAAGTGACTCTGCCCAGAAACAAAAGATTCCATGAATTCGATTAGAGTTGTTCGCTCTACAGATACCAACACACCCGTCTCATTCAGATTTCTTCTTCGATTTTCAATAATTTCTCGACTAGTGTGTTCTTGTTCAAAGAGTGAGAGATTCAAAAATGCTCTATTTTTCCCACATTTCTGAATTCAGGTACTGTTTTCCAAAGTTTCGGCATTTGCCGTCAATAAAATTTTATCTTAACCCGTCATAATCCAAAGACCAACGGAAGTATCTCAATTTTTTTCAGCTCAACCCTTCCATTCCGGTCCCCTAGTTGTTTTGTTTGCTCAGACGCCCTTCTGCATGCCACCCATTCCTCGCCACACTTGCATCATCATCAAAAGTGACAAGATGACCGCTCTAATGACCTCAATATGTAGCCTCTATTGAACTTTCAATATAACCATGCATTACAGTACTTCCTTCCTTTCTCTCCTCTTACTTGGTTTCCAGCAGGTGTGTGTTGTCAAAATACCAGCATAACCTATACTTAGATACAGGTTCATGCCCTATTAGCACTGACCAGCTGGCCCCCATCCAACTTGAGGAGTGGACCCCCTGTTGTTCTCAATGTCTTCGTATTTCAACCCTCTCTTCAGTTTCGCGGATTATGGAAATGCTCCGTTTCGTGAAGAACGAGCCGGAAAGAGCTCCGAGCAGGGGAGCGTCACATTGATGCGATAATTGTGACGTGGCTTCGGGGATACGGTGGTTTCGGAAGTGAAGTGAAAGTGGACGAAGATTTATGGACTAGTAGCTTTCGTCGGAGCACAAAAAAGAAGTGAAAGTGCGGATGAGGAGAGATGGAAGACGGGCATAATGGTTTTTTTGATGGACGAACGACGGATGAGTGGAAACGGAGTGGTTTCTGTGGTCTTGGAGAGGGAGAGCACATGTTCTGGGAGATTTTGATCTGGAAAAGTTATGGCTAATGGAGATTCAGTTTCAAATTTCAGTGATTCGATTTCAGAGTTATTTTCAGAAAGAAACAGAGTTTCCCTTTCGGCGATTGAGATTACCCAACCAAAATACATCGGCAAGTTTCGGATTTTCAGTTTTTCACATTTTCAGATCTGACCCCTCGCTATCGAAATCCAAAACCCCACACACTTCCCCCTTCGTCCAATTTCCTGAGCAAAGATTAACGGAAATGTTAATGTCTAGTTTTTATATAATGCACTTTTCACTACATCTGGACAATTGCAAAAAATTTGAACTTTTAGAATCTGAATCATGTCTGGTTGTGTTGGTCTGCAGCTGGCTGGTGAAGGGCTAGAAATAAACGAAAAGGTCAAAAGAAAATTTTCAGAATGGGTTCAGATGTTTCAGTTTCAGATTTGGACAAATATGAAAGTCAGCAACACATTTTCAGCATTGCGAAATCTGAATTCTGAAAATTTGCGGTAAAGTGTTGAGTCACAAAGGAGAAATGAGGGTTTAAACACTGCTTCCGGTTTCACAAAGGCAACCAACCTGTCAATTTGATAATGTCAAGTTGATAATATCTGATTGGCAGACACATACACACAACCATTTAGACGATAGGTTTTGGGGAGAAAGTTTAAATAGAAAAGTAGTTGAAACTTGACAAATATCACAGATTTCTCCACAAGAGTTACCTTTTCCAAACATGATTTATTTTTTCTTTCGATCGGATTGACCAGAAAAGTTAGCGCAGACCGTGTGAATCTGCCATGAGACCTGTACCAAATGTCGGATCCTGCTAGTGAGAGAGTTTTGAAAGGAATCGCAATATGAATTGTACAGTCCTGTGATATGTCTTAACGGTAGTTTCTTCTGATCGTCGCCGTCATTTTCGTTGTCTGTTTTCAGGTAAAGCCACATTTTTTTCTTTCGATGAGAGATTTCCCGAATATTCTAGGGACTTCGATTTTGCTTTGGGACCATGTTTCCTTCTGCAGTTGACGAATCCCGGGATGACGAATCGTGTATCGTAGTAGAATCACGGAAGAAAAACAAAATTTCGAATTGAAACTTTTGACAATCCCAATTTGCCACCTTTCTCTCCAAAAGAGTTCCTTTTGAACAGTAATTTTTTTCATCGAATTCAGACCGCTGGAAATCAAGTAATGGTTTTGAAAAACTCAGGTAAAACTTCAAATTTTGGTCATTAGTGACCAAGGTTCTGCGTCAAGCCTCTTCTGTCTATCTTCTCTGATAAAAACAAAGTTTTCTGCTCCAAAATTAATGAAATCAAGGACAAAAAACCACCATTGTTTTCAGCAGCCAAATATCCTCTCGAAATCAGTAAAAATAGAAACGGCTGTCATCTCGGTCTGCGGTAGATTTTCTTTCGAATCAAATAATTTTCATCAAATTCGCTCTACTCGAAATCGAGTTATGGTCCAAAAAAATCAGGGCTAAATTTCTAACTTTTTCAGGTATAGTCCCCCTGACTTGTGCGGTTGCAGTAGAAGTCAAGTAGACACATCCGAAAACCAAAAAAATAACGTCTGAAATTGATAAAATTCTAGCTTTCCCAAGTGTGTTACTATTCATCTACCTACAACCTCGTTATTCATAGGAGCCTCCTCAACTCATCCTCCAATTTCTGAACTCTTGAACAACCAAGCTTTTTTCTGTTTGAAGTGTTCTTTGGAACGTGCTCCCCTTTCTCTTTTAAAACATTCGCCTTCTCCTCTTATCCGGTTTGCCTCCCCCCTCTGCAACGTTTAGTCTGGCGCGGCGCCCCCATCTCTTATCAGTGTTGCCAGTTCGCTCCCTTAGCACCCCAACACATTCCAGTCTCTTCATGTTTCTTTTCTTGTTGCTTGTACTTTCAGAAGTGCACTTTCTCTTTCCTTCTTATTCATCTGCTTCTTCTTCTTCTCTCAGCTCCACTGGGTGGCACCATCGGCCTTCTTCCTTTTTCCTTTTCCCCCCGTATCATTTGCCTCGACCGCCCTCTTCTTCCTCTTCTTCTTCGTGTCCATCTCCTTCGATTCCAGTTCGGAATAGCCTCCAAAAGTACACCGTCTGCGTGCGTGTGTCTCCAACCCAATTCAAATGATACTTTCACCGAAAAAGTGCATCCTCTCTGCCTGTCTCACGGGGGGCCCTTGCTGCTGGCGGTGCCTGTCAGTGTTCGCACTCTTTTTTTTTTCGCCTCTTTTCCATCTGAACAAGGACACTTTACAAAGAACATTTTGTGTGTGTTGGATGAAGGGAAAAAAGGGAATGCATGTGCACCGAACGGAGAAATAGCGTTGCGCCATGTGGAGACGCAGAGAGGCAGAGAGAAAAGGAACGGAGCGCGGAATTTGGGGAACGAACGAATTGCGATGGCGGAGAAAGGAAAGGAGGGAGATTGTTTCGTGTGTTCCCATTTTCACTTTCAACCTCATGTCTATTCACTTTTTACAGACGGGTCTGAAGAAAGCGAGTTTTAGGTAGGTTTAATGGAAAGTGATAAGGGGGATATTAGTGTAATGAGGGAACTACCTAACATGAAGAGAAAAAACTTCCTAAAATGGGAAAACTGAAAAAAGGAGGAGTCATTATATCATAAGCGTGATGTAAAGATTAGGATTGAGAAATCAAAGGTATCAGTATTCAGATCTTTTGAGAGTTGGGGCTTCCAGGACCATAGGTTTTCTGAAATCTGCACTTTCAAAACTTGAAGTCTAAAGTTCTGTGTTCAGGATTTTAACTCTTGAAATTTAGGGTCGAACTTTGAAATTCCAACGTTGAACTTTTGAACTCAATCTGTATCCCCTGGATTCTAGAAGTCTTGTAAAATCCGGACACTTTGAATTTTGGATCTTCGGATATACAGTGGCGAGAAGTGGTGAGTGTACCTCTGTTCAGCGATTCATAACTTTGTTATAACTTGTCCAAAACTCATAAACTTTTTTGTAAAATATAGAAAAAGTTTTCAGTAACACACGGATAAGTTTTTTGAACGTCTAACATTTTCAGAATCTCTAGAATACTTTCAGATGTAGACGTCACCAGGAAATAAAAATAAAAACTTTTCCTAAATTTGTCCCTTCAGGCTGTTTTTTAGATATAATGTGTCTGACAGTTTCAATAGTCATCATGGAAAGTTTGGTGCACTTTGAACGACGGGTTCTCAAGTTATGATGCTCGGACCCAAAAAGGGATGGTTTTTCTCGTTTTCTATAACTCGGTTGAAAATAGTTCAAATGAGCTCAGATATTTACGAAAGATGCGTTTTAGGTTTATCTACAATCTTCTGTTAAAATTTCAAATTTTGGAAGAAAAAAAATTTTTCGTCTAGTTCAACTGTTTTCCTTCAAATTTTTTGTGTTGGACCAAAAAAAAATTTTTCTTCCAAAATTTGAAATTTTAACAGAAGATTGTAGATAAACCTAAAACGCATCTTTCGTGAAAATCTGAGCTCATTTGAACTATTTTCAACCGAGTTATAGAAAACGAGAAAAACCATCCCTTTTTGGGTCCGAGCATCATAACTTGAGAGCCCGTCGTTCTAAGTGCACCAAACTTTCCATGATGACTATTGAAACTGTCAGACACATCATATCTAAAAAACAGCCTGAAGGGACAAACTTTGGAAAAGTTTTTATTTTTATTTCCTGGTGACGTCTACATCTGAAAGTATTCTGGAGATTCTGAAAATGTTAGACGTTCAAAAAACTTATCCGTGTGTTACTGAAGACTTTTTCTATATTTTACAAAAAAGTTTATGAGTTTTGGACAAGTTATAACAAAGTTATGAATCGCTGAACAGAGGTACACTCACCACTTCTCGCCACTGTATGTTTTTTCTCAACTTTTAAGATCCAGGTGAGACCTTGTGAAGCAGATTCTCATGTTTTAAATTTTGAATTCGGATCTTTGGGAGTCTCAATTTTCCGAAAACTGGACCGCAACTTTTGAGGTCTGGGATTTGATTGTTAAAAATCCGATTCTGAATTCCTGCAGTTGATTTCTGATATCCAGAATCTAAATATTCTATCCAAAATATCAAAACTTGTAAAGTGATAATTTCCGAATTTCCTCAGATCAAAGGACCACATTGTACCTCGTCAAATCTGTCTCAACTTTTGAGGTTTGGCTTGAACTTCTGACATCCTTATTTCAATCTTTAGGATCGGGTTTTCATCTCATGAATTCTGAAAGTGAGCTCCCAAATCTGAAAGCAAAACTTCATTAGAACAACTTCACTAGGTCATAACTCAAGTCTCCCTGACAAACTTTCGGTGTTACATTCCAAAATTCGAATCTGCAGCGTCGATTTTACCTTGTGCCAGATAATGAGACCTCCCAAAAGTTTCACATCCCTCATAGACCCTCTCCCCTCATCTAAGTTAATAATTCATAATCCACGACGCCAATTTTTTGACGTCTCCTAGCTTCCTTGGCCACTTCTAGTGACCAAATCGAAAAATCGGCAACACTGACAGTCGAAGTGATGATCCGGTTTTATGATGGTGGCAGACAGTCTCTCAATGACCGAATGCACTTTTGTTTCTGTCTGTGCGTACCTACTCTGTCTGTGCTGTCTGATGATGACCTAGATAGGGGGTAGATTGATTATCATTTTCATACCCTTTTTCGGTTTCAACCCCCCGAACCAATTTCATTTCCCATATTCAAGGTGTGCACTTATCTGAAATCCTTCTCTGAGATTCTGATTTGATTTCTAGATTTCTAGATTTCCAGCCGTCACACTATATCACTAATCATAGTGCACTTTTACGCCGACATTCAATCCCCCTTCGTGTCCGCCCGGGGCGCCGCGGTGCCAAGTGCCGAGAAGTCTGGCGTCCAAGAGTGCTTCTTCTCTTTCTCCAAACCTCCACTGCCGCCACACTCTCTCTCTGGCCGAGAAGTTTCAGCCTCCTCGACCAGTGCCAGGCGCCTCCATCTGCCCTCTTTATCTTGCTCCAAGAGCCGGCGGCAGCAGCAGCAGAAGCAGCCGTTTCTGCTCCAACACCAAAACCTTTTTCCTCTTCTTTCGCCTCGTCTCCGCCGTGTGGGCGGAGCTGCGATGACTCGCGGAGAGCGTGGCGCGCGCAGTCGCTGTGCCAGGCTCGGTGCCGAGTGTACTTTTGTAAAAGTGCACGGTGACGCGCGGTCCGCGGAAAGCGCCACGGAAGAGGCAGTGTATGTGGGTGAGAGGGCGCCGGAGGGAGAAGGGGGAGGGAGGGAGGCGACGGGAAAAAAAAGAGAAGAAGAAGAAGGAGTATTCGGTTTTAGTCTCGTCGATCGCAGTAACCCCGCCGGCCTTCGTCCGAGGGCACTGCTCTCTTTCTCTTTACACATTTCGAGGCGCCCGGCTCCCGGCTCCTCCTCGTCTAGAGAAGGTCCAGTCTCATTCTAGCCGCTCACCCTCAGTCGCGTCTAGTTTCCTCCGGTTGCCCATTAGGTGCTAAAAGATGGCACATGAAAGAGCGAAAGAACAACAACGCAACACTCCCCTTATCCCATAATCGTCTCCCACAATTTGACACCCCCATGTTTCTTCCGCTTTGAGGTAAGCTAATTGCTGCTATTCCACTATTACTGTTCCATCTACTACAAAGGCGGTAAGTGTGTTGATTGTTTTCTTTTTCGGTGTCAAAGTTGAGGTAGGTGCGAGAAATGACGGACTGCAAAAGACATCGTTCATTGTCTCTCAGCTGCTTCAACTGTGGCTACCGAGACAATTTTTTTTTTGGGGGAAAGGTCCTGGTGGAAGATGGGTGGCAAGAGGATTAATCAGCGCATGAAATGCCTGGTCCGTGGTTGGAGGTTGGAGGGACCGGGCCAGATGGGGAATACGGTAGGGTTGGAAGGAGGAGAGAGGAAGGGAGGGGAAGCAAGAAGCTGAATTGGAGGAGAGGGGGGAGAGGAATATCCCTGGATAGTATAGCTATAATGGATGGGGGTTTTCTGGAACGATGGAGCATGTTGTAGTTTGTTGGACTGTGAGATTCTTCGGCTTCTTCAGTTGAACATTCTGCAGATTTCTGAGTGAGAATCTGAATCTGTAGGATCGATTTTACTTGCAGCTTGAACAAGAAGTTTAATTAAAGAGACCGAGAAATCTCACATTGTAGAGGAGATTCTGGAAATCAAATAAAATGGAAGAAGAAGAAAACAATGGAGAAACTGAAGAGTCAGTTGAGTTTTGAAGTCCGGGGAAGGTTGGGTACTAGACAAATTTCAGTCGTTCTGGGATCTAGAATCAAGTTCAGGTTTGTGCTGGGTCCAAAAATTATCAGAATGTTGATTTCTGAACTTTTGGGGAGGATCGGATTTCTTAAAGAACTGTGAGCCAAGCACGATCAGATTTGGAAGAAACATAAGGGAGTTTTAATCAAATTGAATCGAAAATTTTCAAACAACTTTTGATACTGGAATCTGGGATCTAGGTAAAAGACAAGGCTCAGGTTTGATCTAACACTATCCAGACATTTTTTTCATTTTTTCAGAATTTTTTATTTCTGCAAAGCTTAGATTACTGTACTTTAAAAAAAACAAGAAAGGTGCCTCATCTAAAATCTTGAGGTTTCTGAAGGTATAAAACGTTTGTGTTCCAGCGAATACATATTTTGTGTTGGTGCAATTCGTCTTAAAAACAACGCATGACACGTGATTCATCCCTCGGACATCGTGTTTTTGATGAGGTTTTGGAGCGGATAAAGGTACTGTAAGCCTTCAATCTTGAGCCAGTAATAGAGCAATAAGTCGAAAACGTTTCAGCAATTTTTCGATTGTCTAACTTTTGAGTCTTTCCCAATTCAAAACGTC
Source organism: Caenorhabditis sp. 40 LS-2015 (assembly GCA_900536305.3). Classification (NCBI taxonomy): domain Eukaryota; kingdom Metazoa; phylum Nematoda; class Chromadorea; order Rhabditida; family Rhabditidae; genus Caenorhabditis; species Caenorhabditis tribulationis. Next base: position 92,425 of record LR543342.1, read on the forward strand.
ACGGGTGAATCTCGTGATTTATGGATTGTTTGAGGTCTTGTGATGTTCTGAGGAGGGGGAGTTTTTCGAAACGAGGCGTTCAAACATTCTCGAACTTTTTTGAGTTTTTGGAAGAAACGTTGCTCCAGATTTTTGACACAAGATGGTCAGTTTTTTCGTTGTTTTTGGTTGAAGGAGGTCGATTTTGAAAACAGAATCCAACATATGGTTCTGGTCTGGATATTGGCAGCCAACCTTAACCTCTCAGTCTCCAAAGCCTTCCATTGTTTTGAAATTACTCCCGATCCCATGAATCAAAAAATGAAACTTTGCAGATTCTGAAATTATTGTTTGCTCTCTGGAACAAAACCACATCAAAACTCCTCTTATCAGTTCCCCAACGATCAAAACATTTCGAAATTTCTAGAACCTCATGGGGCGGAGTCTTTGGGTACTGTAGACGATGACGACACTGATGAAATCGATTTTCGAAACTGTTCGAAACAGTTTTTCACCTCATTTCCCTTTTCTAGACCGGTTTCGTGTTCCTTGTCGCCCAAAAAGTACATCATCAGCACTTTGATGAGACCACAGCATAATCTTTGCAATGAGTCTCAAAGAGGAAGCGTTTTCGAATCAAACGGTAAATCGAAAGATCAAGTTTTTTGCATCCGAGAATTCCGTTGAAGGTTGAAGATGTCCTTTGCAAAGGAACGAAGATTCCGAATGAAAAAAAAACGTCTGCACCCTTCCCTATCCAATTCGATTCCATTCAATTCGAATTTCGTCCCTCATCTCCCCCTCCATCCATCTCACCTTGATGATGATACCATCGTTTCTGGGCAAAACGTCTTCCAAATAGGGAACTACGGTAGACACGTCCCTGGCGTCGTGCCTCGCCAGCCAACAGCCGTTAGTCCGATTTGCGGGAGAGGCGCCGCCCCCCTCTGGTTTCTCGCGCCCCTCCGATTCTCATTCACTACTCCAGGGGCGCCCTTGCCTGTCTCTCTCTCTCTGGCCATCGCCAGCACCACTTCATTCCGCTCCCAGTCCCTTTCAAGCCGCTCCCCAACATATTCTATTATTCCTACCACGTCTTCTGAATATTCTGAATACTGTGAAATTAGGAAGGTAAGTTTCTCAACAAACCATTCGGGGTGTTGAGGTAGGCTCAGTAGATGCGAGTCGCCCAGTTTCCTCACATCTTCTGCCCTAGCTCACCATCCCCTATGCTCAATTGTTTCTTTTGATGTGTTTCTCGACCCAAAACAATTGACACTTGTTAGGTAATGTTTTCAAACGATCAAGAGAGGTCGGAGCGCCTTGCCTTTCTTCCACTAAATGGTCATTTAGGGATTAGCTCGGGCCCTTTCGGAAGGTGCTGGATGCTCTCTCTCTCTCCAAAAGCCAAAACAATCGACAGGTGCTTACGGAGAGAGAATTAAGGGAGAGGAGACGGACTACCGGTTGGACGGTTCGATAGGGGAAAGGAAGTCAAGGGGTTTGCTGATGGGATGAAAAGTTTGATAATCGATGCTGAAACACAAAATCGATAGCAAAAAAAGGGAGTAACGGGGGAATGAGAATGCTGGTATGAGAACGAGATGGGACAAACTTTGAAGAACGGTTGAACGATTCGGGCATTCTTTCAAGCTCAGAAATTAGGTTGAAAAGAGGGTTGAGTGTTTCAAACCAGCCTTCTGGAAGATTCAAAACTCTTTGAAAAAAATATCTTCAAGATCTTGGTTTCCGTTTCAATGAGAGGAAGATGGAATATGTATTTAGCAATCTGCAAGAAGGAGAACGGGCACATAAAATTCGAAGATTTCGCATGGGTTGGATCTGAACATCTGATAATAGTCTGATGGATTCTAGAGAGACTGGGGGTCGGTCCTTGGACTAGTTTTCAGAACACAAAACTGTTAGATTGAAAAATCTGACGGCCTCAAGTTTTTAATCCTTTTTCTCAGATTTCGGAACTGTTGGAGTCTGAAACTTCATTCCTAAATATTCCGGGAAATCGAATCCAACTCTATGCATGTCAAATTGTATCAATCTAGTCTGTTTTCTGATACTTTCTCGAACATTGGGCATCCCAAAGTTTCGTTAAATGTTCAAAAAGAATTGTATGAATCTAAAAAAAAAACTACAGGCTTCTTCAAACGGGCTACATGAGCTACATGAGTTCAAAATTGTTTTCAGCGACTTTTTCTGAAATTTGAATCTACAACAAATCATCAAAATCGACTCCCAATAGTTTGAAGGATTTATTGAATTTATCTCAGCCATCTGAACCGTCTGATTTTCGGAAAATGAGTAGGATTTTTGTCTACTCCTGATAGTTTTCCGAAACGTATCCATTCGACTTCATCCTGTTTCTGAAATTTAATTTTGGATGAATCTCGGTTGACTTCTGAAACTTCATTTATTGGCTTTACCATTCTTTTCTGGGTCTTAAAAATTCTAATATTCCAGTCGTACATATTCATTCGCCTGCATTCTGTGCCTTGTGCTCTGATCCCACCGTATACATATACATGTGCTCCATGTGCTCAAGAGTTCAAACCACCAAAATCACCTCCTCCGCATGCGTAGATTTAATCATTGTAATCGAAAACATTTCCCGAAATCGACTTCTCTAATCCTATGCACTTTCTTAGAAGTTCCCCCTAGTCAAACGAAACGAGGAACTGATTTCTAGAAAAGTACAATAGTAATATGGACTTTCAGATGGATTTGGATCAAGCGGCTTCTGTTTCATGTACTATTAGAAGTACTCTGATGATTATTATCGGGTGACGTTGCCAACGAATGAAGTCTCGAAAAGATGTTTGGAGGAAAGAAGGAACTGGAATGAGGGATTTTTTGAAATCTTGATTCTTCTGAAGCGGATTTTTACACACTTTCAGATGTGAACAAAGTTAGCTACCGTAACCCGAAACCGAATATCGGAGAAAAGAAAATAGAGAAGCCTGAAATTAGGACCATAAATTTGAAAGCGTCTCCTCTCCGAGAAATGAAAGTGGTGATTTACACTCTCTCTCTCTCCTCAATCTTCTTTTCTCCTTCCAATTCTTCGTTTTCTTCCATTTTCTCATTGCTCATCTTGTCGCCAGAATGGGAGAAAACGATGAAAGGAAATGGATGAATTGCACACAATTGAAGACTACCGTAGTCTTGCAGACGAGATTCGAAAAAAAGTGTGATGAAGTTTCTTCTGAAGGTTTCGTTACGTTCGGAACTGGTTGGGAGAAGAGAAAAGGTCAGACTTTTTTTTGAGAAAAGCGATGGGAATCTGAGATAATGGGAAAACGTCAAATGAGGTTGGAAGGTTTATAGAAAACAGGTGGAAGTTCTGAAAAAATAACTTTCAGAATAGATCGTTGTTATCCCAATTCATTTTTTGAGCTAGAAAAATGTGAGAATAAATTTGAAATTCTTGTATTGGCTAGTAGGCTTGTTTTCAATTCAAAAACTGGAAAAATATTAAAATTGCGATTCAAGGTTAGCAGTGTACGGTAGGTTGAATGTACATTTTATTGAATCTTGACTGTTTTCAGTGAATTCAGTTTCGAATTCGGTGAATTTCAGTTTACATCTTTATGTTCCGTATTTCCTATAATAGACCGACACATCCCATCAGTTTGATCAAATTTACCTTGGTTTCTGTAACAGATATGAAAAAGTTGTCAACTAACAAAATATGCCTCACGTTGTGTGCAAGATTTTGTTAGTCGACAACTTTTTCATATCTGTGACAGAAACCGAGATAAACTCGATCAAAGTGAAGAGAAGAATGTGTTGGTCTATTACAGAAAACACGGTGACTCTACCTTGTTCTCCTCTAGCTTCCGGATCCAGTTAGTTTACAAAATTTCACCAAATTCAAAGTTTTTTTCCCGGAAATTTCTTTTCCAATCCACCTTCACTCAGGAAATTGTCTAATTCCTGAATTGAATAGTTTTTTATTCCGGAAATATCATTTTTCGAAAATTTTAATAGGTTCTCTGACAGAAAAACCGACAGAGCAATTTTTCGAATCCACAAAGGAAATTAAGTACATCCTGTGAAAAGTAGTAGGTGTTACCTTTTTTATCAATGGATTTTCGGTTGTCAGAAAGCATGCATTTCGATGGATCAAAACACGCAAAACATGTATTATTGGGGCACATAATTAGTGAAAAATATTTTTATTCAGATTTCCGAGTGATACAGTTCTTCTCGTAATGATATTCGACCCTCTGAGTTTCAAGAATCGAAAATAGGTTTCCATCGACCCGGTTTATTTGAAAATTAGTGTATGTATCAAGCAACTCTAGATCTCCACCTTTATAGTTGCTTTCAAGTAAGTTATGGCGCGAATGGTGCCATTTTGAGAATTGAACTTCTCGATTCTCTGATGTCCGTGGTTCTTTCTCTCCCAACGAGTCCGTCCAAAAGTTTCTGTTCAAATCGAATAGTATACATTTACAAGTGTACAAACACAATACACCGAGCCGTTTTCGGGACACGAACTACTCTTTTCGAACTGTCTTTTGTGCTTTTCAATTCAATCTGAACTCTCTTTGGACAAACACAAGCACCCGAAATGGTTCTGAACCGCCCGTACTTCTCATTCTGAATCCTCTCTTCTTCGTTCAATGCTCCAAAACCTCCTCATCTCTCTGATTCTCCTCTATTCTCGTACTGTCTCTTCTGATAAATGCGTGGATGCTCATCATGATTGCCGATTGATCGCTGTCAAGTGCTTATCGCCGAATCGAATCGAGCAAAAGTTGATGGAAATCGCATGTCCACTGACGTGTGGGTACTGCATCGATACGAGGGCCTCTGGACTTCCTGCAGTACCTACAGTGACCTCTTCCGAGAAAACCATCATGCCAGTCAAGTGTATCGATGAAGCAGACGACTGCGCCGATCGGATCAACTTTTGCAATCGCAAGTTTTACAAGAGGATGATGAGTTTACAGTGAGTCATGGTTATAGACGCTTGAAGACCTTTCTCGCTCTCAGATGCGCTCGAACTTGCAAATTCTGCGATCCCGACGACGATTATGAAGAAGAAGAAGTCGGAGATAGTAGAGAAGTCCATCTCTCTACGCTGAGATCAAGTGAGCTCGATTTTTATCGTCATTATTGATCTAACTGTGATAAAAAGCGCGCGAAAAGTTTTGAACCAAGAAAACATTATCCTTTCGCCGAAAAGTTGACTGAAAAAAACAAGACATTTTTTGAACCAGTGATTGAGATGAAACGCACTAATAACACTATAAAATATCTACTAGACACATTTTTCCAGAAATGGGAGAGGAAACCGTTCAAAAGCTGGAAGAGCTGAAAATCGTAGACAACGTCATCGAGCTCCTCAAAAACGCGACCGCGGCTTCTACTCCCGATCGAAAACCTCGAAGATTCTCTTCCAAAAAACCAGCCAATTTCTCGGCAGAAGTCACCGAAAACCAAGAAGATTGTGTGGACACCGCGTCGGATTGTGAACGGAATCGAAAGTTATGTACCCACAAAGCCTACGTTTCTCTATTTCGGAAGATGTGTGCGAAGACTTGCGAGTATTGCGGACTAGCCGATTCGACGAACGATCTCGAGTCTTCGGGGGAGATTTTGTAGGGTTTTTGTGAATAAAGAATGCCGTAACATTGAAAAAAACTAAACTTCACTAAAAACAACAAAAAGTGTCAAGACAAAAATTGTTAAAAATGACAAACAAGAATGCAATACTAAAAAAGAGAATAGGCATGAAATGTATTTTTTACTCGCTCTTCAACTCTCCGCAATCAGCGATGGTGACGGTTTTCGCTGGTGCTCCAGAGCGCGATCCCATCGCTTCGACCTTCTTCACAACTGACATTCCGTCGGTGACTTGTCCGAAGACGACGTGTCCTCCGTCGAGCCACGGGGTGTCGACGGTGCAGATGAAGAATTGGGATCCGTTGGAGTTTGGACCGGCGTTGGCCATCGACAAGCATCCGGGTCCGGTGTGCTTCAGGTCGAAGTTCTCGTCCTTGAACTTGATGCCGTAGATGGATTCTCCGCCGGTTCCGTTGTGACGGGTGAAGTCTCCTCCCTGGAAGAAAGTCATCATTCTTGTTTTTTCGAAACGAGAGAAATTTCGAAAAGAAAAAAATTCAGGAAATCGCCCGAAAATCAACAAGTTACAAGCTTAAATAAAGCTTTCAAAAAATTGCCCACCTGGATCATGAAATCCGGAATGATTCTGTGGAACTTCGATCCCTTGAAATGAAGTGGAACGCCTTGCTTTCCGACACCCTTCTCTCCGGTGCACAACGCGCGGAAGTTCTCCGCGGTTTTTGGCACGACATCGTTGAAAAGTTCGAAGGTGACACGTCCGGCCGGCTCCTCACCGATCGTCACGTCGAAGAACACCTTTGGTCGTTGCGAGGCGAACCGCAACGATTGGCCGGCAAGTGTGGAGGCGCGGAGAAGGAACTTCATGTTTTTACCTGAAAACTTTCAACATATTCTTCATAGAAACAACAGAAATCATGAATTTGGCATTGGAAATCGGCAAAAATAAATGAAATTGCGGAAAATCCAGTATTGCGCCTTCAAAGTCTTACTGGCACTTTTTCCGAGCCACCAGGTATGCGTCAACAGTAATGCGCGGTTTTTCAAATGTCAGTAACCGAACAAGAAAGTTCAAAAACCTGCTCTTGAAACAGGAAACAGGAACAATGCTGACTATAGTATAATTTCAGCGATGATACGCCACCAATTCAATAAAAAAAACATTTATAAACCCGTAGTTAACAATTTTATTGCACTAACATCGTTTTACAGCCAAAAGCAACAAGTTTTCCGGGGAGACTTCTGGTGGCACATATTCGATGACTGTCGTCTCGAATCCAACTCCTTCCAACCAAATCGCTCGTCCCACTTCTAAAATCGCTTTTGCTCGCTGCCCAATCTCGATTGGTGGATGGATGGACTTCCTGCAAAAATGTTTTGACTCACGAAAAAACTAAAGTCGAAAAAAGCTCACCATCCATCGGAAGCCCCAACATCAGCAGCTCCATTAGTCGCAAACGAGGCCAGATATCGAAGGGCCGCGAACGAAGCCTCGTCATTCATATCCCATTTCTCCAAAAACTCATGACCTCCATACTCGGCGAATCGTGATTTATGGTGACAACAAGGAACGAGTAGAGCTGCGTTGAATTCGAGACCGCTGTTTCGCAAAGATCGGATTCCCGCATCGGTGGCGCTTCCGCAGAAGTGTTTGCAGATTGCCAAGATTTCGGTGGAGTTCTGGAACACATGCTTATTATCTATGAAAGATACTACGATGGGCTCTTTTCTGCGTTACCTTCAACTCGTCAATCTTGCTCAAATCCATATGCTCAATGGAGCATCGATATCGCTTCAGACACAGCTCTGGATTCTCTCTCATTGCCGCGCTGTCGAACTTGTTTCGACATCCTTTTCGATCCATCATAATGTATTTTCCATTCGGAGCAACTTTAGAAATCCAATAGACCAGTTGTCCCTTCCCGGCGCCCAGCTCGAACATGCAGGAGGTGGGCGTGGTTGGGAGGAGTCCTGAAGCTTCGATGTGACCTGAAAGAGGAAGTATTGGGGACGAAGAAAACTGTTTAAAGGAACTGGTTTGAGTTTCAAGTCACTGTTTCGACTTTATCGTGAAATTTCACTGCAAAAATCGAGGAACATATATTTTCATGAAGATCCCAACTAGGGTGCGTGGTCACTACCATTTTTGACTCTCGATGACTTTTGTCAAAAATTGGAAAATTTGGTTACGTCAAAAAGTCAAAAAGTTGGATGTTGGAAAAGTCGACTTTAGTCAAAATCTTTTTTGCGTGACTGTCAAAAATAGTCAAAAAGTCAAAAATAGTTTTTACGTGACTGTCAAAAATGACTAAAAATGCTCGATCCCTGCTTCTCCCACTCGAATCTTATGACTGATGAACAATGGAAAAGTGCAGAAGAAGAGCTTTTATCTCAATATGACGATTTAACAACTGTGGGAACAGTTCTTCTTCCCTCCAGCTCCTTTCTGGTCAACCAATGAGGCAATGTACCCCATCCTTTCTCACAACGCCTGCAAACTTGACCCCGCAAATTCAGATCCTGAAGTCAAAATCCGCAAAATGCTCACGTGGTTCGAGTTATGACCTCACAAAGTTGAATCCCATAGTAGTATTGACAGTATATTATTGGGGCAATGGAGTTTCACTCGAATCAAGTGAGCATTTTGGGGATTTTGATTTCAGAATCTGAATCTACAGAGTCGAGTTTGCCTTGACCCGGATTATGAGAAAAAGTTCAGCCCAAGAACTTGTGCAATCTTCTTGTAAAAGAGTTTTCAGTAACTCATTCAGTCATTTTTGACTTTTTTGACAGTCAACTTTTCAAAACTTTTGACAGTCACGTAACAACTATTTTTGACTTTTTGACTATTTTTGACAGTCACGTTTCAAAATTTTTGACTTTTTTGACTATTTTTGACAGTCATTTTGAACAAAAAGTCATGAAATTCCGACTAGCGTGATATTGACCACGCACCCTAATCCCAACTATACCTAAAATCGATGAGATCTGCACCAAATGCTTCTTCTTCTCCGCTCCCAGCTTTGGATTCTTGTTCAGATATTTCTCGACAATTTCATTCTCTCGCCGCTCAACTATCAACCGACTCTTCACGTCTTCTTCATAACACCTCCAGACCTTATGCACCACTTCAGAAATCTCCTCCTCCGTCGCTCGCCGATCAATTTTATCGGTGGACTTTGTCTCTCCGACCACAGAATTCGCATCGATTTTGATGTATTCTGCTTCAGTATCAATTCTCGAATTGCACTTTTTCAGATGCACTTCAAGTTCCGCCTTCAAGATTGAATGTTTTCCATCGTTGGGACAAATCATTCGATCTGTATTGTTGGCATCATGAATGAGGTGCTCTCCGCAGAATCGATTGCCGAGCTTCACCAACATCTTGCATCGTCGCTTTTTCGTCGGAAGTACGTACTCGCAGCATTCTCGGTCCATCTGAATTCAAAAGAAATTGAATTAGGCTCCACCCACTTTTGCACACAAGTGAGCGCAGATCTCGATTTTTCACGTAAATAAATATTTAAACGTGCAAAAACTTGTGAAACTCGAAATCCGGCAAAAGTGGGCGGAGCCTAATGGTTTTGGATCTATATTTTTCGTTAGACTTTTACAATTTTCCTAAAGTTTATTGCTACTTTTTTTTAGATGTCTCCATAGTATTATACATATCACAACACAGTAAAACAATATTTTCGTTAGACTATACGGGTTGATTGACGCGAAAAAAAAGAAAGAGAAGAAATGGACGGGCACAAGTAGTCTATTTAACAAGAAGAATACCGTTAAGAAAATTACTGGAGAAAAAGAAACGAACGTTTTTAAGTGAAATTTTGAATTCGGCGGGCTTTTTAAACAGGGGAAAAGTGGTGAAGGAAGGAAGAGAGGCGACCAGATACAATGTGTGTGTGGTTGGAATTTCTTGAAGGTAAAAATCTACAAAAAACGGAATTGAAAAAGAGGTGCAATAAATATTTGAATTTTTTTGAATGGAATGTCAAATCAAATCGGTCAAACATTTTGAGAAGGTAATAAAACTCTGTGGAAAGCCTACTTTTGGCTAAAAAGTAAGCGGGCGGGAACTCAGAAGCAGAGAAAATGAGCTAAATTTAGTCCTCGAGGTTTCTGAAAGCGTTGGCCATCGCCTCAGCCAAGTCTTCGTAGTCCTTGCGAATCTTGGACTCTCCATCAGCGACTGGGTCCTTGAATTTCATGGCCGACAGCTGGTAGATCAAGTCTCCCATGCTATCCTTGATGACGTTCCATGTGATCTTGTTGTCGGATTGGGCGGTGACTTCGACGGAGTGACGGGCCAGGTCGTAGAATCCAATCATGTTCTTGAGCATGCCGACGGTCTTGTAGAAGGGGCAGAAGCGATCGTATTTGGTGTATCCGTTCTGCTGCAAGAAGTCGTCCTTGATGATCTTGGCGACCTCGAGGGTGATCTTGTCAGACTCGGCGAGCGATGCTTTTCCGACGAGTTGCACGATCTCAGACAGATCCTCTTCCTCCTGAAGGATCTCCTTGCACTTGGTACGAAGATGCACGAACTCTGGGTAGTTCTTCTCGTAGAACTCCTCGAGGGCACGCATGTACTTGGAGTAGGAGATGAGCCAGTTGATGGATGGGAAATGCTTACGCTGCGCCAACTTCTTGTCCAACCCCCAGAACACTTGGACGATACCGAGGGTGGCGGATGTGACTGGATCGGCGAAATCTCCTCCTGGTGGCGACACGGCTCCGACGATGGTGACGGATCCCTCGCGTTCTGGCGATCCGAGGCACTTGACACGTCCGGCACGCTCGTAGAAGGAGGCGAGACGGGCGGCAAGGTAGGCTGGGTATCCGGAATCGGCGGGCATTTCTCCGAGACGTCCTGAAAGGAAAACCGAGTTGGTTACACCCAGCGAAAGGTCAAATCCTCACCAGAAATCTCACGAAGAGCCTCGGCCCAACGAGAGGTGGAGTCGGCCATCATAGCGACGTTGAGACCCATGTCACGGAAGTACTCGGCAAGGGTGATACCGGTGTAGATGGAGGCCTCACGAGCGGCCACAGGCATGTTGGAGGTGTTGGCGACGAGAGCGGTACGCTTCATGATGGAGGTGGTGACACCATCGACCTCCATGGTAAGTTCTGGGAAATCACGGAGTACCTGGAAGAAGAAAGGGAGGTAAGATTGGGAAGAATCGAAGAAATAGTTACCTCAGACATTTCATTTCCACGCTCTCCGCATCCGACGTAGATGATAGCGTCGGAGTTCGAGTACTTGGACAGCGACTGCGAGATGACAGTCTTTCCGCATCCGAAGGCTCCTGGAATTGCGGTGGTTCCTCCCTGGACGCATGGGAACAAAGCGTCGAGCACACGCTGTCCGCAAAGAAGCGGGTTGTTCGCGGCGAGCTTCTCGGTCACTGGACGTGGATTACGGACTGGCCAGACTTGAAGCATGGAGAACTTTTGCTTGCGTCCGGCGAACTCGAGCTCGAGGAGCGTGTCTTCTACGGTGTACTGTCCGGATGGGGCGACGAAGGTGATGGTTCCGCAGGCGCTTGGTGGAAGAAGAATCTTGTGCTTGATGAGCAAGTTCTCGTCGACGGTTCCCATGATGTCTCCTCCGGTGACGTGTCCTCCGACGCGGAGATCTTTGGAGACAACAAAGTCCCAACGGGCTTCACGGGAGAGCGCGTTGGTGGAGACTCCCTTTGGAATGTAGATCGACTGGGTGATGTCGGCGATGTCCTTGAGTGGACGCTGAATTCCGTCGAAAATCGAACCCATGATACCGGGGCCAAGTTCGACGGAGAGTGGCTTTCCGGTACGCAGCACCGGATCTCCGATGGTGACTCCTGAGGTCTCCTCGTAGACCTGAATCGTGGCGTAGTCACCCTCGAGACGGATGATCTCTCCGACGAGTTCCTGATGTCCGACACGAACCAACTCGTACATAGCCGATCCGGCCATCTTCTCGGCCGTCACGACAGGTCCCGACACTCCGTAGACGAATCCGTACGACGATTCTGCGGCCATCGTTTCCTGAAAATCGATTTGATTTTGTCAAGGGGACTGAAAAAAGTTACTGGCGGTGACGGAGATGGCTCGTTTTTAGAAAGGAATACCGAAAAGACAAGGGAATTTTTTGATTTCGAAGAAGTCGACGAATTGGAGGAAATAGAAGAGCGAGCTGACATTGTATACATGTCAATAATAATAGCGAGAAATTGAGAACCGTCTGTTAAGCGGATAAAGTTTATGAATATTCAACAAAGAAAATCAATTTATGATCCAATTTTCAAGAACTTTTCTCCGTCGAAAGTAAGCCAAAATTGACGCAGAAACATGGGCAAAAAAAGGAGTTGGAGCCGGGAAAAAATAGAAAAAAAGAAGCGTCTATGCTCGTCAGAAGATGTGCTGGAGCGCTCGGCATTCTACAGCAAGAAAAAGTGGTTCGATTGAGTATGAAGAAACGACAACGGCAGCGGCAGGCAGGGGCGAAACGAGACGAGAAACGAGAGAATAGCGCGTCGAGAGCAGAGAGCAGAGAGTGAGTGTGTGGCCGTGGCGGTCGCAAAAACCAGGAATCGCCGGTCGTGCGACTAGAAACCATCGCAGCGCCGCAGCTTCGCCCCACTGCAACTATGCGCTTTCGTCTGTTGTACAGGCGCAAAACGTCGCCGAAAGATTGTGTGTATTTGTGAGAGGTGTATCTGTACGTTGGAGTGGAGGAAGAGAGGTACACGTCTCTGTCAAGCAGCAAAATTAGATAAAATGCGAAGAAGCGGAATTTCAATGATAGGAGAAGAGTGACAAATCAAATTTGCGAGTTTTAAGAGGGCATCAGTTTGTTTGTTTTTCGCAAATTATTCAAACAAATTTCAGTATTTTTTGAAACATTTTTTAGTAATTTAGAAACGAAACTCAGCAAGTGATTTGAAGAAAGCAGCCTCAAAACAATTGTTACAAAAAAAAACCCGAAAAAAAATGCACTCGCTCGAAAATACCGTACTCAAACTTAAAGGAGCATTATCATTTTGAGAGCGAGGTTTCGCCACGAAAATCAAATTTTGCGTCTGCTTTATTTTGGAATTTTCGCAGTCGACAAAAGCAGACCGTTCGGGAATGGAAAAAAGCGATGAATTTATAAATTAATCCATTTCCAGCACAGATGAGTGTCGTTTTTTCCCGATCAGTCAGAGGCTGGTTAAATAACAGAGCTTGAGGAATATTGACGATTTGCGATGAAAGAAATGATGTCAAAGATCGTTTGATAAGGAACCAATTTTTCAACGCGGCGCGATATGCGCCGCCAGAATAGAAAGAACAAAACGGTTTCGTCGTCCGCTCAAAACTCGGAATTTACAGTTTAGGCAAAAAATAAAAAGAAGAAAAACTGGAATTTTATAAAAATTAATCAAAAAATTACTTATTGCTCCCGGCAGCCCGCTGCGGGGTTACTTTGAAACAGTAGATGCCCATATGAGCGCAAATTTGGCGAGTAATAAATAAACAGTAAACGAGAAGCGAGATATAAACGTAGACTGTCGTGTACTTCAGAAGCCTCGGCTCGTCGATTTTGATGTCGTAGTATTGGTTAATCATCAGCGCAATGGGTCCCATGTAAATCCAATCCCAGAGCGACAGCTCACTTCTGCTCATGTGAGCCACGATAAGGCGATTCGTGGCTTTTGCGGCGACTGCACCGAATTGCAGCACGAAAATCACAATGAGATCATCATAAACACTGGATGCGGATTTGCTGTAGATCATACAGTAGGGGACGATGACCGCGAGAAGTGGGCATATCGGGAAGAGCACTGAGGTTCCCGCAACTGTACTTCCATTCTTGCCAACCCCATCGGTGAAAATCACGGCGAGATATCCGAGGGCTTGATAGACGGTGCCGAGGGCAACAGCAGCGAGAAGAAGGTGTTTAAGATAGTAGCCAAAGACTCCGATGCTCCAGATGCCAGGGCCGAAGAGTGCAGTGCACAGGAGCATTGAGATAATCGACCATTGCGCTTCGGTGACGTCGAATCGAGCGAACCTGGAATTTGAAAAAATGGGGTTGAGCAAAAAGGGAAAATTGTCAGTAAAGCTTTTTCTCAAAGCGTGTAACGAAACTCCATTGTTTCGCAGTGTAGAAAAGGGGAAAATATGAATGATGTGTTGCAATTTTGTGCAGCACAGCGGAGTGTCGTTGCATAAAGACTCAAAATTTGAGAAGCGTATGAAAATTACAAGATTGCGATTGAGCGTGCACTGCTCACCTGAGCTGTCCGGTACAATAAGTGCTCCAGTGAGCTGTGTAGAAGAGGGACACAGAGATGAGGCAAGCGATGAAGACACCGCAACGGACGGTTCCCAGTTGCAGAGCGTAGCAAACGTTCAGAGTGACGAAGACCTGAACAGCAGATATTTTTAAGGGGTTGGTTCATCTTACCAGAGACTGGGTTGTAACGTTGAAAGAGGAGATTAAAAAAACATATTCTCCTTCAAGACGGCCTCTTTCCAATTTTACCCCTCCTACCTGCGACGCGGAGTCACATCCGTGGTCGAAAAGCTCTCCCAACGGACTCGACGCTCCAATTCGTCTCGCCTGTTTTCCATCGGTCGCATCCAGGGTCTGATAGACGAACAGCCCGGCGGCGGCCAGAAAATACGCCCACGCGGGTGCGGTTTCAGTAGCTGTTGGACAGTAGAATGAGAGCACCAGCACGGTCGTTAGATTCACGATTAGTCCTGAAGACAAGAGGTTTTTCGTCAAAAACTCACCGAAAGTCTTACCAATAAGAGTGAGCAAATTGGGAGCCACCCAAAGGGGATAGTACAGAACGACGGCCTCCCAGAACTTCTTCATACAAAGCTCGTCAAGCCACGATGTATCCACGGCGGAGTAGACGTGCTCATCGAGTCGCTGAAGTTCTTCTCGGGTCAACAGACAATCATATTGGAGATAGTGGTCAATGGTTCGGCAGCCAACGAGGGCGTCTGATTCTTCGAATGTGGATCGAGGACGATAGGCGTATCTGAAGTTCAAGTCTGAACATCTTTGGAACGGAACAATTTTACGAAACAAGTGTCAATGGACAGAACGTAGCTCTTCATAAGGTCTATCGACAGATCGATTCTTATCGCGCTCTACATTTTGTCTGTTCACAATTTTTCGTAACATTGTTATTTGAGCCGTCGTCACTCATCACAAACCTCTCTTTGGAACGATCCTTGTCGGCCGCTCGGTTGTTTTTCGACCTCGATCGGGTGGTCACCATTTCTGAAATTCTCAGGATGAATAGAGTAATAGCGATGTTTAATGAAAAAAGAAGAATCGAAAAAGACAGAAAAATCGACGAAAATTGATAGAGACAACCAAAATGTCAACAACCTGTCAGTTTGACAACTTGCACTGTTTCTAGTTATTGTGATGTACAAGTATCGATTGAAATTTTGTTGATTTGTTGGAGAATTGATGCAAAATCAAGATGATTCATGTGTGTTTTTGAAGGAAAAAACAAAAGAAAACATTTTGTGAAATTTAGATTTTGTCCGAGAGGACTACACGGCGGGCACGCGGAGTCTTGTAGAGCGCGGATGCAACATCCACGAAAAAATGAATTAATTTTCCAAGGTTTTTCACATAAAAATCGTTTATTAGCTGCAATAACAAACCGATATATAGAAAATGTACATAAAAACGTAATCTGCTTGTCAAATCGACAATACATCGAATGGAAAATCATGGCAAGTGCCGACTCGTGAAATGGGGAAACAAACATATGATCATGAAAGTGATTATGGATATGAACCCGTAAAATGGAGAAAAAGAGATTCTCAACAAAATGGAATTTGTTTTTTTTTTCTACTTTTTGGAATAGTCGAACTAAGACAAATCGTGTGAATATATACATTCAAAATTGCCTAACTAGGGAATGGTGTGAACAAAGCATGCCACTTCAATATGTGATTGTTACCATTAGAAAGAGGAGATTCTGAAACGTATTCTTTCATTTTAAAAATCTGCGTTTGTTCTCCAAGACTAGAGTATAAAGACGACCCAAATCTAGAAATTTCATTTTTTCGGGTCCTAATTTCGCGAAAGTGATCTTTCCAAAAGTACCCATCGTGTCATATTTTGTTCACAACGTTCCCTAGTGAATCATGGAGTAGTCTAAACCTTATTAGATGCGAAAACATCCTTGAACGGCTTGATCTTTTTCGTCGCGTAGAGAGCGAACAGCATGGAAATCCTCGTTTCCTTATTCAAACTCGTCAAATTCTGCTTGGAATCCACCACCGTACTGCACACACCGGAACCCTCGTCATCGTCGACCTCGTTCGTTGTTTCCTTTGGCGACGTATCCATGCGAAGACGGACACGGAATGAGGAGACGATGAGAACAATGATGAGTTGGATTCCGAAGATGTAAAGGAATACTCGCCATCCGAACACGCTGATGAGGAAGGCGAGTGGGCTGCCAGCAAGCATGGAACCGGCTGAAAATGAAAAAATGAGATTTGATGTCTTCGAAGACAGGCGGGAACCACTTTATAACTATCACCGATTTTCATATGAATCGGATATTTGGAAATTACTTTTGGACTGCTCAATGTTGACAATTTTGCCCTAAAAACCACCAAATGGGACTGTAAGACGGGAGAACAAGCATCATATGATGATTCATATTTCAGATCATCATCAATATTTTCGACTACTCATTGTGCTCTACATCTGTTGGCAACTTTTTCTTAACATAATTTATTCCCTGAAACTTACAGCTAGCAATGAACGAGATGAACGCGCTCACTGTTCCTTGAATATTCTTGAATCCGGCTTGCGAAGCAATCATGCACCAAACATTGATAGAACCATTCACAAACATTCCAGCCATGAATCCAAAGATAGAACTTAGCTCAGCGAACTCGAAAATACCGGCGGCGGAGAACATCATCAAGCAAGTGTAGGACACTGCGATGACACGTCGAGTAGCATCCACATCGAACCGACGGGTGGCCAGATCGATCACAATTCCGGATGCCATTGTTCCCACAAGTCCTCCGATTTCGTAGGTGATTTGGAAGGCGTCGGGTGAGATTTTGGAGTCTGTCAAGAAGAGTTGCACCCATGTCTCGCAGATTGTTCTCATCTCCATTGTGAAAAGGTAGACGAAGGAGATGTGCCAGATGACAAGCGATCCGACGATGGTTCTCAACCCTCCCTTCTTCTTTGGCTTCTCTGGATTTGGCTCCTCATCCTCCTCGTCTCGTTTCGGAGAGACATTATCCTCTCGGAGAGCAAAATAGCAAACAATCGAAAACAGAAGCATGCCTGCTCCAGTGTACAACTCAACGTGTCTCCAATAGAACTTCTTGGAGAATGGCTGAAGGATTCCAGCGAATGTGGAGCCGCAAGCCAGGATAGAGAACATGGTACCGTAGGTAGACTTCGAGTACCAAGACTGCACCAAAAGCGTAGCAGGAACCCATCCAGCTCCCTGCACGATACCAAGAAGCATCATTGCAATGAGCATCTGCCAGAGATGATTCGAGAATGCTAGACCGATGGAGCAAACTGCGCATGTGATGAGTCCAATGAGTAATAAGGCTACTTTTGAGTATCTATCAGAAGCCATTCCGAATAGGAGACGTCCGATGGTGTAGAGGAGAGCATGAGAGGAGACGAGGATGCCTGGAAGTTGAAATATTACTGATTCATACGAGAAATTGAGAACTTGGCTCTGGTAAGACATGATCCAAAAGTTCAAAGATACGTGACTTCTATCATCTATCATCTTCAATCACACCGGCTTCTGATCATTGAAAATTAAACGGGGGGTCAGGTGACGGAAATATCTGCGCTCTCTTATAAAATGCGGGTTGTTGGGGTTGTGCAGTTTGTGGGCGGAGTCAATGTCGAAAAAAATGTCGATTTTTTTTTCTCGAGCGAGGGTGATTTTTTTTCAGGCGTTCATAACTCTGCTCAAACTCAATATTTTTTTGAGGAGAAGGTTTCGCTCACTTGGAAATTTTATTGGCTTTCAGAAAAGTGGCTTGCCATTTTTGTGGCTTTAATATGACCTGAGTTATTAGCCTGAAAATAAAAGCATCTCATCGTTTCCAAAAAAATGTACTGNGGTGAGATCTCATTTGGTTATGATAGATTCTATCCAAGTCTAAGTTCACAAAATACAACCAGTACACGGCGCAGCCGTGTCCAGCGACGCAAAGCGTCGCTAGTCTCGTTTTTCTTGAAATTTCTATACGGTTGCCATGTAAACAATCAAATGATGACCCGTTTCAGAGAGAGATTTGAAATCTCGAAACACTCACCAATATCATCACTCGTGAGCACAATCTCCTCGCGAATCAGCGGCAATAGTGTGATCGGCAATCGTCGGAAATAGATATGAGCAAAGTAGATAATGACGACGAGCACGAATTTGAAATGCGTCTTGAGTGACATGTCGTTGGGAGAGATCCGAAACTTGGAACTGTAGTCAGAATATGTGGGGGTGAAAAATGGAGAAGAGTAATAGGAAGAGAAAAGAGAATTCAGATAAGACACACACGCACAACGAGAAATCAGGTTGGTTTAGGGGAGAATATTTATATATATATATCAGAAAATGATACGAAAAGATAATATGGGGGTGGGAAGATAGAGAAGGGAAACCGACGCACGTGACCGCTGACGGGGCACGATCCGAATTTCCATATAAGCCACGCCCCTTTTGACCTGTTTCAGAATTCAGGCTGATGGTTTTTGAGTTCTAGTGTTTTCGTGAATTCGGTGAACATCTCAAGGGGATGAAAGACTAGAGAGTGGGTAGATCAGTACAATTCTATCAGCATCCAGCAGGATTGAGAAGGCGGAGAAGATGACCTGGATGGTGTGGAGATAGTGTGGGATTCGGAGAGACGCAGAGAAGCCAAAAGGGAGTTAATCAAACAGTCAGATGATGATGATGCATATCGATATGTGGCAACCCCCCATCTTCATGATATTTAATCTTTCAACTTCTGCTTCAAGAATGCGTGCCGCAGTGTTTACAAAACGGGTGACAAAGGAGGATGACCTACTATCAAGAATTTCGTAGTTTTTTGTGGCAGGTAGGTAGGTAGGTCAAGGTGGAGTGACCATTACAGTGAAGTTAGCGGTCAGCAGGGTCTTGGAAATAGAGATCAAAGAGGGGGAGAGGCGATGCTGCTGCAAGGGATTCTGGTAAGTTACCAGGTGCAGAGATGAGCGGAAGAACTTTATTTTTCGATTGACGGAGATCAGCTCAGATGATAAGAGCAATCCAAAATGAAGAACGTGTACCCAGAAGTCGTCCAAAAGGATCAGGAACAAATAATTCGGCATTCGAGAGGAGGCATGACGCCGTTGATCTACGAACACTCATAAAAACCAACTGGCTTCTTCTAGTGGCTGGAGATGGGCAAGGAGGGATGGACATAGATGGACAAGTTTCGATGGATGAAGATACCGAAAGTTATAAGCAGTTTATTGGAGATAAAGCTGTTGGATTTTGTCTCGGTTTCCAAATTATTTCTGCGAAAAATGTTTTAGACCTCAACTGATCTTCCTTTGAAACTTACCCACTCAAATCGCTCAAACTCAAAATCTGCCATGAAACCCTCTAGTTTCAAAACGTCTTGGTTTTGAAACGTCCCGAAGCTAAGACTTCACCAGATCAGTCGATTCTAGACTAGAGCTCACCTAGCTTTCGAACGGATCTACCGAAATCGCTCAAATCCCAAACCTACCCCCATCAGATTCTCTACAATCACCTAAACGAACTGTGGTTCTTCTACTTTAGCGACACAACTACACCATCAAAACAAACACATTTTCACTTTTGTTCTCCCAGCGTCTTCTCTGCGTTTTCTTCCGTTTTCGAAACATCTAAACAGTGTTAAGATCAGTAAACAGTCTAGACCAATGATCTTTCGGAACTGACTCTGGTACAGTATGTCTAATTTGTGGTTCCTATTCCCCTAACAAGTATGTCATGACACCTGTGTGTTTTAAAAATACATTCGAGAACTACACCGCGCCACGTGGTGTAATAAATAATGGATGTGTAAGCAGGTCACGTTTGAAGAAGAAAGAGGTTGCGTCATCTGCATTTTCAGAAGGGTAGAAGACACCTGGAAACCGGTCCTCAAAAAAAGATAATCTATCTGAAGTTCCAAAGAGACCATCTAGATCTGCATCGACTCACCGGTGAATACCAAACATCAGACGGTGGTGGTAGTAAAACTTGTCAGTAACTTCTGGGCTTCTTTATGTACTGTCGGGGAGCAACAAGAGGGACACAAAAACTAGACCATTTTCACAAGCACCTCAAATGGGCGGAGAGGAAGCCATTTGTTTGGAAGTGATCTTGGACCCGGAGTGAACAAATACGGGAGCACACAATGAGGGCATTCATGGGTGCATGAGGTGTTGCATATTTTAGACACAAATGGAGGAGAGAGTTTGAGAGAAGGAAGGAATTTAACTATAAGAACAAAAATCAGGAATCCGCAGGTTCTTATTTCTGGGATGATGGGAAGTCTTCTAACCGGAAAACAGAGTTCCACTCATCGCTGGTTCTCACTGTAAGAATAGAGTACTAAGCATGACTAGACCATTAGACACCTTCTCATAACAGTTTACGAACGATAATCAATTTTCGCGGCATGAAGGTCCCCAAGGATACCACGTGTTTGATTGGTGACCCTCAAGAAAGATATTACCAAGGATGATGAAATCTAGAACTACAGGGGAGACCGACGTAAATCCAGCACTAGGAGCATAATCCTTACCTTCACTTTGACCCTGATCATCTCGGTTCTAGTAACAGATAACAAAAAGTGGCCAACTAACAAAATGTTTATGGCAGCCTGAGAAGCTTTCACACAGTTGATCACTTTTTGATAACTGTGACAGGAGCCGAGATAAATTTGGTATCAGGATAAGGGAGCTTGTTTATTGAAGGATTCGGGTATCTGGGTCAAACTACTTTTGTGGGGGTTTCTCCAAAAATCAGTACAAATTGAACGAGTATGAGGGTTGAAAAAAACATTGAGCTTGATGGTGAAGCGTTTAGAATGTCTGGAGCGTCATCGTGAATTTTGGATTCTCGAAGATCTTCTGTCCGTCTTGGATCCTCTATAATCTCCTTCAGATGGTCGAGGCCAAAGACCCGGATCAGGATGGTCTTGGGAAGTTCAGCTCCATTTGAATCATGATTGATCATCAGAGTTCAGACGTCAAAATGTTACATCAGCCTCTTCGGAAGCCTGGACTGGATCTTGGGGACCATCAAGTCGGATTTTTTGTGCTCGAAGAATGAGACGAACTAAGACTTTTTTGGTTCTACGACTTCTTACAAAACAATATTCGATGCAGCACTCTGTCAGATCTCGAAGCCTTTTTCAACTTTTCCACGCCATGAAAACGCGAAATAGTCAAGCCTCAGAACCTCGACGAGTCCAGTGAAAACCCATACCATTCCCCTCCCTTAAATACCGTATCGATAAGCGGATGCCTCTAGTTCGTCACTGTATGACGTTGACAATCAAAAACAAATCAAGAATTAATTCGTCGACGAGAGAGCTGATTGTGTATGCATGGCTTACGATACGATAGATGAGCAATGGAAGTTGACTGGACTTTTGAACCTGTCGTTGTTTTTTGAAAGTCACACAGAGACAGAGGAATCAGACAGAGATCGAGCATCGAACTAAGCGTGGAGTGGGAGTAAAGAGTTGTTGGTAAACATGGATAGTAGTGAAATTTGAATGATCAGTGATCAGGGCAACATGAGCCCTATAAAACCGGAAGGTTTTTGTTATTATGTCTGTTCCTCTTAAAGTAGTACCGTGCAGTTCAGGAGCTGAAAATTGTTAGAGAAAGAGGTCCGAAAATCAGACACGATCAGTATTTGAGGTTGTATTGGTATGCGTGTTATAACAGGCTATATTTCAGTTATATAAAAGAGTTGTCAATGCCAGGAATGAAGATCTAGAGTTGATTATTACACCCACCAATTTTTCGAGAAATTGGGTTCTGGAGGGTCACTATTCAAGTGCTCAAAGTTGATCTTCTGATCTGAAAACTCGGTGACCAGTTGCCCTAAGTTCCAATCTTTCAGTCTCCTCGCGTTTCTACCGTTACTCTGACCTCATAGAAAAATGTTTGATCTTCATTACAACCAACAAACAAACATATTCATATTACTGACTTTGCATGAAATACGTGCCTTTTCGAGAGATCAAACGAAAAGTTGCATTTTTCGGAACACTCAAAAGTGAGTCTCTGACTGTTCTCTGAGTTTGCATAAACTCGGATTATCGAAAGAAAAAGTGTCAGAGTTTGAAATTTGAATAATTCGGGGAAAAAAGTGGACTTTTGATCCTTTTGTTTCAATGGACGAAAGTGGACAGTGTTTAGGAATATGGTGCGTTGGAAATCTAAGGCCAACTGGAAGGTAAACTATTCTGACTTGTTATAGTTAGATGAACCCTCGCTGCTGGAATCTAGTGACGACTCTCGAGATACAGTAACCGGAATCAAACCGAGGAAGCGTTTTTGAACCAC
The DNA here is from genome assembly GCA_900536305.3 of Caenorhabditis sp. 40 LS-2015. Taxonomy (NCBI): domain Eukaryota; kingdom Metazoa; phylum Nematoda; class Chromadorea; order Rhabditida; family Rhabditidae; genus Caenorhabditis; species Caenorhabditis tribulationis. The sequence goes on from LR543342.1 coordinate 114,590, forward strand.
ACCCTATCAAAAAAGTCCGATCCAAAGTTCTAATCAACATCAAACTGACACCTTCGCCGCGCAATCAATCCTTGACCTGATGCAACGGACTTCTCCTCCTCCTCTATCGATAACTTGTTTATCAATCGCTTTTTGTTCCTGTGTCATCGATTATGCCATCACTGTATCCCAGAATGAAATCATCGAGTTCAAACAATTCCTTCCTCGTCACTTTCGAACTTTCATTTTTCCTCGTTTCAACCGGTTTCCTCTTTTTTCTTTTCTGATTGGAATTCTGAATCAGAGTTCTGATGACGCGGCGTGTCCGTTTCCGGATCACAAGAGGTATTCCCCCAGAAGGTTCCTTGGTAACAAAACATAAACATAAAGAAGACACACACATTCACCTTTGGAGAATACATCGATGTGTGATGCCCTTCGCCTTTTTTTTTCGAAAAATTCTAAAAGACGACTTCAATAAATAACAATAGGGGAAAGTTTGTGAAAGAAACTACTGATAAGCCCCCTGTACGCAACTTGTGATCTTCCCAATGAAACAGATGTTACCCCGTGAGAAAAAAAATGCAGATCATCTCGAATTCGTCGAGTAGCAGCGGACTGGTGATCGTTGATTGTCGACGGAACAGTATGTACCCAGAAGTTTGTTCTCCGGGGACATGTTTATATGTAGCATGGTTTATGGGTGACCTTGGGCTTTTGTATTTCTGGCAGAGAGGAAGTTTCTAGAAAGGTCCACTATGGGAAAAATGATTTTTTTTTCAATACATGATGCTGGGTAGTGATAGATCGATGAGCTTCCGGTCATTTATCAAAGTATTGATACCGAAAAACCTGTGAGTTTCAGTCAACCTGAGAAAAGGGAGAATAGAGTTCAAGCTTCCTCGGCTCGTTCAGTTAAACTCCTTTTTCACAATCCCGGTGAAATCGATCTTACAGATTCAGAATCAGACTTTTTGAGGTCTACTTTACCGACACCCAGAATATGAGAAAAAGTTAAACACGAGGAGACCTCCTTGTGAAATAGTTCATCATTGCAGGAACCCGGAGAATGAAAAGTTGTTTTTGCTCATATCACGGTTTGTAGACAAGCTAGATAAAATCTAATCACTGATTCAGAATGTTTGGTACTGAATTAACCTGGTCCGATTACGGTTTTTCAAATTGGCTCTTGTTTTCAGCCTGAAAAGGGACCTTCTAATTTTCAAGTGCAAAACTTCACTTCCTATCATGTTTGGGCTTGTATTTTCGTATTCCGGCTTTCGATTTTTCCGAGTCTTTCTCTAAGTTTTTGCAAGACGGAACGCGTGATATATCTGCACAAAAACCACACCTTTCGGATAGAAAGGTACGCATCTTCTGGTAGATCGATTTTCTCCGACACGCAGATTTTATCAAAACATTCTGCCGACGACAACCGTCGAATTCGTCGAGTAGCCAAACGCAGCCCACACGTTGATTAATAGCCATGAGAAAACAGTGGGGACAAAAACACGATGTACCCCCAAAAGAGGGAAGAAAACAGAAACCGTTGTTATCGGGAACATATCACAAAATTGGGGTTACAAAAATCACAGGGGAGATTGTTCCAGATGTTGGATGGGAATCGGAGAATAAAACTAAGTGGATCTCAGCTTCATATCAGACTTCATAGCCGATCTGTCGGCCACATTAATCACCGTTGATTCGTTCTCCTGTCGGCATGTGAAGATCGTCTGACGGACTGGGGTCTTGAAGACGAACAGGCTGAGCGTGTTGGCAACGGGACCCCAGACAAAGAGGATCGAGAGAAGATATGTGGCAAGTTTCTGGGATGCTCCGATCATTGGACCAAGGACAGAGTAGAAGAAGGGAAGTTGAACGAAGATTAGGGTCATTATGAACTGAAATTTCTCATTTTAAGGAGTTTTTTCCAGTGAAGGTTACCTGTGAAGTCAAAATCTGATTCGCTCGACTCTGCATCTTCCTTAAATTCTCACTCATATTCGCATTTGAGTTGATCTTCGAATTGATCTTCAAATGACTGAAACTCATTACAACCACCGAGAAAACCAAAATGAGAAGGTAAGTGACACTCGAGATGTAAGCGGTGAATTGAGTTCCGATTTTCTGAAAGTTTCAATCAAATAGAGTCATTTTCCTTTGTACATACATCATAGGATAGCACAAGGAACACTGTCTCATGGCCAACATAATTGACAGCGATTCCACTGAGGACCATCACATCGTCAATGGTTGTGTAGGAGGCGTAGCACAGGACACCAGAGCTCAGAGCCAGAAGGATGAGGTTGAGAGAGATGATGGATATCACATGGGGTGGGTGGATACCTTTTCTGGAAGAATTGAGGTTGAAATCGGGTGTTCAGTCAACCCAATAACCGAGCGGTTTCTCGCAACTTTGATGACTCGGGGAATCAAATATTCTTCTTTGTGATCAAGAGCTGATAAGGATAAGGCTGATGAGGTTAACTTGTGACCTGAAGCTGACCGAGGTCCCATCTGAGGCTAAGCTTTCCTAGAATTCGATGTGTGAAAGACATTCAAGCTTTCAGAAAGGTTAGCCCCACATTTTAGTCAAGGCTTCATTTCTTTCGAGATTTTGGTGTTTTGATTTCTACTGGAGACAAGTAAGCTTCGAATGATTGCTTGGTCTCTGTGAGCGATTCTCAAAATCGCTAATTCCCATACGACATGGAGATGAATCATTCCTTTCTCCGGTTTTCAGAATACGCTAATCATCGTCCAACTTCAAAATCAGCTAACCGCTAATCTCGAAATTTCCAACCTTCTCCCACCCGAGAAGCGTGGTTGAGAGCTCACCGGCAAATTTGTAGATATCGGATGAAGTTGACGATAGGAGAGACGAAAATGAGTTGGGTCAAGAGAACAATAGATGACATGAGGCATATCATGGCGAGCACAGAGGGAAGGGGAATGCCGGCATCGACGATCATGAGACCGTTGAAATTGGAGTCTGTGTCAATGGCAACGAACATCTGAAAAGTGAGATGTTTTCTAGATGTATGGTTGTCACTTTTGGCGAGAAGTTGAGGAGGGTTTGGATTCAGCTCAGACCTTGGCCAGCTTCTGGTCATGGTCTGTCGGCTTTTTGAGTTTTCGGCCAGAATTTACAACTTTCAATCCGTTAACCTTTAATGGTAGGTTATGAGTTAGTTAGATTTCAGTCAACAGCAGCGAACAGTTTGTTTCGGAGCTCGACCGAGTTCCGACCTCTTCTAGGTCAACCCCCGAGTTTTTAACTTCGAAAATGTCCACATCCCAGTGACTCACCGGACACGCAATGACAAACATCACATTGAATACAACTTCCAAAGACTTGAAAAACACAGAGGCCACCTTCAAGTTACTCGGTATCGCCTTTGCTCGAATTAGTATATAATTAGAAACCATGCTCATCGATGAGCAAAGTGCACATGCCACTATGTTATTCCACCAGGCAAGGGTGGCCGTAGTCGTGGCAGTTTCTATTGAGGGACCATCCAAGGCTAAAAAAGGAACTGTTAAAAACTTATGGCTTTCTTGGACACTCACCTGCATAGCTGGTCATTTTTGAAATTTGAGAAAAGATGGAGTGAGAAAAAAAACAGCCTCAGATGCTCACATGACTAATGAGGAGGTTGAGGTATCCGAGGGGGGATTGAGAGAGTGTGAGTGGTGAGAGAGAGAGAGTGAGATAATTATCATAACAGATTTCTGGCTCCTCCCCTTTTTCAATGACGCTTTCAGAGGAAGCAAAGCTTGTGACAAGAGCCCCCTGTCTACCCTCTTATTATAGAAAAGACTGGCATCATAAATCTTATGTCCAGTGGGAGTTAAAATGCCAATTCTTGTTAACAGCTTTTATTTTCGTCCATTTTCAATTTTCAATTTTCATTAGCAAATGATCGACGAGCATCGGAAGTCGCTGTGGCTCTCTGTTTACCAACTAAAGCATTTCGAATTTCAGAGTTGAGGATGAAGATGAAGAGTGTGTTGATAGCAGGGGACCATGCGAAAAGGAGAGGGAGGAGGTCTGTGACAAGACCTTGAGATAGACCGACAATGGGACCGAGGACGGAGTAGTAGAAGGGCACTTGGATGAAGATTAGGGGGCAGAAGAACTGAAAAAGGTCCAGCTTTTGAAGGTATCAATCTGACCTAGGACTCCGCCGCCAGACAAGACCACGGCCAAAGCGTTATTGCTCATACTGCTAAATTGCACGCACTCGCCGTTGCTAGCCTCACGAGGAGATTCCTTGGCTCCTCCAGATATACTTTTTCTCATAACCTGGGCACAGATAAAATCGACCGTACAGATTCATAATCGAAAGAAAAAATCAAAAAAATATTCTGATCAGGTTCGAGATCTGGCTTTGCAAAGTTGTACCTGTGGCTGACAAGTGAGATAGTCTTACCACCGATGCAACTTTGCGAGGTCATAACTTGATTTCTATATCAGATTCTGAGCCTGTATGGTTGATGTTACCTTGACCCGGATCACGAGCAAAAGTTCAACTGGGGGAGCCAAGAACTTCCCTTGTCAAACTTCTGTGTAACCTACCTGCGTTAAGAGTACCCTGTTCATCTTTCTCTGCAGTACTAGTAAATTGTTACTCGTGTTCCTCGATTCTCGAACTTTCATGTTGATCTTAATGGTGCAGAATATCATAATGACAACGGACAAGAGCAGACTGGCCAAGTACCCAAACGCAGAAACGATGGATACGATTTGACTGATTCTTTCTTTGAGAACAGTGGTTTGTTTCTGAAAGAAAACAAACACTCAGTCTGCCCTTTTGACCAGATTTATCTCGGTTTCTGTAACAGAAATCAAAACATGGTCAACTGAAAAAATGTATATGGCAAAATGGAGAGTTTTTTGAAAAGTTGACTACTTTTTGATATTTGTCATTGGAACCGAGATAATTTTCACCGAAGTAACGGCATACAGTGTGCTTCTCAACATTGTTTGCAACGTCGTCAACAATTAGATTCTTCTAGAATTCCTCACCGAGTAAGAGAGCAACAGAAACGCCGCATCGGATCCTGTAAACTTCTGTGAGACTTCCGTCAAGAATCCAATATCTGAATCAGTGGGTACGGAAGCATAGCATAAGCACACCGAGGTGAGTAATTGAAATAGAAGATTCACAATTACAGTGACGAATACATCGACACATTGGACGCCATTTTTCCTGTGAAATTTTTACATTTTTTCCCTCTGAAGTGTTCTTGACCTCCAAAACTCACCTACAAACTTGAGCGTATCGAAAGAAATAAAGCCATGGAGCAAGGAAAATTTGTTGGGTCAACAAAACCAAAGCAGCTGATAGAAAAAGTATGCTACAAAGAAAGTTGAATTGCCATCCGGTATTTACAATCATAAGGGCTGAGAACGACGGTTGGATGGCTATAGAAGTGAAGACCTGCAAATGGATATAGGTTGATCCATACAAATTCTACCGCTTACTGGTGCTGTCATAATATAGCCTGCACTGAACAAAATTTCGCAACACTTGGATAACGCCATCTGTTTTTTGAACACTTTCGTCGCACTAACAATCCTCGTCGTCACCACAAATATCAATAGAAAGTTGAGAGTGAGGCTCAAGACACCGGCAATCAGATCGTTATAAAAGTGATAGCGAGCGATAACTGGAGCAAGTTCGACGGGTGGTCCAATTTGATCGGAACCATTTTCAGGGGGAGCTGAAGACGTTGTCACCATTTCGTTGTTATGTGGAGAATGAGGTAGAAGGGGTTTTTGGTTTGTGTCGTGGAAAAAATAGGGAATTGAGTTAGCCAAAAATTAGGTTATCACAAGAATAGTGAGTGGGTTTTGCTGCTTCACGTGGTTCAGATTCTTCTTTGGATTCATGACAGCCGTGAAAGCTCAAACTCGCCGTGTTATCACTGGTCGATCAAAACTCGGAACCTATCTTATTAAGCTCGAAAAGTCACGCGCAAAATTTTGTACAGAAGAGCGCTAGTTCAACGCTAACATATTTTCAGGTTTGAAACGTCAAAAGGGTTACTGTAGCCAACATATACAGCCAACTTTTATAGCTTCGAACTTACGCGGTGGAAAGTGAAACCGATCGAAATTCATCAAGAATGAATAACCAGACCAGGGGAACCAAAACCCAAAATATCTGCCGAAATCAGATGTTTTTCTCCGTTCTGTTCCAGGCAGAGAATAATAAGCGACTATTTCACCAAGTCAGCAGTTACAACAACGCAGCAGAGGAAATCAAATTGAGTTATGAAAAAACAAACTCTGTCCCTCTCCGGGGACTGCAAACTAATCAAACACACCCACAAACTGAGAAAATTGAACTCTGAAAAAGTTGGTATGCTTGACCTCGTTAGTGTTGGAGGGATTAGTAAAAGAGTTGAATGACAAATAGGCAGAGATCGAAGAATTTCGAGCACTTAGTTTATTCCAAACAAATTTGATCGAACGAGCGAACGCTGGCAAGTTTTTATTCCATATCAATGATTGGAGTGATTCTAATGTAGACGTCTTCAATCGTAATGTCTTCCTCCTTGCTGAAGTTGTTCTTGACTCTTCCCTCAAAGTCTTCGTGTCCCGCGTCGTCCTGAAAGATGGACTTGGAAAAGAGAGGATTCCATGGGTTTTGGACATGCAGGCAGATAAAAAATGAGCTATCAAGTCGAGTTTATTATCAAATGATAGAATTCAACGAGGCTTATCGAGCTAATATGATTTTTGAAGAATTGAGTTCCAGTAACAGTCGGTCTGTGGGACAACAGTGTGTACCGGGTAAGTGCGTGCTCAAATTGGGTTCTCGCTTTTCTAAATCAGTATGTGACCTGTTACTGGACTTCGTCCTGTTGGAAATGCTGAAAATATGTTGACTCAATAGATCTCATGTAAGATCTATAATTTGACACCTCCAATGACTCAACATCTCATTTGAGAGCACAGTTATTTGCTCTCCTGACTAAAAACCCACTCACCATATTAGTCTCCACTCTAGTCCTCTCATCCGTAATCACAGTCAGCCAAGTCTTCGCGGCCACTCCTCCCTCATAACACGGAAACACTTTATGAGCATTTCCATCCTTCAAGTTCGCCTCCAAAGTCGTCTCATCGACAGCATACAATCCCTCGGATGCCCCTGGAGCACCAATGGGACCAGTCCATTCCAGATTTATGTAGAATCCATTTTGGGTGTTTTCAGGATTCAGCGAGACTCCCAATGGGATGGTGAGGATCTCAGAGTCAGTGTCATGGGTATAGTCATCGCTGTCCACACTTGCATCTGAATAGGTGAAGTTAGAGCACGATCTCAATTTTTGACACAGTTAGGTACAAAACATTGGTTTTTTAGTACTGGTAAATCAAACTGGAGCAAACTTCAAAAGTCAGAATTTTGATCTACCCGGAAATTGAGATGCTACTTACACACAGGATATCCCTCATTGAACTCGTAGAATGTCGCCAATCTCACCGACGTCCACTGAAAATCTCTCGACGCTTGAATTTTGATCTCCGAGGTTTCATCAGTGAACTCATAGTCGATTTTGACTCGTCCATTGTACGTTACATTTGAGACGTTTGGGTCGAGTTGAAGGAGAACCTTGGTGGGCCGATAGGTGGACAGAAGTTCAGACATTTTCCTTCGAATGGGAAGGAAAGGAATGAAAGGTGAGGTGGTTTAGTATCGAATCGCAAATTGATACTGGCAAGAGGAAACTGGTTTTTGAAGCGTCGGAACAACTTATATGGAGAGAAAAAGGAAGAGAGAGATAGATGAAAATTGTAAAGTTTGAGGAGAGAGGTCAAACAGTGGTCATTGTTCGTTCGATCGGATTGTAGAGGAACCATTTCCGATAAAGCTTTTTGCTTTCAGAAAAAAATAGTGTTCTAAGGTGCTGCGGTGCATTTTTTGATCAGAAGTGGAGGGCAGTTCGACTTTAAGTCAGGCCTTGGTTAGTCAGTTGTTGGTGAAGTTGCCACTGGTCTTGTCCGGAATTCGACCACCTTCCCACCTGAAATTGCCGGCGACAACCGAGTTGATGTACCCTTTGAATACCTTCCGACACTCTGTGTATTGTTAGATCAAAAAGTGAAGGGTCAAAATTTTATAAAGTTTGGTTTTATCATCATGCATAATCAATTACTATCAAGAACAAGATCCCTTGGAGCCTTAACCTTGAAGGAAAGTTCTGAAATCTTGATCTTATCCGGTCCACTGTTGAAGTTGTTGGAGAAAAGCTGCTTTCCGGTGACTTCCTTGTGCTCTCCGGCCTTCAAAGTTGTTTCAACACCAGCACGATATGGAGTGATAATCGATAGTGTCAATGGAGCAGCTTTGTCCTCGAGAATTGGGAAGAGGCGGATGACATTTTCGTTCTGAAAAAAATTTCTATAAAGCATATGTTGCAACCTCGTCTATCTTCAAGAACATTCATCTTGATTTGTTTCGATTCAAAATTGAAAAGAAAGGTAATCACTGATGAAATGTGGCTCTTATGATGAACTCCATTCCATTAGTTGACAGCTCTTTGAAATTATTTTTTCGAACGGAGATAAATGTTCTCAAAGTGAGGCGACGGTCTGTCCACTTCTAAATACCTTCAAGTTCGTCTCATAGTCGACTGCGTTGGAAAGGAACAGACCCTTATTAGCTCCCTTCTTCCCAGCCTTCCCCTTATAGTCGACTTCAATGTATCCTAACTCGGTGATGGACTCTGGAGTGATTGCACCCAGAAGAGTAACATGAATCTTGTTCTCGATTTTCTGGAATTCGGCTGTACTTCCAAGTGCTGAAAAATCATCAAGTTAACAACCATTTTTGTGGGTTGACTTACCATTCGGGTGTCCTCGACTAACAGAATTGGCTTGCCAGAAGGACACTCTCTCCACCTCGAGATCCTTCGAAACTTTCAGATCGAACTCTTTAACAGATCCAGTGACATCGACATGAATCTTGGTGTTTCCAGTGAACTCGTTGCTGAAAATAAGGATTATGGGAAGGCAAATATAAAACAACAACTCACTCTCCGAAAAACTGCGGAGTCAACGTAAGTTCATATTTCTTCGGAGTGAATCCAGATTGAACGAGAGAAATTGGAGTGAGGAGGAGGAAAATTAGTATGGTCATTCTCCAAAGCGTGCGGACGTTTGGAATGAAGAAAATCTCAGGAAAGGATCTAGGAGAACATTGTAACAAGGAAGTGATAAAGAGATTGACAGATGCAGAGTGATAAATTGGGGCAAGTGGAGAGAAAGAGAAGAGAAGAAAACATATGTGCCATGTTTTCAAAGGTTTCAAACCAGGAACAAAAAGTTTAGAGAAAACCGGAATTGATCATCGAGAGGAAATTTCTAGAAGTGAACAATTCTCAATAGGTTCGAGTGTCATAAAGTTTTTGGCCTCAAAGTAAGTCAAATTCCGAACTAGGGACTGGTTTTTGCGAATATCAGACTAACTTCTAAAGCTGAAGGTAAGAAGCAATTTCGATCAAACGACGAATAAACATTCCATGAAAGACGTCGAAGATCTGATGTTTGTCACCTCATGGATCAGAAATCGGACATGGATGGACAACAATTTAAAAATTCAAAAATTTATCTAAACTTTCAAAACTAATTCAATATTTATGCCTACAAAAACTGCTCGCAAAATTGAACATGTACATCCTCATGTGTATCACTTCTTCAGTCCTAAAGATCGCGAACTGCTCCTCTCGGATCAACATTTTCACAAATCGCATAAACCTCTCGTAGTTTAGATGGTTGGGTCCGGTTTCGGAGAGATGCACCTCGATGTTGATCTGGCACACTTCGATTCCATTCTTCGAGAATGGTCCGTTCTTCTCGAAAATCTCAAACATGTCATACTCGGCACCTTCGGCGTCCATCCAGAGGTTGTCGATCTTCTAAAGACTCCGAACCATGAAAACTTTATGGAAGTAAACACTCACTTCAATTTTCAACAACTGCTCCACAAAGTACATAATGTCCACATGGACCACACTCTGGTTCACATATTGACCTGAAATTGGAAGTTTTGGAAAAATTGAGGTTTAATTCGAAAACTCACGATTCTTGAGAACACTCGCATCTGCATAGCCTGGATTTCTGGCAACTGCGAATGGAAAGTATTTTCCGATTTGTGGATAGACATCCTCATTGACTTCTGTCATGGGGTCCGCGCCATAGAACTCCACATGCTTGCCAAGTTTTCCCATTTTCTGGAACAAAATCGAGTTTTTCTAGATAATTTTTTGACCGTAAATCTGACTCTTCAAGTTCTGAAACGTATTCGCATAGTTTCAAGCACTGCGATGAACTTTCAAAAGTCGCGTAATGAGATTCTAAAGTTTGCACACTAGTGCGCAATCAAAATTCAAAAGCTCTAGTCTTGACAAATACTCCTAGTTATGTTAAAAGTTGAAGATAGGATCCTACCCTCTGCCATCGTTGCTCTCCAGTGATGTCCCTTCCGATGCCGAGAGTGATGAACGTGTGACGCTCGTCGTTCTGGAACAAGATGAATCATATGACGGGAAAATCTTTTGTTTTTCGTGAAAAATGACGGAGGGAACAGGTGGGAGTCTAATCGGATTTTCTTTTATGAGATCTACAGAAGGAATCTTTAAAAATTGAAAATCATGTGTTTACATAAAAGGAGAACACGTCTTCTAACAAATTAGCATGCCGATCATCTAGTGATCATTCAATATCAGCTACAGAATGCGAGTTAAACTTGGTCAGGTACATGGTAAGGGTACACTTCTATATCACAGAATTCACGGTGTGTAGATCATAAAGCATCTCGGCTTCCAGCATACTAATTTTCATGAACATCGTACCAATCGAAAGGAAATGTTTTCCCATGATGCCAAGTTTTGACTATCAAGGTTGAAAGTATCTTACAGGACAGCCGCATTTGCCGAAGTTCTTACTGGAACAATATTAAAGAAATCGCTGTTCTCAGAGGAATTTCAGTTCTGCGATTCGAAAGTTGAGCGGATTTACAAGTTTTTCGTGTCTCCAAGGTCCCCTAGTGTATCTGTACATCTTTCACGTTGCTTATTAATCCGATGCTATCCTCCGATTAATACATCTTATCCCCGCACACATCGACCAAAAAGTGTGTTTTGACCCACTTATCTCACCCTAGAATCTTTCAAAATTTTGTGTACCTAGATTGAACGCTATCCGATTTTTTAATACATTCCCTAGTTTTTGTGTACCCCCACGTGGCGCTTAAGCATACACATACATGTTCTCAATGCCGCACGAAAAAGATTGGAATCGTCGATATAGGGTCCTATCAAGCAGTACATCTACGAAACCCTCAAACCCACAGACGCATTATCCGGAATACGACCAAAAGAGGACTTGTCCGCGTTCAGATCCTCCAGATCAACAGTTTTTTTCAGTTTTTGGAACGAAAAAGTGCGATGAGGAGGCCGAAATCGGCAAGCTCGGTGATAACTCTGAGAAATAAGGACGAGGAGAAAATTGGCATTCTGGCAAGAAATTTGAGTACATTGTTTTGATCTCAATACAGTGTTTTGATCTTAATGGGAAGGGTAACAAAACCAAAACTCACATTTCTTGGCAGAATCCCAATCTTGTCCTCGTCCTTATTTTTCAAAGTAATCAGGCCGAGCTTGTCGATTTCAGCCTCCTCGTCGCACTTTTTCGTTAGCTTCGTGAATTGTGTCCAAAACTGAAAATAAAGTTTGATTTGGAGGTCTAGAAACTACTGAAATCCCCACCTGCACCGGGTCCTCAATCACCAGAAGATCCCACTTGGCACAATGCAACCACTTTTTGTATACTTGCACCTTGTTTTCAGATAAAAACACCGTCTGCAGATCGTCCTCATCCGCAGATTCTTCTCTGAGATCGTCCTGAAATATGGGGAAAAATCGAATAGATTCGCATCGAATGGTTGGGATACGTAATAAAATTAATAGACCGATGGGGATTGGCTATTTGGCTAGATGATGGGTCTACAAATTTTGAGAGGAAAATGAATGTTTTGGTTTTGTAATTTTTAGATGAAGGTGTTTTGTGGGAAAATCGAATTGTTAAAACTCTCTATCATTAGAAGCATCAGAAACATCAGAATCATCAGAAGAAGTTAATTTTGTAATGAACAAAAAATTGGGTACCAAAAGTTATGAGGAATCGGAAATTTGAAAAGTATTACAATTAGGACATCGTAATCTCTAGGTTGAGCCAAAATCTCGAACAGCTGATCCAATTTTTTTTGCGGATTCATGGAAGTTCGAATTGGTTTCAGCAATTTTGAGCATTTTAAAGTTTTGCTAATGGGTTAGTACTGGGTTGACTGGTCTAAAATTGTTGGTTTAAGAAAATTTCTCATTGCAGAACACAAATCTCAGTTTCCGTGGCGGATTTTGAGAAGTAATCTATTTCTGTATTTTTTGAGGTAAATGATGCCGGGATTCAGAAATTCAGCAAGATTCAATCTACAGTAAAACCTGTAATAGAAGCACAGTCTGATGTGGTGATTCTATTACAGGTTTTACGTAATGCTCCTCGAAACTGAACCAAGCATAGTGAAAGTTTGTCCACACGTCCGGTCCATTTTGAGAAAATTTTATCAAATATCGTCTGGCACAAGGTGTTTTGCAACCATGCTTAGCCAAAGCTGATTGTTTTTCTCAAAACAGCAAGGTCTAAAAACTTTCAAAAACTATACCACCAGAAACCCAAAAACTTCAAAGTTCAAAAAACAAAAACTCACCAAATAAACAGTATAAAACTTGTACAAAACCATAACAGACATGAATACAAATAGGCATTTCAAATATCGCTGAACTTTATTCCTCGTGGATTTCTTCAGTAGCGAAGGCATTTTCTGAGATCTATGGATAAGAGATCCGTCGTATTTCCATGAATTCATTTATTTCCACAACACACACACACAGACTCGCTCGTCGTTCAGATAACACAAAAATGGGCGGCTGTGTGGTGGTGGAGACTGTAGTGGGGGAGGAGGGGAGGTGGAAAACGGAGCGAGTGAGTGGGACTGTTTCAAATCGTCGTGTGGCACTTTTGTGTTTAGCCTGATTCAAAAAGGGTGGATGAAAGGATATGGTTAGGCCATGCCGATGCGAATGTAGCTTGGCCAAAACGAGGAGAAATCTTTCGATTCGTTCTTCTTTCAATCGAACCGATATTCATCTCGACCCGTGACGTAGGCTTATTACAGTAGGAATGATCTTCCGATTTATGGGAAGCGGAAATGATTGGCATCGGAGAAATTTTAAAGCCAATCTTCTTAAAAGGTGGAGATTTAATCGGAGAGTGGACATGATCTAGTAGAGAATCTCGAAAATTAGGATATTCTTGAGTTTCTTTTTCAATAGGGCCAAACCTTGGAGGTTAAATTGGTCTGTTTAACAATGAGAGTTTCGATCGGTTGTCGTCGGACATTTTTCCTCTTCTCAATCCTTTTCGGAGTTATGCGCAAACCTTCATACAGTATGAAAATGAGGTCCGCGGGTTATCAAGAAAAAAATCTACACTATCTCTCAAAAGTATACCAATTTCTATGGTATTCAGTGCAAAAAGTCCAACTTTGAGCAGTTGAAAACTATGTTCCGATTACTCGATTGATCTAAAACTTTGTGGGCGTGTCAAGCAGCTGTAGATCTTCATTTTTGTAGTTGGAGACTATTGTCCGTGAATCACAATCAAGGCAGTTACATCGCGTTAAAGATAATGGAAACAAAAGTTCGGAATTAACACTGACATTTACTGAAAAATGAGGTCTTGTCACTATTCGCGTCATTACTCACTGATCTTTCCGTTCCTAGAAATAGTGTTGATTTAAACATAAGGAATTAGAGTCGCTTGACACACCCACGAATTTCCTGAAAAATTAGGCAATTGGAACATACTTTTTTAACTGCTTAAAGTTTACCCATTTTGAACTGAAAATCACCAAGCATCGTATGAAAACATGCTCAGATCTCATGTTAGAAGGCAACCTTTTCTTACAAATCTGTAATTATGATTTTGCAACAACAAGATGCCGGAGGTGCACCAGAGTACAGGCATTCTCCGATGTCTGACCACACTCTCATGAAAAACAGTTCCTGCTTTTGTACGGCGACTTTTGTTCAAAATGATAAGAGTATTTTTTTTCGAATGTTTTCTCCGAAAACAAGAGAATCTCCAATCAACTTCTAAAATAGACTACACTTTTCTATCTTCTTTTAATTTTTGTCTCTTCATTCACCGAGATTGTCTCTCCCTAAATGCGATAACACGGGTTCACCACTTCCGGGCTGAGAATCGCATATAAACCATTTTTGGTCCTTGAAAACTTCATTAGTTCCATCTTCGAAATGTCGTTCACTCCAACAAAGTACGAACTCAAGTTGACCGTCGACTTTGAGGAGTGAGTTTTTTTTTGTTGGTTGAAACACTAGAAACATTCAAATTTCAGACTAACCTTTAAAGGCGACGCAAAGATCCATGTGGATGTAATTGACGCTGTGAAGGAGTTCGATCTGAAAACATCAAAGGATTTGGAGATCGAGCGCGTTTCGTTCTGGCAAGCGAGATACATACAGAGAGGAAACCCAAATAGTGAGTTTTAGTGGGTTACAGTAAGATCGGACGAAAATTCGAATACTTTGTGTTAAGCAAAAACCTAGAATTTTTACAGCCATCGGAGAGATCGCGACAATCGAAGTGGACAAGGAAAATGATTTGGTTCACGTGACTCTTCTGGGAGACATCGATGCTGAATCTATCCGGGAAGAAGGATACATTCAAGTAGAGTATCAGGGAAAGTTCGGAGAATCGGACGCTGTGGATGGACTGCATCATTCTGAGGGGATCTCCTACGAGGCTAATTTGAATGTAAGACACGTACCGTAACCTTTTTCAAATGTATCTGGTTTCTTTTAACAGATATCGAAAAGTGGCCAACGGAAAAAAATCCTCATAATTTCATGTACATTTTGTTCATTGATCAGTTTTTGATATCTGTTACAGGAACTGAGATGCATTCCATGATACTTCCAGGCCGGAAACGTGACTACTCTTCTTCCCATTCTCGAAGACATCCCAGTCCCAATCACCCTCTCCGTCGTCACTCCATACCGAGCTGGTGTGCAGACAAATCTGCAAACCGGAGACCACAAAAGTGTCAACGAGAGTCTGTTCGCAAACAACTTCACCGGTGGAGACGAGAAGGTTCTGGCTTCGGATCTCAAGATCATCATCAACGCTCCAACTGCTCTGGTTCTGGATTAACACTGTGAGTTTTGTTTTGGATCTGTCAGCGAATGAATCCGTCAGTTTTGATTTGTTTAAATGGGAGAGACAGACCTCGCTTCAAATAAAAACTCGCTTGGAACTAGGAACTTTGAGAGCTAACACTTCCTGTTTGAAAAAACGAAAGAAAAAAGGAAAACGAAGTCGAAACCCCCCTCGTAACTCATGTACCCTTCTCATGTCTCCATAACTCCTGAGAACACATCGGCAGAATAAAAAGTCTCCCGAACAATCGAATATCTTCATTTTCCCTTCGAAAATGCGTCTTTGTATTCTCGCCTCTCTGCTCCTCCTCGGCTTCGTGGCTGGTCAGACATCTGACAAGTTCTGCATGCTGAAAGTTGGCGAACACTTGTACTCGCGCAGTCTCGCGTTCTTCTGGGGACCCCAAAAGACTTTGGACGATTGCAAGAATCTCTGCATGATTCGAAAAGACTGCATCTTCATGGACTACGATCCCGACGGGAAGATGTGCCGAGTTTTCAATCAGAACGGTGTTTTCAATTCTGTCGATGGCACATACAAGTATCCTGCGAACACTGATTCATACATAAAGGTGGAGAGAGAAAGCACATAAGTTGTGATTATTATCGTCTCTTATTTTCAGTACCCGACAACCGATTGTACCAACAACGCTCCCATCAGCGATTGGAACAAGAACAAAGAAGTCGTAACGAATGCTGACGGAGTCAAATACACTCTATGGGCAGATTCACCGACCCATTGGATTCTCACTGCCCAGAAATAATGCGATGTTACTGTTCAGTTAATAAATACTTCATTACATAGTGGAAACTCACAGTGAGCATTTATTATGAAGTGCTCAACAACGAATAGGGATTTCAAACAAAACATACAATTCCAGTGATCACAAGTTATCAGATATCCTTCCTCTTCTTCTTCTCCACTGCTCCATTCCCATTCGAACTTCCCGGTCTCAACGCGACAGGAGTGTCGACTCGTTTCGGCGGAGATCGAGACGGCGACGGTGACACCGTGTTACGGACGCACTCGATTCGTTGCTTTCGCCGAGGGGATCGATTCTGGAAAGTGAGACTTGAGGCTTTCATTTCTTATGGAGATGTCTCACTGGTTTA
Organism: Caenorhabditis sp. 40 LS-2015; assembly: GCA_900536305.3. Lineage (NCBI taxonomy): Eukaryota > Metazoa > Nematoda > Chromadorea > Rhabditida > Rhabditidae > Caenorhabditis > Caenorhabditis tribulationis. Next base: position 130,988 of record LR543342.1, read on the forward strand.
TTAGGGGTTGGTGGTGGTTGGGGAGGTTCTCTGAGGAGCGTCCGGGGTGGTGGTCGTGGCGGTAGCGACGCGGATTCTGCTCTGCGTTGGCTCAGATTCCGAACGCTTTGAGCAATACGACTGATGGCTCTGGCTGGTGCGCTGGTGACCTGGAAAATGGGGTGAGTTTATTGGAAGAAGACTGACTGGTAGGTAGGGGAGTTGGGTTTATGTATCAGATTTTGGGCGTAATCATTAGAGGTTTCCGTGAGTTGTCTATGGTAATTTTGAGTCTGAAATTTCTGTTTTCTACCACTTGACAACAGCTGATTCTAAGGTTTTAGAAGTTTAGGAAGGCTCACAAAACAGCTCATCCTTCAGTCAGTTTCAAATAATGGCTCCCTCCCCTGCCCCCAAACAGAAAAATCGAAAAGACTTACCAAACTTCGAGCTCTCCTCTGTATCCGCGTAGCCATCGTTTCCCTGACTGCCGGTTGCAGATTCTCGAGGTCCGGTGATTCGGCACCGTTTCTTTTCTTCTTTTCCTTTTTGATCAGTGGTTCCTTGTCCATTTTTTGGGCTGAAACTTCAAATATAAGTAGATAGCTATGACTGAAAGAGTATATCGGTTGCTAGAAAATCATTCACAGTAGAAGATGGCAATAGTGTTGGCAACGCACTCTGCTAGCTTTGCGCGGGTTTTTATAGCCTGGGTAGATCAAAATGCCAATTTTCGTTTTGGGTCGACTGATTTGATCTATCAGCGCCTAAAACATTGCACTGGAGGCTGACAAGCAAGATATTTTAGATGATCCTTGAGAATTTTCTGAAAATTTGTAGGAGAAAAGTGCGGGACAGCAAAGAGGAGAGTGAGGATTGAAATGCGTTTAAAATGGCTGAAACTTTCAGACGAAATTTTGAGCTTCAGGTGACTTTGGGGCAGCTAATTTTTTGCTCATAGTTTTCAGCATGTCAAATGGTACCAGTGTGCAAATTTTCAGAAAATTCTCAAAGATCATCTGAAAATAGTTTTGCTTGTGAGAAGAATGGCGGCGCCAACACTCCGGGTACCTGGTATTAGATCTAAACTTTGAATAATTTCACATTTAGACCTGTTGAAATCCGATCTTCAGACAATCTCATTCTCTTGACCTGGTTGACTATTCGTATTGATGTTCTGATCTAATTTGCAGTAGATTCTTCCAATCAAATATTCTTTCAATTGTCGAGAATTCTGAAAAAAAATTGTGACGAAGTCAGACCATGTAGAGCCAGCTCTTGGCAATGCTCCATATATCATGCGAGTCTCAAAACTTTTATGAATCGTGGGAACTATTTCCACATAAATGCAAACTTCGAAACTTGACAGTTGACTTTTTCCGTCGGAAATGGGCACAAACACCCATATTCTTCTATTGTTCTGTCTTGTCGGACTGGTAACCCTCCGTGTGGAATTGAATGTTCTCAAGGCTTCTGAAACTTTCAGGCACACACAAACTGCCGCGCCCGACCACCATCCAATCAGACTGTGACCACTGCGGCACCAATCGATGATCAACCGCCAACTAACAAGGGATGCATGATTCCGTTCCTCTCGAGAACCAGAGGGATTTGGATGATAGAGCCATACAGCAGTTACCTGTACGGGAAACAACCAGTGACGTATGATGACTGCAGCAACCGATGCCTCAATAACGATACATGTTCCGCTATGGAGTGGTTTCCAAAAGGATTGTGCTACCTTTATAGGAGCAACCAATACATGACGTTCGGAACGGCGACTTGTGCTGGCGACACTCCAACATTTTACCTCAAGGTACAGCTCTCGTTCGTATTCCCCGCCAATATGAAGATTTATAGGCGTTGCCGAAACCTGGAGAGGAGTGCACTCCACTGCTACTCTACCGTGCTTGGTACAACTCTGAAGTGGTAAATCTACCAAATGGTGAGAAATACACAATTGGGCTGAACTCATCGACGGTCTGGAACGCGGTGAAAGTGGCTGGATAATTGGTTCTTGTAATAAAATCTGATTTGCATCGAAAAGTAGTTTTTTCTGTGACTGTATGTATTGTTTCAACAGTTCAAATAACTTGAAAACATTTTCATCTGATTGACTTGCCAATAACCCAAAGTCAAATGAAAAACCAGTCGGAACATAATCGAAAAAAAAAGGATGAACCCATAGCGTGATGACTTTCAGTGCACAATGGTGAAAAAATGATCATTTTTGAGGTCTCGAATACTGTTTTCCAGGTTCTCGATTTTTCGAAATATTGCGGGTTCGTTAAGAAACACTAGTATCTCATTTTTCAGTTGACAATTTTTCCTACGAATAGCTGAAAAGTGAGTTACAACACTGGCCGAAAAGAATGCGAATTTGTTGATATTCAGTGCAAAACGGTCAATTTAAAACACTTAAAAATCAGTTCTCACCGGACCCATTTTTTTGAAAAGTTGTGGATGTATCAAGCTACGTTAGATCTTCATTTTTTTAGTTCACAACTTGTTACGAAAATTACAATCTAGTCAGTTATGTCCCGCATAGTCACGCGACTTTAAGATTCGGTACATTTCAGTGCAAAGTTCGACCTTTTTGGAAACCATGATTTTTACTGCGACATAACTAACGATAATGATTTTCGAAAGAAGTTGTCCACTTTTGAGCATTTTTGTTTCTTTTCCTTTCTGGCAAACTTTTTCAGTTTGTTTCTTCATTGAAGGGCACAAGGCCACTGACACAAGATACAAAAAATAAAGAATTTAAACAGGATAATTCTAGTCCATAATCACCGGATAATCACGGGGCAAATAATCACATTCATCTATAATGCATCCATCCATTCGTCCATCCATTCATCCATCCACCAATCCATCCATCAATCCATCCATCAATGATAGCATCCGCACATGAAACAGAAAATAAGCAAAATATCAAATTATCGTCCATGAGTGCCGGAAGTAAGCCGGATCCAATAGATCCAGTTAGTTGTAAGTAAGGTATATTTTAAGATCAACCAAATCGATATTGCTTTTAAAAAGCCGAGATGATACTTTCACAGGAAATACTTCAGAAGGGAGGGAGTTCCAACATTTCAGGACTCGATTCGTGAGGAATTGTAGGTTCCATTTTGAATTTTCAGCAAGTGTTGAGCGAATATAGTATCTGTGTCGTCGTAAATTATCCAGTTTTGGAAATGAAGTGAATAATTTGTTTGAGCTAGTAGTTTCCTCCGCAACGATGCATTTGTAGAGATGTAATAAGTCCGATTTCAATCTTCGATATTCACTTATCTGACTTCTCAACGGATTTCATGAAAACCGGTCAATGGAACTAATGAAAAACATGTTCAGCTTAAAACGAAGGTTTGGCGGGGTCCGTTTAAGATTTTTATGAAAACAGTAAACCTAAATTTTCATTGTTCTGTAAAAAAATAAAATGGCTAAGACGGCAATCTCTTTGAGACAGTCTGTGAGGCAGGAAGTATTTTCTGAGGCGACACATGTCAATAACTCGTGTAAAATTCAGAAATTTCATTACCCGTGAGAACGATTCTTCCATTTAAAACTGGCGTCGAACCGACAACATTTCCCATACTCGTCCTGAAATGGGTGTCTTCCTCCAGGTCTTTTTATTCCTCGCCTGTGTCGGAACTGTGAGTCTTCGATCGATTGAGTTGAGGGAAATATCAATACGTTTTCAGGCAAGTGCTAATTGCGAAGTGCGCCCACCGCAACCGGATCCAACCACTGTCGGTCCGATCGCCGAGGACCCTGTCGCCACGGTAGCAACAACGATTCCAACCACTACTAAACCACAAGGAAATTACACATGCATGATTCCCTTCCTCCAAAAATCGGAGTTTGAAAGTGCCGTTGCGCCCAGCAGGAATGTCATATCACCAAACCTCAGTGTTTGCAACACGAGATGTCTAACCACTGACGCATGCGTTGCCAGCGAATACCGCCAGGACACTGGACAGTGCAAATCTTATAACCTTGTACCGGGCCTGTTATTCAAGAACTCCTGCTCAACCTACCCGGTGAAAGTTTACATTAAGGTGAGCAGAGGGGTTCTATTCTAGTCCATTGGATAGTTTCAGTTGATTCTTCCGCTGTCCGTCGAGTGCACTCCACTGGAACTCTACACGGCGCTCTACGATCCCGAGCCGAGAACGCTCACCAACAGTCAAAAGTACTTGGTCAGAGTGTTCGATAATAAAAATTATCAAATTGCCAGTAGTTGATTCTGATGGCTGAAAGCGATCTGGTTATAATAAATGTTTGCATGCATTTCTTTTTCTCAAAATTGGTCAAATAGCCGACCCATACCTTTTTCTTCAACATAACGTTTTTCCACTAACAGACCGACACTTCTTTTTCATTCATTTGGCCAAATTTATCGTCATTTCTCGTTAGAATATTATCTATTCGCCAAACTTCGAGTCTTCCGCGGAGTGTCGTTGCGCAAAGGCTCCAGAGTTGATACTTGAATGGACAACAGTTTTTAAACCGAAAGTCTATCAATTACAGTATGTGAATTCGAGCCTAAATTACTGGTACCTTGAAAACTTTAATTCAAGACCAAGACCAATATTGTTGAAGTTTCTGGAACTCACTTCAGTTTTTCACTCGGCAAGCTGAAAAGCCACATTTTTACGAGTGTGAAAATCCCTTCATAAATCGTGTGGCTTTCCATAGTTTTACAGTTCCAAAAACTTTCCCCTTATAACCTCGAGCACCTCATACTGTTCGTTTTCTTCTCATGATGCGAGTCGTCTATCTTCTCCCCTGCGTCGTCCTGATTTTCGTCGGAAGTATGATGGCCCAATCCACCAAGGTGTGCATGATCAGATGGTTCCCAGCGTCGACTTTCGGATTAACCGATCCCGCCTATGATACCAAAGTTCAACCGTCGGGTACAGCGGATGCGTGTATTACTTCGTGCAAGGACACTACCGACTGCCTCGGCTTTGATTACCATTTTGCAAACAAAACGTGCCGGTTCTTCAAACTAGACGCGAGTAAGCCACTCACTCTTGACTGGTTTCGAGCTTGTGATGAGAAGTCGGAAAAACAGGCTTACTTGAAGGTTGGTGATGCGGTAGAGTAAAAGCTTCAAAAGTTCCGAACAATTTCAGATGGTGGTTCCCGAGTCGAGCAAGTGTACCGAGAAAGAGCTGATCGAGATGTGGTATTCGAACACAACAACAACACTTCCCAATGGGCAAAAGTATGGAATCAAACAGGCCGGCTTCGTGTATAACGTCTATCAAGGGTAGTTCATATTTTTCGGTTGAGTTAATAAAGTTATTGCATGCAACCTTTTTGAGTAAAGTTTTTGATATTTTCTATTAATTACTTTGACCAAATTTAGTTTGTTTTCTTATTGACAGTTTCATCATTGGACTTTTAGATAATTTGTTGACACTCGTCAAAAGTTTCGACAAGTTCTGATAACAGAGAAAGCGGATTCTAAACATCCATGATTCAGGTGTACAGATCCCACAAAAAATTCATTGATTGAAAGCCTGTCGCGCGCTTTTTCAACACTGATGGATCAAAAATTACACACCTGCCCAACGGCCCCCAGAGGATCGCACCCCGTCTGATTATCGATACATTTCTAATATTCACTGATAATTTCATTTCTCGGACTCGCCGATAAAGCTGTCGACAAGATATTGATAGACTCAGTTTGGTCAATTATTTGTCAACAGTTCATAGAAAGAAATATATAGAGAAATTCATCGTCATATCCATCGATTTGCTGTCGATAATACTCAAAGAGTTCAAAAAAAGATGATCGTAATAGCTTCTTCCAAAATATCTAGCCTCCAGTTAACCAAAATTTGCGAGGTCAGAACTCGAATTTCGTAATCATTTCTCCAATTTTCATTTCGGAATATGAATCTTTAGGGTCGATCCAGCCATGAAAAAACTTTCAAAGTTTAGTTCCTCTTTCTGTTTTATTGCTGGGAATAGCCAATCCATAACCTGTGAGTTTTTCCACAGTTTGATCACCCTCGACAGCCTGTTTAAATGTCCCGAAGAGAAGTGAATCTGTCACTCCATCATGAAATATCTCCCTCTTCTTATCTTCCTGCTATGCTGTCTTGCCGGCAGTATGAAATCTGAAGACACTGTCAAATGCGTTGCTCAATTCTTCTTTGGATTCCAGTTCGAAACCACAAATTATTATAAGAGTATGACCTCACAGGCCGCCAATGGATGCGTGATCCCATGTCAAACCGACGACGAATGTGTCGCATTTGATGTCATTGATGGTTTTTGTCGGTTCTACAAACTGAATGCTGGGGAGACTTTGAAAATCAAACAGTCACCGTCTTTCTGCAACCAGAAAAACGTACAACTTTATGTGAAGGTAGCTTTTCAATACTCATCGTTTCGAAAATGATTTGTGAGTTTCAGCTGTACATCCCACCTTCTGAAAATTGCTTCCCGGAAAGACTGATCGAGTTCTGGTACAGAAACACGACCATGAAGTTTAACAACGGACTGAACTACAAGTTTCAAGAAGATGGTGACTCTGGATATAAACTTATGCAAGTGTAAACCTTTCTGCTTCATTTAATTGATAAAACTTTATCTGGCAAAAAGAATACATTGAAAGTCTTTCGTTACACAAAGAACAACTATTTGTGTTATGATTCTTTCTTTTTTCTTAATTTCAGATTTATGTTGTTTTTTCAACTTTTTACACCTTCCCAACAACCTGTTCCGCTTCTCGGGTGTTTCCCCACTGTGGCTTCTGGTATAAAAGGAAGGTGGCGATCGGGGAAAAGTATAATCTTCTCTATTCTTCCTATCCTGAAAACTTGAAAACTCTTAAAGTGAGTTTTTTCTAGAAAACTATCTTTAAACAAGCAAACATTTTCAAGATATGAAGCTGTTCTTCGTTTTGGCTGCTTCTGCGTTGGTCTTCTCTGTTCGTTGTGATTATGCAGGCGGAGGAGGTGGAGGAGGATCTGGATATTCTGGAGGAGGTGGTGGTGGAGACGCTGCACCTCCTGCTGCACCGGCTGAATCTGCTCCTGCTCCAGCCCCAGAACCTGCACCTGCGCCTGCACCGGAACCGGCACCAGCTTCTGAACCAGCCCCAGCACCATCCGCCGATGCAGGAGGTTACGCCGCCGCTGCTCCAGCTGCCCCAGCCGGAAGTGGATCTTATCCAGCCAAGAAAAGAAGAGTCGCTCGTGCCTATGCTGATAGTGCTGCTCCTCCAGCAGCTCCTCCGGCAGAGCCAGCCCCTGCACCAGCTCCAGAAGCTGCTCCAGCACCTGAACCAGCACCAGTTCCAGCTCCGGACGCGGCCCCAGCCGCACCAGCAGCAGATGCCGGAGGATATGCTGCCGCTGCTCCAGCTGCCCCAGCCGGAAGTGCACCTGCTGGAGGGTCTTACCCAGCCAAGAGAAGAAGAGTCGCTCGTGCTTATGCTGATAGTGCTGCTCCACCAGCAGCTCCAGCAGCCGAACCTGCCCCGGCTCCGGCTCCAGCGCCTGAACCAGCCCCAGTCCCAGCTCCAGACGCGGCCCCAGCTGCACCAGCTGCAGATGCCGGAGGATATGCTGCTGCTGCTCCAGCAACTCCAGCAGAAGGAGGTGCCTACTCAGCAAAGAAGATGATGGCTCGATTCCTCCGAGTCTTCTCATAAGTGCTCTTTCCCGGTTTATATATTACCTTTGATCTAATTACTACTGGTTTTTGTACTTTTCACGGTTGTCGTCTAATAAACTTTTTCACACTGAAACTACTATTAGAAGTTCTGTAAGTTCTAAAAATTTTCGACATTTTCTGGTTAATAATTGAAAAGTCATGATTCCGCTGTTTATGCACAGATTTTGTCAATATTGATAAATTTTGAAACAAAACAAAAACTTTTCTATTATGTTGTCCGGAAAGTAATCGATATTTTTGAAGTGCACTCACAGCTCAGCCTTATTAACAATTTTCTTTCTGTTTTTTGTATATTTATCATACTATATCCTCTTGCTTCAAAATACAAAAAAGTTTTACCAGATAGCATAGAAATGGAGGAAACTATGGCTCCAGACAAAAAATGTACTCCGACGAGGTTTTTTGTATTGACTTCTCAAATGAAGCCCATCGTCGGAAGCTCACGGTAATATTTGGGATGTTGTAGGTGGACAGTCGATACTTTGTTAGATAGTTTCCTTCTCGTTCAAAAATATCTCTCAAGAAAGTTACAACCTTTATAATCAACCAAGGTCTGGGCTTCTACACCGAGCGTTATTGCCATAGCCACAGAAGAGGAACCAAGACTGATTGTTTGTACGATGTCTTCTGCCCTTGGTCCACTCAAAATTACTGAATACAAGCGCGCTCGACAGAGCGGACGTCAACGAAAGCTTGATCAACTTTTTACACCAACTGAACATCAAGCAGTAAAAAGCGCATAGTGACCTCCTTTGTCTTTGGTGGCTCAAAGGCCAAAATTGGATGGGGTTCAAAATTTTGTTACTGAATATGGGAAACAGTGTCTTTATGCTCACGATAATAGAAAGCCCCAGTGTACCCAACAGGGAGAAGCGCCACAAATCGACACCCAAAGAGGAATACATGAGAAAATGGGTTGTTGACTATCTGGTAGAACTGTGGGGCGTGTTTTTTTTGGAAGCTTCTCCTGAATAACAGCATCGTCACCGCCTGTGTCTATTGTCATTCCATGCAAAAAATTATAAGATTCCGTTGCCATCTGCGCTCAGGAGCTAACCATGTCTCTTCGCTTCGGGACAACGAGAAGTACCCGCAACTTTGACGCGTGGCCACGAAACGCGGAGCCTAGGTATCAAATTTCTCTTTTATCCAACTTTTAGTCCAGACTTGGCTCTAACTGATTTCCACTTACTCCCCTTGTCCAGAAGCATCTACAAGGAAAACTATTCGCTAGAAGATCGGATGACAAAACGCGCTTCGGTGACTTCTTCAGTCAACAACTTCCTGAGATCTACGTCAACGGAATCGAGAAACTTTTACAGCACTGCCAAGATGTCATGAACAACGATGAACAATATATGAATTATGGAAAAGCTTTTCCGATTGAATTAACTTCTTTCGAATTTGTGTTCAAAAATATCGATTACTTTCCGGACAACATAATAATATGCACATATCTATATTTTTGGAAAACCCTAGACATTGATTTTTTTTACGTAACAATTTGATGAATGAAATAAAATTATCATGATTTTAGCAAACAAGATTATAAAAAATCAGCTGATTTAGATTTTTTTTTCTCCTATTTTTGTGATTTTTTGTTTTTTAAAAAACACCGAAGCTCAGAAGTTGCCGCACAAAATACTTCAGCAAACCGCACGAACTTTGAGTTTTTTTTTCACAGCACGACGTTTGATTCACCAGGAGAATCGAACTTTGAGATAAAAATAGAACCATGTTTTTATTGAATCAAAACAAAAGAAGAACCGTACAGGTAAAACCACCAGTAACGTAAGATGATCAAATAATGAGATTTCAAGAGACAGGGAATTATGCGGACACTCGGAGGAATCGAGCCATCATCTTTTTTGCTGGGTAGGATCCTCCTCCAGCTGGCGGAGCAGCGGCAGCGTATCCTCCTGCATCGGACGCAGGAGCTGGGGCCGCATCAGGTGCTGGAACTGGAGCAGCTTCCGGAGCTGGAGCTGGTTCTGGAGTTGGAGCAGGTGCAGGTTCGGCGGCCGGAGCTGTAGCAGGCTCAGCAGGTGGAGCAGCACTATCAGCATAAGCACGTGCGACTCTTCTCTTGGCTGGGTAGGATCCTCCTCCGGCTGGAGCAGCGGCGGCATAACTTCCTGTGTCGGCTGCTGGAGCAGCTGGTGCAGCGTCTGGAGCTGGAGCTGGGGCTGGTTCTGGTGCTGGAGCAGCTTCTGGAGCTGGTGCAGGGGCTGGCTCATCCGCAGGAGCCGCCGGAGGAGCAGCACTATCCGCATAGGCTCGGGCGACTCTTCTTTTCTTCGCTGGGTAAGATCCTCCTCCTGCTGGGGTAGCTGGAGCAGCGGCGGCGTAACCTCCTGCATTGGCGGCAGGTGCTGGGGCTGGTTCAGAAGCTGGTGCCGGTTCCGGTGCTGGAGCGGGTTCTGGCGCCGGAGCTGGAGCTGGCTCAGCTGGTGCAGCAGGTGGTGCAGCGTCTCCACCACCACCTCCTCCAGAATATCCAGATCCTCCTCCACCTCCTCCACTTGCATAATCACAGTGGACAGAGAAGACCAAGGCAGATGCAGCCAAAAGGAAGAACAGCTTCATCTCTGCAAACTTTGGATTGTTTCGAGATTTTTTACTAGAAAACACTCACCTTGAATTCTTTGAGTCTGCAGAATAGGAAGAATATAGAAGATGATACTTTTCCCCAATCGCCACCTTCCTTTTATACCAGAAGCCACAGTGGGGAAACACCCGTGAAGCGGAACAGGTTGTTGGGAAGGTGTAAAAAGTTGGAAGAACAACATAAATCTGAAATTGAGAAAAAATGAAAGAAGCATAACACAAATAGTTGTTCTTTGTGTTTCAATGTGGTGAAGTAAGAAAAAGCAGCAATTCCAAGCAGAACATCAGGAAAAATCTGATTATCTGAAACTGTTTGGCAGAACGAAGGATAGCAGGAAGATTCAGAATATGAGTTGTGAAAAGATAATTATGTTTTCTTTGCTCTCCAAAAACAAAACTTCTTTTCAGATTGGAACATGGAATTCCGTCTCGTCTATCAGATAACCGAAAGTTTCTAACTATAAGCAAAACATTGTAATGCACAATAATCAGTTCATTTCTTACCAGACAGTTTTCTTCATTCATAAATCTTTCCATTCCAGTCATTACTTCCATTTTTCACAGCTAAAAAAACAACTGAAAAAACTAGTTCCAGCCAAGAAGAAGCAGTATAAGAGAAAGGAAGACATCGAGAACGACATCACAACTTCTTCCATTTTTCTATCAGTAAGCTTTCTCCTTTATCATATTCTGTAAGCTTTCGATTTTCAGATATGAAGCGGTTCTTCCTTTTGGCTGCATCTGCCTTGGTCTTCTCGGTGCATTGTGATTATGCAAGTGGAGGAGGTGGAGGAGGAGGATCTGCATATTCTGGAGGAGGTGGTGGTGGAGACGCTGCACCACCTGCTGCACCGGCTGAAGCTGCTCCTGCTTCGGCTCCTGAGCCTGCACCTGCGCCTGCACCGGAACCGGCACCAGCTCCTGAACCAGCCCCAGCTCCAGCCGCCGATGCAGGAGGTTACGCCGCCGCTGCACCAGCTGCCCCAGCCAGTGAAGGATCCTACCCAGCGAAGAAAAGAAGAGTCGCTCGTGCCTATGCTGATAGTGCTGCTCCTCCAGCAGCTCCTCCTGCAGAAACAGCTCCTGCTCCCGCTCCAGAACCAGCTCCAGCTCCGGAAGCTGCTCCAGCATCTGAGCCAGCTCCAGCCCCAGCTCCGGACGCGGCCCCAGCTGCTCCAGCCGCTGATGCAGGAGGATATGCTGCCGCTGCTCCAGCTGTACCTACCGGAGGTTCTTACCCAGCGAAGAAAAGAAGAGTCGCTCGTGCCTATGCGGATAGTGCTGCTCCTCCAGCGGCTCCTCCGGCTCAGCCAGCCCCTGCACCAGCTCCAGAAGCTGCTCCAGCACCTGAACCAGCCCAAGCTCCGGCTCCAGAACCAGCTCCAGCTCCGGAAGCTGCTCCAGCACCTGAGCCAGCTCCAGCCCCAACTCCAGATGCAGCTCCAGCTGCTCCACCCGCTGATGCTGGAAGGTACGCCGCCGCTGCACCAGCTGCCCCAGTCGGAGGAGGATCCTACCCATCGAAGAAGATGATGAGATTCTCTCGCCTGGTTGTCTAATTCTTCTCAATCTCTTTTTCTGATCTTTCTATCACCACTGGTTCATTTTTCCATACGAGTTCAGTTTTCTATCAATAAATCAAATTCATTTCAGCAGCATTATTTTCCTGTCTATGGCTCCCTATGACCTCACTATTTTTTTCTCGTTTGAAATAAAGTTAAAATGTTTTCCCCATATGGCATTCGTTGTTTACTTTTAGGACGGAGCACAGTCAGCAGAACTCCTTATCAGGGGTGGAGGTAAATAGAAAATGTCGATATCGTATTCAAACTAGTAACTTCACTCGAAAGAAACAGATGGGTGGTTATTTCGGCAAAACTTCAACCGAATTCGGAATGACAGAAAATGAATCGGAAGAGGATCTCGGAGTGAAGTTGACGGTTTTGAGGTGAGATGTTTGAATTAGTGTGAAATGAAATCCGAGAGTTTAGAGATGCCATGATTCATCTCCGAGTCCAGTTTCTTCACTTTCAAAGTGTCTTCAAGCAGGGTAATCCAGAGAAGATTGAGAACGACATGAAGGCGTTGAAGATTATCGTGATGGTTGTTCAGAATCGACTTGAAGAATTGAAGTCGATCGTTTTGGAGTACACGGAGATACCAAACGTTGGTTTGATGAGACAGCGAATTGAGGATTTCGATGTTATAGTCACAGAGATAGTGTTGGAAATGAAAGAGATTGAGGTGATCTAGAAAGCTTTTTTTGAGACATTAAGATTTATTTTCAGAGAGACAATTTTCTAGCGGAGAAAATGGAAAAGTTGGTAAATAAGTTGAACCCTTTTGATGTTCCTAGCTTGGAAACCCTGGATCAGCAAGTCTCTCCCAATGAAATGATGAAGACCATCTTGGGAAAGGATGCCAAGAAACGACAGGAGAGAGTCAACAAGACTAATTTTCAGAATGAGGTGACTGATTGCTTCAATCGAACGTATCTTTATTCCAGCAGCAGGAATCAGAAAGTGACCAACAAGAATATGTTACTCAATTTGCCACGAGTATTTTTTTAGTTGACCGCTTTTCGATATCTGTTACAGGAAGTCAATAACATTTTCCAGGAAGAAAACGAAATCCGTCACGACAATGGAAGAATTCTCAGCGGACAGAGGAAAATCTACAAAATATTCCGCAAACCTGTTGTCCTTCTTGTCAATTATCTGGAGGAAGATCTCACTTTGAAGACCTTACAGATTTTAAATGAGAATCAGATTGACTACAGTACCTTCGATGTTTCCACGGATTCCGAAGTTCGGTTGATTGTCAAAGTGAGTCTGTTTCTGCCACCTGCAATTTTCTGACCTTAAAATTCCAGTACCTCTCCGATTGTGAAACGTTTCCTCAACTATTTGTCAAGGGAAATTTTGAAAAGTTGGCTGAAATCAACAGTCTTATCGAGTCACTTCCTAAATTGTATGTTAACTGAACTCATTGAAATGTATGAAATGAATATGCTTTATTCAATGAAAACTGAACACGTATGGAAAAATGAACCAGTGGTGATAGAAAGATCAGCATGAGAAAGTAGGATGAGTTAGACAACCAGACGAGAGAATCTCATCATCTTCTTTGCTGGGTAAGATCCTCCTCCGGCTGGGGCAGCTGCTGGAGCAGCTGCGGCATATCCTCCTGCATCGGCGGCTGGAGCAGCTGGGGCCGCGTCTGGAGCTGCGACTGGAGCTGGTTCCGAAGCTGGAGCTGGCTCGGCAGCTGGAGCAGCTTCTGGAGCCGGAGCTGGAGCAGGCTCAGCTGGTGGAGCAGCACTATCAGCATAAGCACGGGCGACTCTTCTTCTCTTGGCTGGGTAAGACCCTCCGGCAGGTGCAGCTGGAGCAGCGGCAGCATATCCTCCGGCATCCGCTGCTGGAGCAGCTGGGGCCGCGTCCGGAGCTGGGGCTGGGGCTGGTTCAGGTGCTGGAGCAGCTTCTGAAGCTGGAGCTGGTTCTGGAGCTGGAGCAGGGGCAGGTTCGGATGGTGGAGCTGCTGGAGGAGCAGCACTATCAGCATAGGCACGAGCGACTCTTCTTTTCTTAGCTGGGTAAGATCCTCCTCCTGCTGGGGTAGCTGGAGCAGCGGCGGCGTAACCTCCTGCATTGGCGGCTGGAGCTGGGGCTGGTTCAGGAGCTGGTGCCGGTTCCGGTGCAGGCGCAGGTGCAGGCTCAGGAGCCGGAGCTGGAGCAGCTTCAGCCGGTGCAGCAGGTGGTACAGCGTCTCCACCACCTCCTCCTCCAGAATATCCAGATCCTCCTCCACCTCCTCCACTTGCATAATCACAGTGGACAGAGAAGACCAAGGCAGATGCAGCCAAAAGGAAGAACAGCTTCATATCTGGAAATCGAAAGCTTACTGATAGAAGAAGTGGGAGAAGTTGTGGTGTCTTTCTCGATTTCTTCCTTCCTTTTATACTGCTTCTTCTTTGGAATGGAACTAGTTTTTCAGCTATTTTTTAGCTGTGAAAAATGGAAGTGAGAAATGTGTAAAAAAATATCGGAAGCTAAAAAAATAAAAAAGCAACATGAATCCATATTTATGGAATGTTGTCTCTGAAATCATGAAGGAAGTTCCGGTTGTCGACGAAACAGAAACATGTCTTCAAAGCCTGAAATTGAGTTTGAATGTTCAGATTACAAGTCGATTTGCTGTTTCAGGGCATGAATTGGTTGACCACACCGATTGTGTTTTCCTTCAGTTTAACGCAAATTGGAAAATCTCGAAGCCATATTCCTGATCCTGAAATATCAACATTGGGCAATTTGTGCACTCATCCTCCTTCGATCCATTCTACAAGTTCTGGAGCTTCATGATGGTTTGAATCGATGTTCATTCTGTAGTTGGGGACTGTTTCTTCTAAAACGTCTACCATTTCGTATCTTATCCTTCGAACTTTCCTTCTTACCTACATATTGTTTTTTTGTCTCTCTGCAGCATTCACACAAAGAACAACTATTTGTGTTATGCTTCTTCCTTTCTTTTTTTCTTCTTAATTTCAGATGTTGTTCTTCAAACTTTTTACACCTTCCCAACAACCTGTTCCGCTTCTCGGGTGTTTCCCCACTGTGGCTTCTGGTATAAAAGGAAGGTGGCGATCGGGAAAAAGTATCATCTCATCTTCTTTATTCTTCCTATTCTCAAAACTCAAAGAGTTGGAAGTGAGTGTGTTCTAGTAAAATATCTCGAAACAATCCAAATTTTGCAGATATGAAGCTGTTCTTCCTTTTGGCTGTTTCTGTCTTAGTCTTCTCTGTCCACTGTGATTATGCAAGTGGAGGAGGTGGAGGAGGAGGATCTGGATATTCTGGAGGAGGTGGTGGTGGAGACGCTGCACCACCTGTTGCACCGGAAGCTGCTCCAGCTCCGGCGCCAGAACCCGCTCCAGCACCGGAACCGGCACCTGCTCCAGCACCATCAGCACCTGCCGCCGATGCAGGAGGTTATGCTGCCGCTGCTCCAGCTGCCCCAGCCGGAGGTGGATCCTATCCAGCCAAGAAAAGACGAGTGGCTCGCGCTTATGCAGATAGTGCTGCACCACCAGCTGAGCCAGCTCCAGCTCCAGCCCCTGAGCCTGCACCAGCTGCCGAACCAGCACCAGCTCCAGAAGCCGCCCCGGCACCTGAACCAGCTCCAGCTCCAGCTCCAGACGCCGCACCAGCCGCTCCAGCTGCCGATGCAGGAAGTTATGCCGCCGCTGCTCCTCCATCTGAAGGAGGATCCTACCCAGCCAAGAAGAGAAGAGTCGCTCGTGCTTATGCTGATAGTTCCGCTGCTATACCCGCCGAGCCAGCTCCTGCTCCTGCTGCCGAGCCAGCACCAGCTCCCGAAGCTGCTCCAGCACCTGAACCAGCTTCAGCCCCAGCCTCAGATGCGGCCCCAGCTGCTCCAGCCGCCGATGCAGGAGGATATGCCGCAGCTGCACCAGCAGGAGGAGGAGGATCCTACCCAGCAAAGAAGATGATGAGATTCTCTCGTCTCGTGGTCGCCTAAATTTGATCTTCTCATGATTTATCTCACTACTTCACTGGTTATCTTTTCTCATTTACGGTTGCGATCCTTTTCACTGGTTCTGAGAAAATTCAATAAATTTTATTTTTAATGCAATCAAATAGGCGAAAATTTGAGTATCTTCGGAATCGGAAAACACGCTCCAGGGCTAATGTTGTTTTGGTGAGAAAACGAAGAGAAGAGTTCAATGACCACTGGACGGAGAAAGAGAAAGAAGAGAAGAAAACACCAGAAAACATTCATTCTTCGGCCGACAACAACAGATGGCTGCAAAACCTTCTTAATCTCTTATGCCGTCTTCCTATTTGAATTCCCTTCTGAACAGATTTGTCTAGAGTATCTCTTTCCATCTTCCCTCCATCAAGACAGTTTCAGAAAAAGGTCAGAATCTATCAAAATTCAAATATGCTCTTCCAATTCTTTTTGGAATCGTTAGGACACCCTAATACTTTAGTCAGCCTCAATAGCGCTGGTCCCAATCTTTCTTATATATAATCCGCTAAAGGTTTGTCCTTCCGTGGCTTGGTCAGGATGTCCGCAATCGTTTTCCAAACTTTTTGAACAATTTTGAAGAATTTTTTCGCAACCAAAATTCGAACCCACGCCCACCGTTTGGTGGTCACGAGTGTTACCCACTGCGCCATGCGGGACACAGGAAAGCAGAGGATAAAAGGAAGTACAATATAGAGCGCATCGTGGCTTTTTTCAAAAAAAATTCCCACGCATTATTCAAAACTTCTTCACGTCGTTTCCAAATGTCTCTCATTTTTTGGGGTTGCTGAAACGTTTCGACTTTTCAAGGCTCTAAAGCTAGAAAAAAACGTAATGTTCCTCTGCCCTAATTTGTGTGGAATTTGATAAAATTTTGACAGAAGCGCAGTTCCGATTACTGTATTCAGAAAGTTTTATTTAGCTTCAATACTGAAAACGTGCATGCGTTGAAATCGCGTTAGTTTTCTCAGGATGACAAAAAGCGGCTTCAAGTCGCAAAACCCGTTTTCAGCCCGATTTGTAGGCTGTGCCCGATGGCGGCGAAGCCACCAAAAACCGTAATTTCCGAGCCCAAAATTATATAGAGTTTGATGTCTTACGCCGTCAACTCCATTTCTCTGAAATTCGGCGGGTATTCTAAGCAACCTTAGATCTTCATTGTCGGGATTGACAAAACTTTCTAAAAATCATTTTTGAGTCTGTTAGATTGCGTTAAAGATCTGTAATCTGAAAATCATTACTAAAATGATTCGAAATTCTATAAGCGATATATCTGACTTGAGACTGTTTCTTGAGGGTCTGCTTCGAAAAAACCACCTGATTTGATATACTTTCGATGGGGACTATCTCAATCAGGCTTAGTCGGAGAACAGTTTTCGGAGNCGTGGCGTTTGATAAAATTTTGACAGAAGCGCAGTTCCGATTACTGTATTCAGAAAATTTTATTTAGCTTCAATACTGAAAACGTGCATGCGTTGAAATCGCGTTAGTTTTCTCAGGGTGACAAAAAGCGGCTTCAAGTCGCAAAATCCGTTTTCAGCCGGATTTGTAGGCTGTGCCCGATGGCGGCGAAGCCACCAAAAACCTTAATTTCCCAGCCCAAAATTATATAGAGTTTGATGTCTTACGCCATCAACTCCATTTCTCTGAAATTCGGCGGGTATTCTAAGCAACCTTAGATCTTCATTGTCGGGATTGACAAAACTTTCTAAAAATCATTTTTGAGTCTGTTAGATTGCGTTAAAGATCTGTAATCTGAAAATCATTACTAAAATGATTCGAAATTCTATAAGCGATATATCTGACTTGAGACTGTTTCTTGAGGGGCTGCTTCGAAAAAACCACCTGATTTGATATACTTTCGATGGGGACTATCTCAATCAACCTTAGTCGAAGAACAGTTTTCAAAGAATCGGAGAAAATCGGAGAAATTCAGTTTTAGCACTTTCCGAACAATGTGAGCGGCTGAAAACACTTAATTTATGACAATAACAAATTAACAACAGAAGAAAAATAGTATCAGTAGAAAGTTGCATTCGGATTAATCAACTGTTTGTTCTTCGAGTCCCATCAGTTTTTTCCAATTTCTCCGAAAAAATAGTTTCTCCGGAAGAAAATGTTGGAGAATTCTCCGACGAAGAATTTCACCGAAAATTCTCTGAAAAACTGGAGAATAGGATATCCAATTATCCGACTCCGACCAAGCCTGATCTCAGTACAAACTTTTGGGAAAGAAGATCACAAAGGCTGTGCGTTGACCAGTATCGGTTCTACTAAATTTCCAGATGGTCATAAAATCCTTTCAAATTGGAAGATAGATTTTTGAAACGGAAATTGTAGAGCGACTCCACTGAAAGTCGAACTCCAAGGTGGGTATTCAAATGGATGGATCCATTTAAAGACATTCCGTCTTGAGGGGAACGTTCATATCACATCTGAAGATTGAGAATGAGCTGACTTCCCACGTCAGGTTAAAGATGGATCTGCGAACGTTAAGTCCCGAAGTGCATGCCAAGGAAAGACTTTTTGTAACGTACTTCATCACCCTACTACTCAATACCAGGCGTATTCTACAAATGTCACATTTTTTCTATTCAAAATCAAAACTTTTCATCTACAGTTTCTGTTCAAAAGTACAGTACTGTTTGATCATTGTTTTTGCAAAATGATCAAATTTGAGCAGTTGAAAAGTATGTACCAATCACCCGATTTGTATCAAATTTGATGAACGTATTAAGCAGGTTTGGATCTTCATTTTTGTAGTGTTTGACAAAAACCCCAAACAAGTTAGTTATGTCGCGTTGAAGATCGGTCCGAAAAAGTCAAATTTGCACTGAAATGTACCAAATTTTGATGTGACTATAACTCATTTCACAGAAATTTCTAAAAAAGTTGTCAATTGCAAAAATGTGGATCTAGACTTGCTTGATATAAAAACCAATTTTAATAGAAATTTGGTGGTTGGAATATACTTTTTCAACTGCTCAAATTTGATCGTTTTGCAATGAAAACAGTCTGATTGAATATGTTATTGAACGGTACTGTTTATGGAATGTGGTTTTTCCCATTGCAATATGATCAAAAATAGTAGTTTACTATGTCTCGAAACATGGTTCCCAATTTTCAACGTGTTTTTACAATGAGTTTGATAGGCAACCTAGATCTTTACTTTTGTAGTTATCAACTTTTCTTGAACATTGCTGAGACGCCACATAGATGTCACAAAAGTTATTTTTAGTTTCTACTTTTTTTCAAGGAGCTTCAAACTACAAACTTAACACTGGCGTACTCCAAATTTCGAGATTAGAAAAGACCTATCTGACTTCTCAGCGAATTTCAAGAAACATTTTTAACTACAAAAATAAAGCTCTAGAGTTTTTCAACAAATCCACAAACTTTCAAACAGATTGAATTATTATTGAGAATCATTTTTCGAGTCAACAAAAATGATAGTTTTTGGCCATATTGCACTTAAAAACGAAATCCTTTGTTACTGTGAGCGGCACCGAGAGTGCAAAATAAATACATGATTTGTAAACCAAAATATTGAATTTTAACACTAGAAAAAAAAATGATACGGGCGTTTTCAGCTTAACACTTAGAAAGGGGACGCCAGTCTGAAACGGCAGCGGAGCTGCCGATTTCAGGCTGGTTTCATCATGATTTTCTAGAAACCGAAAATTCCAGCTGAAATATTTCCCAATAGATCAGCGCCACATTTTGTATTTTCGAAATCATAAACACAGTGGAAGTTTGTTCTTTGAACACTTGATATTTCCGTATCATAACAAGAAGAAATAAGCGAGCAAACGTCTGCTCTATAATCCTTTCGCGTTCATCAGTTTCCATGGAAATAACGCTCAAAAATGGCGAGACGAGATTACTTTTTTGGGTAGGGATCATTCGGTTGGTTTGTTGGTCAGCAGACTGACAGTTATTTGCCTGGTCCCTTGAGATTGTGAGGCTTAGAATTTGAACTTTCTAGATAGTCTAGTAATATGCTTAACGACTGAAAAATCTGATCCGCCAGTGTTGGCAAAAAATGTCGTTCACCCAATTTTTGACCTTTCTAAAAACAAAAAGTAGCGATTTTGTTTTTTGCAGTGGGTCAAAATGTGGTGTATAGATCACATGCAGCACCCGCTCTTCTAAATCGATTCGATCAATATCAACCCAGAGATTTCTCTACCAAACAGTGTTCAACTGTTCGTCATGACGTGGTGGTCAACAATGCCTGTGCCGTCCCGCTTGTTTACCTCTCCGTCTCCTCCCCAATGTCTCCTATTTGACCCCGTCTGCGTCGCCGCTATTTCTCAGTCACACTCTTGTTGTTTTGCCAACTAGGACTCCTCGTCTCTCCTTCTGCCCGCCTCTTGCTATCCCTTCTTTCTCGCCTGCTGGGTTTTTTTTTGGTTGCAACCAAACATTCATTGCTCACTCCTTTTTTTTCACTGTTGCTGGTGTGATTTGATATTGCGTTCCTCATTTTTGACGGGTTTTATAGAAAAGTGTTTCTGATTTTCTGAGGAATAAACATCACTCGATCAATCTAGGGTATAAAGGAAGTGAGGGAAAACAGTTACATGAAATCCGAATAGTTTCTAATTTTTAGCTTCGTAGATCATTTATGAATGGTATAAGTCCCCAACTGTGTACTCGATTATCTCGTACTTTCTCCTGATGATTCACTTTACCATCAGCAGAAAGATATTGTTATTTTTCCGCCTCCTCAATCAATGTTATTATTAAATTCCTTTCTTCTCTTGCTGGACAGTATAAAAGCTCTCCTGCCAGAGACGAAAGGGGTGTTTGTGTCCAAGAGTCCAATAAAGATGTAATCCAGTTTAAACTGAGTTCCTAGGCTACTATAGACCTTACAACATCCATTATCTCCGATTCTCGCACTTTTCCTTTCTACTCGCTTTTCGCAACGTCTAAATTTCTAGAATCATGGACTACAACAACCCACCACTCGGCCTTGAGACCCCAAAACTCTGCTGCATCCCAGCCCGTCCCCTGGTCTGCGTTCTCGCCTTCCTTGGCGCAGCCCGCGGAATCTTCACCCTCGTCTTCTACGGCAACTGGGGCGAGCGTGTCGGCGACGTCATCTTCGTCCTTCTCAACCTGCTCCTTCTGTTCGGAGCCGCCCGTAACAATGAGCCGGCTCTCAAATGGTCGCAGCGAGTTGTCGTCTTGGCTGTGATTCTCGCAGTCATCCAATTCATGATCTGGCCGGTTATGATCTCCAGTTTCACCGCTTCGGGATTGGCTGATGTGAACAAGACCATGGTGAGCTTGGAGGACGAAGTCATCGGAAAGACTTATGACGAGAAAAAGAAAATGTTCATCCGAGGAATGATGAGCGGATACGCCTTGGAGTTCGGAACTATGATTCTCATCGGAGGTAAGATTTTGTTCACTTGAAACATTTTTCATATTAAGTATTTCAGCCGAGGTGCTCAAGTACGTCCTGGTCAACCGTCTCTGGCAATACGCCAAGTCCACCGAGAACATCGTCGTTGGCGGAAATCAGTACATTGTTCCATAAATTCAACGCTTCACTTTTCTTGTACAGTGTACATAACTTTTACGATGACTCAACTTTGAAAAAGCATTAATCGAGACTGTGTTCCGGTAACATTGAAGTTTATTTATACTTTTTTGACGAAAACCAATAAACATTTTTTGGAATCGGCTCATTCAAGAGGTGTTTTAACTTGTTGTTAGAATGGAACGAA
Organism: Caenorhabditis sp. 40 LS-2015; assembly: GCA_900536305.3. NCBI lineage: Eukaryota > Metazoa > Nematoda > Chromadorea > Rhabditida > Rhabditidae > Caenorhabditis > Caenorhabditis tribulationis. Next base: position 152,557 of record LR543342.1, read on the forward strand.
CATTTATAAAAATGTAGTACGTTATTTAGATAAGCCCGTACCTCTTGAGACTGTCAACATAGATCTTCTGATCTTCTGGAGTCATCTTCTTCACAAAGTTCTCCACATCAGTCGTATAGTTGGCAATCACTTCGGCGGCTGCTTTTTGGTTGGATTGAACGAGAACGTATTGACTTGCGAAATTCATATTCAAATCGTGCAATCCGACGACTCCACTCTCGGACATTCCTGCTGCTCTGAGTTCTGCGTCGTATTGGTCTTCTGGAAATTTTAGGAGTGATTGGAGGGAGACATTGAGAGCGTCTTACGAGTTGGAAAATTCACTGCATTAGCGAAGACAGCGAAGATAAGGAGAAGTGGAAGCTGCTTGAACATTTTTAGTCTGATGGACTTGTTGAATTTCAAAAACCCTTATATACCCGTTTTACTTTGAGTCGGCAACAGTAGTGAGAGAGGGAGTCTGAGTCAATAGACACAAGTTTCGTATTTTGGTGAATTGACATGACCCATTCGGCAAAAATACGAATTTTGTGCTGCCGTGTCCGATGACGACTCTGATGAACACTGGCAGCTATAAAAGGTACACCATCTTCCTCTGAAAGTATCAATCAACTCAAAAATGTTCCGTCAGCTCAACATTCTCCTCGTCGCCTTGGCCATTTCTGCTCTAGCGGCTCCCATCAACTATCCAACTGGTAGGTGCTCTATTTTTCAAGATGTCTGAGGTGGTTTCGAAATTCATTATTCGATGCCATTTCTTGTTTAGACTGTCCTCTTGAAGAAAAAACTTTGGAAATTTTTTATGACTTTTGGTTTCAGAAGAGGAATCTAAAGTGGAACTGAAGGCCGCCGGAATGACTCAATCCAGTATCGATGGACTGGATGCATTGACCAAGAGATTCGTCTCCGGATACCCGTTAGTGCAGTCCAACAAAGCAGCAGCTGACAAGTTCCTGGCTGAATACACCACCGACGCTCAGAACTACATCAAATCCATGCCCCAAGAGGATCAGACCATCTACCAAAACTACTTGAAGAAGTATGGACTTGCTTAAATTTGAGATTCCGATTTTACAATAAATAATTTCAATAAAAACTTTTCACATGAGAAGATTCAAAAACTTAAAAACTTCGGTCGAGGAGGTGTTGATGGGAAGGAGGGTTTGCATTCTTTATCAGAACACAGAGAATGGGTCTTTGTCCAGAGATGGACGAAGGTTTATTTGGCGGCACCATTGTCTCCTGCAGGCAGGAAACTGTCAAACAAATTGGGTAACCCATCAACTCCGGACCGAAGCGAAATAGTGGGAAATGGGAGTTGTTTATATACCCAAGACATTACAAGCAGCCGACATTGCAAGGGGAAGAACACGTTTTTCTTCCGTTGGGACATATTTCGAAACAATGAAAGTAAACAGAGCGAACTTGTAGAGGGAGGTGACTGGTCTCATCATATTTCAGAGGTCAACATTTTGCAGAGGACACTACTGAAAAAATGAGAAAAACCTCGAGGCTTACCAACAGTTGAATGCATTTATCATGTTCACAGACTATTTTCAGAACTGCTGCTGAAAAGCGAAACGACTTTGAAAGTCAGCAAGAAGTCGATTCACTAATTGGACACCTGTAAAAAGTGACGTTCGTCATACACCCAGAAAACAGAGGAATCCGTTCAAAGGTTCCGTAGAACATTGTAGGGAAATCATATAAATTTTTCCATCAAGAACAAAAAACCCATCATTCGATGTGATGTTTCCCCCTGTTTATTTGTGCGAACTGGAACTTTTTAGAAGTTTCAACTAGACCCTCTCTCGTCAACTCAGAATATGCAAAAGTTTTCTAGTTTGATTCGGACCTGACCTTCTTGTTTATTCTATGAAAATGAGAAGAAACCAAAATATGAAACAAGTTCATGACTATACTTCCTCATGAACACATGATGACTCAATAGAACATTTTGTTGTTTCCAATCCTTCGGCCAAAAAGAGACGCAGGTTTCGTAGTTTGATGACCCCCAATATGGTATGGCTGCCAGAGGAGAACTAAATACGATTTTTGTGATTTCATAGTTTTCCGCACCTGAATCAACAGTCCAATTAATGGTATGACAGAAGTTGGAATATAAAAGAAGAAGATCCCGAACTGGAAACATCACATTCTCAAAAATGTTCCGTCAAATCAACATTCTTCTCGTCGCCTTGGCTATTTCGGCTATTGCAGCTCCAATTAACTTGCCGACTGGTAAGTTTTCCTTAGTTTCGGGAAAATCCCTCTGGTATGAGACAGATGTCATTGGAAAAAAGGACAGGTTTCGAAAGAAGTTGAAAATCTTTAATACGTAGTTTGTTTCTCTCCCCCTCGCCTCACTTTGACGGCATTTATCTCGGTTCACATTCAGAATTTCAAAAAGTTGTCAACTAATGAAACGTAGGTCTTGTTATGAACAACAGTTTATTAGTTGACAGCTTTTTGAAATTTTCACTGTGAATCTAGATAAATGCCGTCAACGAAAGACGAGGAAGGCACAAGTCTCATCCCACAGGTTTCATGTTATACAAGGGCGACATTTCCTGTTCAAACAGTTAAAAACTCCCAATTTTTTATTTATTTTGTTTCCAGTAGAGGAATCTAAAGTGGAACTGAAAGACGCCGGAATGACTCAATCCAGTATCGATGGTCTGGATGCATTGACCGAGAGATTCGTCACTGGATACCCATTGGTGCAGTCCAACAAAGAAGCAGCTGACATGTTCCTGGCTGAATACACCACCGACGCTCAGAACTACATCAAATCCATGCCTCAAGAGGATCGGACCATCTACCAAAACTACTTGAAGAAGTATGGACTTGCTTAAATTCCTGATTTTTTTGAATAAACCCATTAAAGTTTTCCTTCTCTTCCTCCTCTTCAAGCGCCAACTCATGCGTGCTGGCGATAATTTCATGTTATCCTTCTTCCCTTCTCGAAATTTCTTCATCTGAATCATGCGTGTTATTCAGAAGAGGTAATCAGAAGACATCTCCTAACCACTTCCTCCGCGGACTCCTCGACGGAGATTAATTAGTGATAGGAATCGAGTCTAGACTCCGACTATATAATCCCACTGTGATTATACTAAACTTCTGATTACCGAAAGAGGTATAAAAGCGAGTGGGAAACAAGCGGCGAAGGCAGTTCTAAGTAGTGTTATTGAAAGCGAGTTGTGTGATTTTCGGTCAGGATTACGGTAGTTACGTAGGAGGCTCTAGAAGATTCCATAGTAGTGGTGGGGCATAGATCGATATGGATCCTTTAGAACTATTTTCGTCCACAGCTCTCTAGGATAGGTAACTTTTCTCAGAATCTGATGCTCCATTCCGGCTAACGTCTTAAACGAGGCAGCACCAGACAGTCCTGGTTCTAGATACTGAGTTTCCAAGATAACAATACCAGAACTCGTATTGATCGAAGTAACTAGACTTTGCCACTGTTGACACTTGGATTTCCGATCCTCAAGTCCCCTGAATCTTTTCTTCCATCTCCTCTCAAAAAGTAATGCTCATTACCGCTCTCGTGCTCCAAAGATAATTTGTTGTTTGCCACTTCGCATACACATTTCACGCTCGCTTCGTCTCAGACGATGTCTCCTAGGCAACCATACCCATCATCATCATTTTCTCGTGCCAGCCTTCCTTCACTTCTCCTTCCACTTCCCTCATTTTCTCCTCCATCGGCTTGTTATCGATCTTACCTCTAGTACCCAAACTTCAACATCTTTTCAGGATGGGTAGCCCTAAACCGGAGCCCGCCTATCGTGGCGCGCACGTTCGTCCGATCCTCCTCATCTATACTCTTCTCATGGTCGTTGGGAACTCCTACTCGATGCTCATCGAGGAGCATCCTCTCATGGAGTACCAGAGCACCGCGATGTTCGGCATCCACGCACTCGTCATGTGTGGTGTCTTGATGAACACCGAGGGAAGTCTCCGAGCCACCAAGAGAGCTCTGAAGCTTTTCATGTTGCTCTACATCTGCAACATCCTCGCGCTCCCGGTGCTCGTCTCGAGCTTCCGTGCCTCCGGGTCTCTGAACTCGAGACATCCAGGAGAGCTCTTCGAGAAGTTCCGAGGCTTCTTCAAGACCCACAACGAGGTGGAGCAGAGTGAGATGGAGAAGCAGCTCGACCAACACACCAAGAACCAGATCCTCCATGTCTTCCGTGACAACGACACCCAGAAGAAGGTGGAGACGATGTTCTTGGACGTCAACGAGCGCAAGTACCTGATGAAGGTCGCCGAGAGCCCGGACTTCAAGGCGATGGTGGCTCAGGGATTCCATGCGGACAACTTCGTTTCGAATGTGGTCTTCAACAAGATCGCCGGCGACATCTCGAGAAAGGAGCTGATGCGAGCGGGAATCTGGTCGGGATACGGCATCGAGTTGGCCTGTCTGCTGACCCTCGCGTGTGAGTTGAAAGGACGGTGGGGGCACCATGGGGGTCACAAGAGGTCACGTGACCGCGTAATAATACCCATAAACGTTTGATAGTCAGTCAACCATGACGTCATGGCTTAGTAAGCTGAGCAACCCGGAACCATTCATTTTTCAGTGATCGTCGTCCTCCACCACATGGTCGAGATTCTCTGGGTTCACGCCGTGGCTGTCCACCTGAGCATCCGCGAAGAGTTTTCACACTATTAACTTTTCACAGTTTTTGACATCTCTCCATCGCTCATCTTTGTGTTGTGTGTGTGTTCTCATCTTCAGATCTGTGTTTCAGCTCGATCATTTTTCTTTCTTCCCTGTTTTCTCTGAAACTATGTGATAACTCTGCGTCACCAACCACCCATCCGGGGGTGATTGGCCACGCCCCCTTACTTCGCCAAAAATGAAGTATTTGTTAACAAGACATTTTAAAAACATCAGATTCATTATTATATGCGACAAATACTAATCGCGCTACACAGATTTAGACAGGTTTTGCAGCAGCCAAAAAATGAGTCTCGCTGGTCCTTCGGGCCTTGTTGATCTGCTGGAACGTCGATTGGGCGTTCGTTGGTTCTGAAAATTGAGGTTTTCTTACTCGAAAACTCTGAGGTTGAAGGAATTTTTTTTGCAATGAGTAAGGCGAAAAATGAGCTCACTTACACCGGAACCACACTATCCAAACTCGGCTGTTGCGTGACGGTATTGTGGGTTTGTGGAAGGAAAGTCACACCGGGGTCTGTCATCTTTGAAAATAGTCAGAATGTGAAGAAAATGTGTAGACGCTGTGAATATATGTTTACGACTACATGTGACGATCATTTATAAACAACATGTTTTGTCTTGTTTGTAAGATGATGTGAAGGCATTGGAGAGCGACGGTTTTTGATGTTGCAAAAAAGATAGGTGACGGTAAAAGGCTAGTAGTGTCTTTAAAAGACCACAGTCTAAAGTTTTACGGATAGTTAGAAGAACTGACGTATCGTTGGCGGGTTTTTTGAGCGGCGACAAATATGAAGTGCAGAGTGCTATAATGAAATGATGTTTTGAGAGCAATTCAATATTAACCGAGGATCTGAAAACTTGACATCCGAGGTATCTCGCCACGAAAATATAGTTTTGAATTGCTTCAAGTTAGTTTTTCTCTATTTTGTGTCCATTCAGTTTTCGGACGGAGGTTGGTTCAATTTCAGCTAGCTTCAGTTGAGTTATGGTAAGGAATCTGACAGTCATTCAAAACGGAATAGTCAGGTTTTTTCAAGACTAATTTCGATCTGACTTCAGTCCAAACCTACTCTTTCTGATTGTTATTTTGAAACAACGAATTCTTCCTCCCTCTTCCTCATTCTTTTTCGTAGTTTCACCCTCTCACAAACCACGTTGCCAATGACAATGTGCTCGCGGGACCCTCCTCGCCATTTTGTGTGTCATCCACTCCACTTAGACTTCGTATTTTGTGCTGGTTTGGTGAACTATTCGATGGTCCGTCCTATATAAAGAGTAGAGGGTGGTCCTTTGAACATTGGAGCGTCTCCCTGTGAGCCTGTAATCTCTGAAAATGGCCAACCCATCCGCTGGATATCCACCAAACCTTTTCACCGTGCAGCCAGGAATGCAGCCTGGGCAACAACAACAGCCGATTTATGTGTGAGTTTTGAAAACAGTCTAGAAACTATATTTGTGGTATTTGTGTCGTAAGGAAGAGTCCTTAGAAATACTAAGGCAAGATTTAGAAGGTTAGGGGCTCAGAAAGCTCCGTAGTTTTTGTCCTTGGAATCTGAAAACTCTTCACAATCGAAGAACCCTCAGTTTTACCGACTCCACATAGACCCCTTGACTTCCAATGGATCCAAGAGTTTTTGGGTTTAAACTAATTTCTTCATGAACTCTGGAGTCCCACAGTTCCAGGGGGCCACTTACTCTAATAATAATAATAATTTTTTATTGATTCAAGACTATCAGTCACTTATAAAATCAATGTGTTACAAATAAAAATAAGAGTTAGAAATTATGATATTTTAAAAATAAGAAAGAAGATAAGTTAACATGACTTAAATTAGTTTTAAAAGACAAAAAAACTCTGTTCTAAAACTTTCCGATAATAAGATTCGCGGCTCTCAAAGTCAGTCATGTTCCCTAAGATGTTTCCTAAAACACGTTATGTTAAAATTTCAGCGTCCAACAACCACCCCAGCCAACTCGCGACTCTGACGGATGCTGTGAAGCCTGCATCGCTTGCTGCGCGTGCTGCCAGTGCTGCGTCAGCTGCTGCTCACTGTTCACGTGCTGGGCTCAACTCTGCTGTGCCTTCTGTGAATAATTTCGAGCTCCTTGAACTTGATGGGCTTGGTTCATTGAAATGATGTATTTTCTTCTGTCTCGTGGGATGTGGGCTTAGTTTTAGAGGTCATTATTGAACTCAACTTAAACATGTACATCTAATTTTAGTTCCTAATAAATCATCTGTGATATAAAATTGTTTCTGACGCAGCAGTCTAGACAGTGGTTTTCCCTAATGATACACCATTATGTTTTGTTCTTCTAGACGTCGGCTGCCGTTGTCAGAGTCTAGAGTTGTTGTTCAGTTGTGATCAGTATAAATAACTAGTTCCATTTTACGATATTCTTGTGACTTTTTTGAGTTTAGCACAACCTACAGGTACAAAAACGGTGCTAGTTTGCAGCCAAGCATAATCTTCTTCTTCTTCTCACTAAATCTGCATGCATCACCAGCGATGATTTTTCAAACTTCCCTTTCTCTTCTTTTTTTTTTCCTCGTGAACCAGTGACGAGTGTCATGTCAAAACCCTCAAAAAAGATTCGTCACCATCTCTAATCCGTTCATCTACCAACTACGGTTTCCGACACGTTTTGTTGTCGACTCAAAACCATATAAATCGTTTTGTCCGGCTTTGCAGAGCGCGTGAATTTCAACTCGAAACATGTTCAATCGATTCATTCTTCTATTTCTTGTCTTCCTGGTGGTCTTTGTTGCGAGTGCTCCGGCTCCGAGTACAGGTATTACCAAAGAGTTTCTTATTGGGCCCAAGTGATGTTTTTCAGAAAAAGAAACATTCGGCGAGCTGAGAACCATGGGGATGTCAGAGAAGGGTATTTTGGCTCTCCACAACTTGGCGGTCAAGTTTAAATTCGAGTATGCTAAGGTGTCACGGAGCAAGAAGGCAACTGACAAACTGATGGCAGATTTCACTATCATCGGAAAGAATGTGGTGAAGGCAATGTCGCCGGAGGATCAGACTGTGTACAACAGTTATGTGGAGAAGTATGAGCTTTCTTAACACAATTTTGACCTGGTTTTGTGTTTCTGTACTTTCTTGCTCTCCCTCTTCCCATTTGTCTTCTTTTACATGATCTGTTTCTGAATTTACGGTTTTCTGGATTTTCTGCTCATAGTTTTTTGTCTTGAATAAACGTTCGAATGTATGGACTGACTATGAGAGTAATAATCTGCGCCTAGCCTACTCGAGACTTTCAAGACAGGAAACAAAATGACACCGATCTCTGAACCGAATTCCAAAGCGTGACATCATGTATATATCTATCAACAAGGCCTCTCCATTCAATGATGACAAATTTCGGTTGGTTTTAAACTTTAAACAATTGCGAAAATTGCGTTGCGAAGAAACATTGAGGGTATAGGTAGAACGACATACCAAAAACTGACTAACAGCTGTAGGAAGTTGCTTATGATGATTGAAATCTTGGTTCTCGTTTTCTACAAGATGCGGTAAACCTGAACAGCACTTTACTTCGATCAAGTTTATTTTCACACCCCCACCATCTGAAATGGCCTACGCATCGCACCGATCCGGAGTGGATAGCTTAAAGCGCCTATTCTCGAATATCCTGATTCGCAACGGAGACCCCCGATGCGAACCAAACATTCATCAACACCAACTCGACCGTCGCAAATTGTCAATTTTTTCCCTCGATGTTTTATCGCATCGCATTGGGGTTTTATCACCCATGAGGGCGTGTGAAATTTCCTGTCAAAGAAACTAAGCATGGTAAGACTTATTTCTGCGTGGATTTTTGTTCTGCTTAGCTCCTTGATCTATACTAAGATGATTCTCCATCCAGGTAACCATGATTAGATTTCAAAGAACCACAGTTCCTAAATTTCAGTAGAAAAAGTATCCAAGGATTTACTAGCAGCAGGGATGAGTCAGGCGAGTGTCGATGAGTTGGAGAACGTTTTCAAATCAGAAAGCATCACGTTTGAGAAGAATGTCGGGAAACTATTGGAGACACTTTCGATTAGAGAACAGAAAATCTATAAAAATTACATTGAGAGGTACGACTTAAGGAGTTCACCACACTGGTTATTATCGTTTTCGGTTGTTTCTTGACAATTTTTTGGAATACAACTTTTTGTTTTATGTCTTGCATAAATAACAAGGAAAAACACCAAGAAAAATGAATTTGAAACTATAAAACAGCTTGACAGAGAACCAAAGAAGTGATCAACTAACAAAATGTTTCTCACGCATTCTTAAACATATTGTTAGTTGACTATTTTTTCATATCTGCTATTGGAACTGAGATAAACTTGATGAAAGAAATGGTAGACGATGTGCATCTTTTATGGGATTTACTGTATATTAGGTCCGTTTGATTGACTTCAATTTTAGCGGCACTAATCTCTTGTAGAATATCGCCACGAGCACCGCTCCAATTATCAGTATACCAGCTTGGTAAACCATCACATAGCGAAATCCGGTGGCTTGGAAGAGGGCTCTGAAATCGGTAATTAAAAATAATCATGTTGCTGAATCTGACCGAAATTTTTTGAACGATCGAATACAACTACAAAAAAACTCACGTTGAAGTCAATGATCCGATAACTGGTGCCAAACTTCCGCCCAAAGAGAATAATCCTTGCATATTTCCCTGCTTCCTTGGTCCCAGAATCTCCGAGTACAATGCCGCCGAGGGAGACTCCACGAACGGGAAAGCGATTCCGAAGAACACAATGAAGCAGATCAGGTAAATAGGCAATGGAACTCTCGTCGTCCATTTACACCATTCATAAGTTTGATAACAACCGCCTGCAACATCTGTGTCCTTTCCGTCCGGAAGATAGTCCAGAGGTCCCGAGTAGAAGTTCCAAGGGTACATGAACACTTGGTAGAGGAGGAAGAACACGAGTCCGATGAGCATTTGAATGCGTTTGTCTCTGGAAAGTGACTATGAAATGTATAAGAACTGAGTGGGTGAGAGGTCAGCATCACAGTTTTCCGAGCCGAGTCGATCCGAGAATGACGTTGAGGGCAACGGAGACGACGCAACTGCAGCACAGTGCGATTCCATTGTACAGGATGGATTGACTATCTTTCCAGTCGTAAAGCACAGTGGTCAATGGTGTAGACATTCTAAAAACTGAGTATGTGCGATAGAGCAAAGTTGCAGACACTCACACTTCAATGTTAGTGGCGATTATGTTCACGGTCATGAACAGATAGATACAGGTGAGAGCTCCGATCAAATCGTACTTGGGGATGACTAAATTGGAGTCTTGCTCAGTCTCGTCAATGATTCCGACGTAGTTCTCGTTGAAGAAAAAGTGAACAATGACACAAGCAGCAACAAGAACGACCGTCATTAGGAATGCTACCAGGGTGAACATGTTGATGTAGATGGGGCCAAGTTGCCAGCCAGTTTCTCCAAGTGGTGTGAAGAAAGCCTAAAAGTGAAGTTATTACCGTAAACTTGGTTAGGAGTTGAGCAGGGGTCAGGTTGGGGACGAATTTCGGTCAGCTTCTAATCACAAGTCGACCTCCGGATTTTGACCCCATACTTTCCAGTTTTGGTTAATAACCGAGTACACTTACCGACAGAACTGGCCCAAATGAGATTCCCAAAACATATCCTCCAGTTCCATATGAAATCGCTTTCATTCGATCCTTCGGAGTTGATGCAGTCGCCGCATAGATTCTCAAAGCGGCAATATTTCCGACTCCAAGTCCCGTGGTCACTCTGGCAGCCAACATGAACCATTTCGCATCCGGGAATAGGGATAGGAGACCGTACCAGGTTTGCGCTGGAAGAAAATATCGAGACTTCAAGATTTCTCAAGAAAATGAGGCAGCCTTCTGATCCTGAACTCACCAACAGCGGCGATCAGAAATCCAATAATAACCGGCATTTTTACAGACATCGTTCGCTGATTCCAGTATCCATATAGAGGATTTGACTGAAAATAGAATCTAGAAATTGCCATCTTTTCAAAAGAGCTTCTTACAATAGTAGACCCGATGTTACAAGAAGCAATGATCCATCCCAAAAAGTCCACGTCGGCAGTTTTGTCGAGCTGAAAACCAGAGTTATGTTGGACTTCGAAAAAATGCTCACTTTTTGAAGATACGGCCACATTGACATGTAGTAGACTGACACTTGCACACCGACAACAAACTGGAGAAATATGGAAATCCACATTGATCTCCAGTCGGTTTCAAGTTGGTCCAGAACTTCAGAAGCCGAGAATCTGAATGTTTTTTTGTTGTTTCATCTCAATCTTCGGTGGGAGACTCTTTTTCTTTCAAATTATTAGTAGAACAAAGGTTTTGATCTACCGTTTCTCAAAGGACTCACTCATTCTTCTCGTTGCCATTATCGTCGAAAATTCGGGCATCAAGAATCTGGGTTCCCGACCTCGAGATCACCGAGACGCGTGTCATTTTTTGAAATTCAGCACCGGAAAAAATTTCAGAAATGATCTGATTCAATTGTCTCTTATCAGCATATGTTGCAAAAGGGCTTATCAGTTCAAAAAACCATACATTAACGACAAAGTCATGATATCAAGTGTATGAATCTTGGAGTCGGAGTCTGTGGTGTAGATAATGAAACCTTTATTTAACAAGATGACCAAGAGTGAGATCGAGAGTTATCATGGCATGGACACATGTACATTTATTCGAGACCATTCTTCTTCAAGTACTCGTTGTAGATGGCCTGATCCTCGGCCGGCATGGCCTCCCGGAACGCTTTTGCCTCGGCGGTGTACTCCTCGATGAACTTGTCCGGTCCCTCGTCGGAGTCCTTGGCCGCAGCGAATCCGGTCTTGAACTTCTCGGTGAGCTTCTGGAGACCCTCGATGCTCGGCTCGGTCATTCCGGCGTTTCGGAGCTCCGCTGTGGATTCTTCTTCTGAAAATGAATGCGTTTGGTTTTCAAACAGTACATTCTCAAGTCAAGTTGACCACAAAGTTTAATCTTCAGTCTGCCTGGGCTCAGGACCCGTGTTGTCTTTAACCATAAATTCTAATGTCTAGGAATTATCACCAATCAAAAATCTTCCACATGAATAGTTGGTTCGATTTGATCTACTAATCCTACATAACCGTGAAAATTTTCAACCGAGAGTTGGGATGGAGCCCGTCGTCAAGACTTGCGAGACGTCGTTGAAACTAGCAAACATGCTCAAGAAACTTTTTGCACTGGTAACCGAATCTTTGTAAGATTTGATACACCAAATCTAAAAAGCGCGCAAAAATTGTCTACAAGTTTGAGGCTCAAAATTCTGAATATCAATCTGAAAGTTCCTAGTTTCAACTCACCAGAAGGAAGAGACATTGCAGCCAACACGTTCAGAATCACAAAATAAAGACGACGTGGTTTTATTCAAGAAAACTCCGTCTCCTTTTATACCTACGTATTCTGTAGCCGTCATGCTCAAATTTTCGTATTTTAGATGACCGAAAAATCTCATTGCACACTCACACCTGACAAACACTCCTACACAAAAGGAAACTACGATTCCTGTCTGCGTCTCTTTTGTTTTTCGTATTTTGACACACTAAATCAATTTGGAACTGGTGAAAATGGAAATATGATTTTTGTCGGCGACCGATCTCTCGATGGCGGATAAGATTTCCGAGGGATTATAAAGTTTTGAGGGAGATGGGAATGGGAAGTTTTGGGAACTATAAAAATGAACGGGGTCGACTGAAAAACCATCAAGCATCAATTCGAAATGTTCAAGCAACTTTCCATCCTCCTCGCCTTGTATGCCTTTTTTGCCCATGCCACCATGAATCTTCCAAGTCGTGAGTATCCCGAAATCTAGAATCCAAATCTAAATCCTCGTCCATTTCAGAAGAGGAGTACGACGCTGAACTGAAGGCAGCCGGAATGTCCCAAGGAGCAATTGATGGTCTTCATTCGTTGAGCCAGAAGTTTGTCAGCCAGTACCCAATCGTTCAGGCTAACAAAGAAGCCGCTGACAAGTTCTTGGCCGAGTACACTGTTGAGGTGCAGAATTATGTGAAGGCGATGACTCCGGAGGATCAGAAAATCTATGCTGATAGTTTGAAGAAGTACGGACTCATCTAAGTTGTTGGAGACTTGCAATTTTTCTCAATAAAATCACTGAAAATTGGATTTTCGAATTTTCTAGCCAGAATGGACTGAATTATAATTAATTGACCTGGCTTCTGCTTTAGATCTTGTTCAAACTTTAAAAAACAATTTTAAACAGTTACCCAGATGAAACAGGAGGATAAGGTGTTCTCGGGGCAAAATCATCACATTAAAAATTTGTGTATTACCCAGGCAGATTGTGCAGTCTATCACAAACAGTAATGAGAGGAATTCCGACTTCTGGCTTCCGTCCACATCAAGACCAGTTTCCACTTCCTCCTTCCATTTCCGCCTAAACTCTATTGCTCTTCCGTCTTCCTCCTTCCGTCAAACAAAATGTCAGTTCCGCCCAACGCTGATCCAATCACTTTTTTCTTTTTTTCGTTGTTTACATTCTAGACTTTATTGAGCTGGACACGCACCCCGATGTTACAACATAGACATCTTATATACTGTGCCAAAGGGGGAGGAGTTACTACAACAAAAGCAATATACACGTCTACGATAAGATGAACACGGTCAACGATAAGACGAAGATAAAAGAATGATCTAAGGAAGAAAACCATTTATTTACTATTACCGTTTGTGAGTCACCCGGACAAAGAGTGCGATCCTAAGATTCAGCACATTTTGACGTCCACAGAATATACCCAATTTCATTGTCGGAAGCGACCAATTTCCAGTCCTCTCTGTTCTCATTTATTATTCTAGTCGAGAACCCCTAAATCGGTCTATAAAACGAATTAAAATTTGAATTTCAAATTCATCCCCTCTTAGTCAATCAATCATCCAGTGTTCCAATCCTCTGTCTCTTTTTTTGGGGTTATCTTCTCCTTCCAACAAACCAATCCCTCCGCTTCCAAATTACCCATCTCTTCTGTTTTTACCTCTTCTTCCAGTGATCCCCCTTCTCCCCCATTTCACGCTCATTTTGTTCTTCCAACGCATTCTACTTCTTCCATTCCACTGAGCTTCTTCCCTCTTCGTTTCTCTTGTCTTCGGTTTCCGTCGTGAGCCTGTTTGTTCGGAAGAAGAAGAAAAATGAGGAAAGGGGAAGAAATAAATTGAGACGCTCTTCTCTCCCTTGGCTTTTTTAGATGTGGCCTTTTTTAGAGCTTTGCGTTCATCCCCCTTCTTGACTCCCTGTACCCGCCCTTTTCTCTCAAAAGATTTGTGTGTGTGGGCTTCTCTTAAGCACTTAGACACCCCTCTGGGTGCCCAGATTTCAGATGTACACCTCTGGAATGTCCATTGTTATAGACATTCGAACGGTGATGACGCCATCTCGTCTCAACTGGACCAGTATTATTAACACTTGTCCCGAGTTCTATCCGAACGAGTCGGATGTGATACTGGCTGCCATTGCGTTCGCAGGATTGGTTATGAGTTTGGTAAGTTCATGGGAATAGCCTCATTTTTAGCTATAGACTAGTCTTCAGTTAATTAGGGAATGAAGATGGGACCTAGAGGATGACACGTTATGAGGTGGTTGACTTTCAAACATGAGCTCACAACTTTAGAAAACGAGTCGAGTTAAAACCGACATTCCCTAGTTCACATCATTCCCTTGTAAAATTGGGACAGCATGTTCCCTCGGGGCTCTGGGGAATGCCCCTTTTGGGTTCACTTTTAGAACTGGCTAATTCAATTTTGGGAGCTACACATAGACTTTTTTGTACTGAACATGTCCGCAAACTTTTTTCCTGATCACCATTATAAGATCAACCCATTTCCTAGATCCTCATGTGCCGCTTCCACAAAGAACGCCGCCACGGAGCAGCCTTTCTAGACAACCTGGCTGGCTGCGACTTCGCCATGTGCTTCCTGTACCTTTGGCAGTACTCTGGCACCAGCCTCATCATGTACTACCGGTTGGATGTGGGTGGATCCTTCTCTTAAACCGACTACCTCTTTGTTTTCAGTTCCTGGCCAAACTCCGTATCAAGTCGCAAAACGGTACCAACATGCTCAAACATTTTTATGAGCTCTGCATGACGCTCATCATGTTCTATATCATCATCGAGAGATACTTGTGGACTTGCTCTTCGAGGACTCGACTCACCTGGAGCTACTTTACTATGGGAACTCAGAAGTTTTACTTGTTGGTGCTCACAGTCATATATGCTCTTGTGGATGTCTTCATAACATATTTCAATCGTGTGGAGTACTCCAAGTACCCATTCTGCGACATTGTACTTCGCGCAGTGGAGTTCCATCAACCATGTGAGTAAATGTCGTTTTGAACCAATTACAGTAACTTTTCAGTTTTCAAATTCCTCCAACTGAAGGCCTTCCCATGGGTTCATGCAACTACAACTGTCCTCACGTTTGTTCTCGCTATGCTGACTCTCTGTCGGGTTCCTCTAGTTGGAGAAGGAGAGAAACCAGTCAATCAGAACGATCTGGCTCTTACCCTTCATGGAGATCGACCAAGATTGTGGGTTTATAGTAATCTGAGATGGACCTGAATTCGGATTTCCGGCAACATCAGATCAGAAGTTGCCCCGACTTCTGGCCTCGAACTTATGACCCTCAACGTTCGACCAAAAGTTGCATGGCTACATTTGAGAATGATTCAGTATAGACAATCTGGAACTTCCCTCTTTCAGAACCACCGGCCGTATCAAACGGACCATCATGTGCACCCTAGCCGTCTACATCACCTTCATGATCCGCGGATTCTCGTACTTTCTCTACGTGGATCCAAAGACCTCCAACATGTTCACCGGAGATCTCAACTCTAGAATTTGTAAGTTTGGTTGAATCGGAATAAAATGTCGCTTTCATTTTCAGTGAAAAGCTGGTCGTACGACTTCATGATCGTGGTGTTCTCCGGGTCCCGGTTGATCGTCTATTATCTGTTTTGCCGAAATGAGATGGTTATTGAGTTCCCGCCAAATGCACTGGGGCACTGATAACCTGATCTCAATTTATAAGATTTTTTGAAAAGATTTGTGTATGCTGCAACGCCTAGTTTTGCTTCTTTCCTGAGAGCTTGAACTTTTAAAAAGTTTCCTTTTGCAACATAGCGCAACGGCATAGGTGTTCCTATTCCAATACTATTATTAGTTTCTGAAGTTGAAATTCATTCTGTGTTCTCAATAAACCAAACGGAACAATAGTACACTCAATCTTCAAAAAATAAACTACCGCATTGTATTATCCCTCCATCTGTTACAACAAGAAATTTTCTTCTTCTGTTTGTTGATCTCTGGAAATAGTGCAGAAGAGCATCTGCCTCACAAGAGATAATGTGGAAGAAGGTTCGCTGTTACTAGCAGCAAATAGGGAAGGTCATTTTGTTTATGGAGTCTTACCTTGTTCGAAATTCATGAAACTATTTGTAGAATGTAGCTGAACTCTTCAGTAACACAGTCATAAGAATTTTGAACACGGAGGACTTTTATAATTTTCTTCTCACAAAATTTCTCATCGATAGGATTTTGACATTTTCCCGGCAGTAGCCCCAATGATTCCCAATAAGGTGTCATGCATTTTGGGAAATTTCGACCTCATTGCAAAATTTTAAAATCATTTGAATAATTTTCAGTGGAGCTGTAGCCAAAAAAATCCGATGATATAACTATCTCAAGAAAAAATCACTTCTCTTTATTTTCTACTTAACGATTCTGATATGGATTACCATTTATCTTTAGGAAAATGTGTGTCTTAGTTTTATGGACTTTTCGGGAGAGTCAGTTAAACCGAGTGGGCTAAATTATGATCTTTTAGGGAGCCCAAGTGATTTATTTTCGTATGCTCAACTTCCACTTGTCATCTTTCTCACCTTCCAGTACGAGAGTAAATGTAAGTTTTTGGGGCAAGAGGGGCCTTCCCCTTAATTTTGATTAATAATGAAGTCAACAAGTCTCTCTACTCCTCTCACACAACTATACAACTTCGTTATAATGAGCAGGTAGCCGTGCCGACAGACATTTCAAATCGAAATCCCAAGAGAAATAATTGAGGCTTATAGAGTTGCACACCGACCGAATAACACCTTCTCCTCTCACTTCTTTCCATTTTCGTTCTCGAGTTTTCACTACTTTACTTCGATTTCATCATATCAATGTTCTGGACGTGCTTTTCGAAAGCTAGCGCAACGGTGGAACCGGTAATTGAGCCGGCTATAGAACTAGTGGAAGAGAAGAAAGACGAGTCGAATGTGTTCCCGATTCTGAAGCTGCCTGAGAAGCTAAAGATTCGAATTCTGGAAGGCTTCAGTCCGTTCGATCTGTGAGTCAAATTTCGTTTTTATACGTGTTTTGAGAGGCTTGGGGAGTCTCAATTGTCGGTGCGATTGATTTTGCGTGTTTAGCACTAGATTAAACCGAATTCCTAATTCGGGTTTTTGGTCCACTAGTGGCCACCGAAGACGCTCAAAAATCTAACAACTTTTTTATCAGCCTCGCCTTCTCACTCTGCACTGAAGTCACCAAAGCCCTGGCTAAGCAAACCCGGTGTCTTCCAAAGTTCAAAAAAGACAGCAAGCCATTCAAAATGGTTGTCGGCGTGATGTATCAACGGATGGTCATGGAGTTCGAGGAGTATCCGAGTGTGTACTTCCAACTCTTGAGAAATAGGGAGCTAGTGGAAAAGTATCGGTCAGAGGTCAAATTGAAGGATGTGATGATCGGTGATTGGGATATTCGAGAGCAAGAGAGAAGTTTGTTTGCGGATAGCAAAACTCTTTTGTAAGTTTTGTCAAGATTTTTGGGTCCGATTGAACTGCCAGTGCTTCGCACCAAAAGATTGAGAACAGTTTTCAGCGATGGCATCCCGTGTTCTTTCAACACTCTCAACATAGTATCCGATAACTCTGTACCAGAGCTCCACAAGTTTTTCACCCATTTGTGTGACGTCTTCAACCCTCCAGACTCTGTTTTGAGCATTGACCTGGACTGCTCCTTCATGCAATCTCTGCTCCATTACCATGAAGAAACGGGCGAATCGTGGCCGTATCTGATCATTCAAGCATCCGAGGCCACTAGTGAAACCTATATCCGTTCGGTGTTCGATAGAGTTCGTGTTCAGAAAGGACTATTTCTTCGGTGTAGAGCGCATCCAAACTTTGTCTATGATTTGGGAAGATTCAATATGGAAGAATCCCTGGAAATTCACTTTTCTTGCTGGGTGAAATTGGAGCAAATATTCAATGTGAAGTGCGAGAAAGTGGCTCTTTTTCTATCTCGACTGTGTACCGATGACTTGAAAGTGTTGATAGAGAAATGGAGAGGCGGATGGACGCCGGAATGGAAGCAGTTATTGATAGAGATGAAAGATGTTCATGTATTAGACGACATTGTCGAGGGACAGTCCGTTTTGATTACAGATGCCAAGGATAGAAGAATGGTTGATAAGTAAGAGAATTTTCGGAACACTGAGTAATCCCTTCTCTTCCAGAAAATCCCCGATTCAATTGTACAAGTTTGATGAGAAGTGGCGAATCAGGGAAACTTCTTTCTATATCTATGGATTTCACATGGTGCGAGATGACGGTGAAATTGCTACAGTGTTCCTTACGAAGAGAAACGTTGCAATCTTCATTATTCAACCGGAGAACACCAAGAACGAATTTTTGTTTGAATTCAATCGTCGATTGTTCTTGCCTCGTAGAGTTTGGAGTTAATTTTGAACGGACAATAAATGATGTTTTTTGGGTGAAAGGTTTTCGTGTTGGTATTAGGTCTTTCTTGCGGTATCTCACCACGAAAAAAGCACTTTGGGAATGTTCCATTACCAGAGGGCTGCGCCCCTCTGGGGCCCTCCGGGCAGGCCAAAAATATTTGATCTACCTGTGCAAAACAATCGCGCGAAAAATTTTCCCTGGAGCAAAAAAAGAGGTTTTTGAGCCCGCATGAGCTCACTGTTTGTCAAATCAAAAATTTAAATAGACGGGCATCATTAAGACCCCAATTCTAACGTCCTGTGAAAAATTCAGAAAATTTGGTCCGGGGGGAACCGCGCTAGAGTTAGCGAACGGGTAACAGACACACACACAGAATTTTGCGTTTGTTAATAGTAAAGATCGCCATAACTTTTTGGTTCACTTATTTGTTTTCTGGTATTTATGAATGCAATCAAATGTAGCTTTTTCTGCTCAAAAATCACTGAAATTGACGGAAAGCTAAAAAAAACGGCTACAGTGTCGGAGATATCCGTGCGAGACCCGTTGCCAATTTGAAGCACGCACCTTTGAAAATTACAGTTTCTCGTTGTTCAATTTTTGACACTTGTCGACCAATTCTCGTTTTCAGTGTTTTTTGTTAAATGTTTTTGATTCTTTTGTCAAATTTTCAGCAGAAAAAAATGCCGAAGGAAAGCGCACTGTTCATAGTGAGCATGAGCAACGCAATGAGCACATTGTGGCCAGCGCCGATCGACATGGATCCGATGGACGACGGAAGTATTGTCACAGAGGATCAGAAAAGCACTCAAATTATTGGTAGGCTAGGATTTTTCAGCTGAAATATCATGAATGAGTTTTCAGCATCCCGATGGGCGGTAAGCGCCGAAATCATCCGTCTGATGTTGACTCGAATGGAAGGATGTGGTGTCGACGTGGCAATTGGAAAGAATACAGATGTTGGAGTGAGCATGACGCGAGGGGATTCTGATGACAAGCTTCCAGAGCTTTTGAATCTTCTCGAGGAGTTTTCAAAAACGATAAATTCGGATCATAGCGAATCGAATCCGGAGTATGCGATTTGGGAGATTGAGAAAATGATGAAAAACGAAACTAGCTGTAAGAAAAAGCGAGTGCATTGGTTCGTCGATGCGGAGATGTTTGTGAACATGAATCAAGAGCTCATCGAGCGAAAATTCCCTCCGAATCTCGTCACCATTTACCCACTCGGAGATTTATCGATTTTCCACGATAGCTTTCAAACAGCGAAGCATGTAACGACTCGACTGGTTCGAAATGGCGTAGACGTACGATTTCTCGTCTGTCGCTCGGATTTGAACGAGTTGAAAAGCGAAATTCTGTCGGAGAAGCGGTACGAGATGGTGGAGAACTTGGCGATGTGCAAGTTTGGGAAGGAGAAGTTTGAAGTGAAAGTGAGCAACTTTTTTTGCGCTCAACGCGCTCAACCATGTAGCCAAATGTGTGAATTTCAAATAACATAATGAAAATGTTCTAAACTTTCTCTAAACCCCTGAAAAATCGCCTCAAAGAAGCCAATTTTCAAAAACTTGTAGCCTGTTTTTTCCGCCCATTTTTCCCCCGAAAAAAACCACCAGAACGGTCATATAAAACTAGTTTCCAGCTCATTCAAAGTCACGCCGTGGGAAAGTCGAACTGGTCAGTCAAGTCCCTTCGCTTCTACGGATTCCTCCCTGAAATCGAACTCTCTCGTCTTGGATTTCCCAGCCAACCGAGCACCCTAGAGAACCACGTACCAATCACATCTGATTCTGAGAATGGAAATCAAATTCTCTACTCGATGGGCGAGTATATTCTCAGTGATCACAAGAAGCAGCGAGTTGCGTTGTTCAAGTATCACGGCGAGAAGAGTGAAGAGAACAAAAGGACACGAGGATTCTGCATCATCGTTGCTCATGGAGAAAGTGAGGAAATTGTTGGATGTGTAAACTGACCTCTGAATAGTTCCAGAAAAGAGTGAGATTTGGTTGTCGCTGATTCGACTGAATCGAGCGATTTCGAGAGAGCTGAAAGTGTCGCTGGATTATGTTGATGAGGTATTATCTATTCGTCAAATTTTAACCCAAAAATAACACTCCGATGTGCGAAGAATCTTAAACCAATTGTGAATTTTTGTAAGGCTTCTCTCACTGCAAAGCGAATGTTCA
Organism: Caenorhabditis sp. 40 LS-2015; assembly: GCA_900536305.3. Lineage (NCBI taxonomy): Eukaryota > Metazoa > Nematoda > Chromadorea > Rhabditida > Rhabditidae > Caenorhabditis > Caenorhabditis tribulationis. The sequence goes on from LR543342.1 coordinate 173,215, forward strand.
ATTTTCGTCATATGTCTGGATTTCTTGATTTCCATATCATCGAAAGTAGTGTAGAAACCATCAAAATTAAAGAACTTCGCATTACAGTGGGAGGGGTCTGTATGTGGGCAGAGTCTAGCTGAAAAATTCGCTCTAAATAGTCGATGAGGCATCAAATTTGCGATTTGAAAATGAGCGGAAGATAATAGAAATTGTTACACAACAAACTTTCAGATCGACGAGCCATCAGCGCCTCTCCTGGACTCCTCCTTCAAACCGGTCGCTCCTGAAGATTTGTCGATTATCAGAAAGCGAATTGCGAATATCGGAAAGCTGGCGACGCCGGAAGCCAAACGACAGAAAATCGACGAGTTTGCCGCCGAGTACAACTATCTAGAGGCTCGTGACACGTTCACGGAGGCGACGGCCGTGTGGAGGAAGCATTTCCTTGGAGAGTCAATCATGACGACGACGACGAAGGATGGAAATAATAATAATAATAATGTCGAGAAAAGCTAGTGTTCAGATGTCACTCTAGATGCCTTGATTTTATTGTTATGTGTTTCCTTTTTATCTGAAGTTTTTATGTAGATCTTCTTTGTCGATTGTTTCCAAGTGGTCGGGGTCGGCTTGGAAGACTTCAACACTGTCCGGCCCCGTAGTGTTTCCTTATTCATTCGAGCTTTCGTCTGAGCCAATTCAGCCTCTGATGATGAGGATCTTGGTCATTTTGCGATATTTAGTGCATGTCTCAAAATTACGTCATCTGAATGAGAACACAACGCTTCGAATCAATCGACTCGAATGACTGGAAAAGGACAAATCGACATCAGAGATTCCAAAGATCATGTGATTTTTCCGAATTTTCAGTAAGAAGATCCGATGCAAAACACGGAATTCGTCGGTGTTTTGAGACTTCTCCTCTTGTGCATCGCTCACCGGCGAAAAAATTCAGAGAAGCCCCACTTTTTTGTCTTTTTTGTTGTCTGCGTGCGCTTCCTTCTCTCCCGTAGTTTCTCCCCATTCTGCTCTCAAATTATCTACTTTTTTTTCTATTCATATGCCTCTTGAGGGGAGGCCATTCAACGCTATATTCACTCTCTCACCTTGTCTAGTTTCTTGGTCGGTTGTTCTTCTTCTTTAGGATGTCATGAGAGGGAAGGATACGTCTATTCTCTAGTTGTTTTTTTTTGGATTTTCCTTCTGAACGCTTCCTTATCAGGCAAATGGGGAAAGTGCGACCGCGCTCCACAGAACTAGCAAGACTATGCTTTTTTGAAAGTTTTCCTTTTATAACTGCTTTCCCTGGTGCGTTCCGTCTTCTTTCGCAATACTAGCAAAAAAAACTTTTGAAAATGATAGGAAACCTTTGAAGGCGCATGATGATGTTTCCCAAGTGCCATGGAGCACGGTCGCACTGTTCCCGTTTGTCTAATAGTGTGCCAAATTTTGGATATTGAGATGGAGCGCGTCGTCAACACTCGCAGAGCGTCAATACTTTCTCGTTACCTTCATTATTACAGGTTTCATGAAAAACTTCCTACAGTAGACCGGTCGCTGTTAGTTTTTTTCAGTTGACGATGATAAAAGAGCACCGTGGAGCACAGAAAGGTTAGAACAACCTTTTGGCTGAAAATCGTTCAGAAAATTGCAGATCGAATAGAATGGCTAGCAACGCGGCTGCCTCTCAGCAGTCTATACTTGACCAACTCAACGAGATTTTGAGTAATCTGTGCTGCAAATTTAAGAAGAACAAAGTGAACCCTGTAACGAAAAAAGAGACGCCGAAAAGTGAACTTGTAAGTTGTTCTGTTTGATGCAAAGTTTTCTCGTATCTTGCTTCAGAAATCCGATGGCTCTCCATTGGGTATCCATCAACGGTCTCCGACTCCCGGACCAGAAGGTCGCGGGAAAACTTTAGAAGTTTCACCACCTTTAATCATGCCCTCTGTGTCAGCGATAGAAGTGCAAGAACCATCTCCCGAAGAAGCTCAAGAAGATACCGAGACTCGAGATTCTATCCCTCCTGTTGAAACTGAACCCAGGTCTTTTTCTGATGTCATACTTCCAAAAATAGGAATTCCTGCTGATGAACCATCTCATGAGTCCACGGATAAGCCTGTTACACTTCGCAGGACATTCCACTCCGACTCGACCCTCTCCGTAACTGATAGGCCCAAAGCTCGACCCGATGGTGCTGGGATCAGGTCTGGACAGATGTCTGGAGCAGCCCCAAGATCACTTCAAAATCCATTCCCAGAATATGAGCCATTTGGATCATCTCACAACTCGTATTGTTCGAGCGATATAGAAGGAGCATTCTCTTTGAAAGAGCTCGAGGAAGACGAGCTGGATATCATTGATTGGGGAGAGGGCTTCGATTCGGATCGAACTCCTCGCCCGGCGTCCAAGTTGACGATGAAGTCGAATCCGGAGACGATAAGGAAGCGAGGACTGTTTCAGAATAAGAAGTCACAGGCGATAGAGACGCCACCGTCGACCGATCGGAGTCAGACGGATAGGACAAGCGGGTTTCCAGAATGAGATGGTGTAAGTTAAAGATAAGAAAATTTGAAGATTTGAATTTCAAGAATTTCAGATGGTAAGACGGACCTGATGATGTTGCTGATGACTTCCATCGGAAGATGGATCAAAGAAACCAGCGGAAATGGAAGCTGGAACGGGTTTCACTTAGATGGAAATGGAAGACGGAAACGAAACTCGAACCGTGTCCTGAGGAACAGAATTCCGCCTAGCATTCATACCAACTGAGAAGAATCTCAAGAAGTCGTCTAGTCATCAATTTTTTTTGAATTTTCTATTCGCATTTTATAAATCTTCACATTTCTCATTTGTCATCATCTCTTGACTCTGAACCCATCGTAAACCTTATTGACTCTTTCAGGTTAATTGCCATCACCTTCAAACAGATAGACCGTTTACAACTGGGACCCCTTTTATTGCACAAGGGTTTCAGGGAAATGCTGACAAATCTGACCCAGCTGAAAATGATGACAATTGGGTCGGGTATATAAGGAGTTAGGATGCAGACAGGCACCCCCTGCTCTCTGTCAGTTCTCTGTCCCAGCTAACCAATATGCTATTCCCTACTATTATTCTCGCTGTTCTCATCTCCACGGTCTCCTCTGCCGGACACCTCCGACTGGACCTCACTCCATCCACCAACTGTGCCATCCGAATCGTCACCAACATCCTTCACGCCGAATCCTATTGGCTTACCATGGGAGAGGACTGGACCACGAATATTCTGCCACTGCATCAACAGGACAGTATCAAAGTCTCGTTCTCGATTGATGGAGGAGCTCCGGAGGAGCAGGTCTACGAGCTGAAGAATGCTGGAGTGACCGAAAGGAGAGTTTTCACTTTCAACGATGTCGCGGTTCTGGTGGAAGCCACTTTCGAGTGCGATGAGGGATTCACTGGATCCAAGTGCCAAATCGTTCGTGGATCCAGACGGATGAGATCGAAAACCAAGACTACCACTGCCGCTGTCCCAACCTCATCAACGACAACCATTCATGTGGAAGCCGAACCAACTGGAACTGTCTCCACCAAAACCATCCTCATCCTCGTCTCCGTCCTCATCTTGGATGTCATTCTCATCACTCTTCTCGCTGTCTGCTACTTCACCAACCGTCGGAAACAAGAGGTCCTAATCGATCCAACCGTCACCTGTGAGACCCCCGAAATGAAGAAGAAGGACACCTCGATGGATTCTGGAATCTCCACTGGAACTCCAAGATACACTGCGGAGCCGTCTACAGCTATTGCTGTCTCACCTTGTTAACTTTTAATTGTAATCTAACTTTGGTTTTGTGTTACCGGTATTGTTATTTTTCCGGTGATTATTGCTCATTTTATTTCTATTTTTGATTTTTTCTTACTAAAAAGTTAATAAATCGAAAAACTAAAAAATCTGTGTTCCCTATTTTCAAACTATCTCTTAAGATCATCAAGGAACCCAAGGCCTGAAACGTTTACAGGACAACTTCTAAAGATTCCTGAGTTTGAAAGAGGTTGTAGCATACCCCTCAACGATTAGCTTTTTCTGACCTAATAGATCAGATTCACCAAACGGTTCGATTTTTGATTCAGCAGAATGCCGGCGAAAGTGTTTGCACCAAAGTTTGCGGTGGAGCGCATCGTCCACACGTTCTCATCCATTCGTAAACTAGACACACATTCAGTTTTTTTAGAATCGCACTGACTCATTCCAAAAAAAAAAATTAAACCCGCGTACGTGCTTCGTTCAAAGTTTGTAACCTTTGTACACTGCAGTAAACTAGATGCATCCAACCTAAACCATTTGATCTTCTGGTTCTATAAAACTGACCCCCCGTTTTGCCATATTCAACAAAGTTCAAGTTCAGAATGATTTTGTGTTATCTACTATTACTATCCTTCGTTTTGTCTGTCTCTTCTAATAGCGAACCTGACTTCTCCCCATCAGAAGTGAGAGAATGTGACTCTCTCGTTAGCGACTTCCTGACAGAATTGGCGATAGACATGAAGTCAAATGAAACCATCTCTCTTTGTGAGAATGTGACAGTAAGTTTTCCTCTGACTTCAAAAGAGAACCTGACGATTTTAGAAGTGCTACGAGTCTTTGAGCCAGAGCTCTGACCCTGCCAAAAAACTTGCAAAACTCTATCGAGAAAGATGTGAAAAGTACAAGTTCATCGCTGACGGTGCTCTCGATTGCTATTGGATTATTATAAGAGGTCGTTATACCAGCGATTTTAGAGTGTGTGACAATGTAAATGAACAGGAATTCACAAGTGTGAGTTGGAAAAGTCGCCACTTGCGAATGTTCAGGAAGGTGACTCGGTTTCAATGTAGAGATATTTTGTCCCTTGTGTTATCAAATTTATCGAAAGATCGCGACGATTCTGATCATTCTAGTGTTCTGCCATGGTGGTTTGTATTGGAAAACGGTCAGCTTTGAGAGTAATTTCGGTACACTGAACTCCGTTAGGATTTGACGAAATCTAAAATTAGGTACATCAACTGATTGAATATCTTAATTCGAAGTCGAACCATTTTCCGGTACATTTTTAAATTAAAAAAAATCAACCCCACTTTCTTCAGACAAACTCTACAAAGAAACGAGAGGAATTCACCCGTGCCAAACCTTGCATTTTGAAACTAGCCGATGAGTATTGCCCTCGTAGAGCTGTAACCTACTTGAAATCCAACTTCGATGAATTCGTGAGCTTTATAGCAGCTGATAGGAAAAACGAAACCTGTGAAAGTGTCAGTGTGGAAGTGGGAAGAGCCGAATGTTGGCACGTGAGAGCAACGCAAGGTCAAGACTGGTATAAAGGTTACAAGTGGTACAACGGATTGAGTGATGTTCCAGACACTTCTTATAGCATGGAACTTTGCAGGAAAGTCAAGGTTAGTGTTGGACTTTTGAATCTTCTAAAGTAATCCTTTTTCAGCTCTGCAACGAGGATCCATGCAAAATCTACAACTATCAGAGCCAACTTCTACGCTGTGAAATCATTGAGAAACTCGGCACCAACTTCTACTCATGTCTCCGTGATTCAAGGGGATCCCTTCACCCGGTTTCTGTGAAATCCTGTGAGAAGAATGATAGGGAATGCATCAAGAAGACAATCATGAAGAACTGCAAAGTGAACGAAAGCGAGTTCGAGGAGAACTACGAGTGGTTCAACAAGTACGACATGCGAAAGTTGTACAAGATTGAGATCGACGAGTTCAAAAGCAACGGAACGGACTATGGAGATTCTCAGTGGAATGGAATTGTATCGGATAATTTGGTTGGAACGTGTGCACCGATCGTCGATGAGATGGTCACTTTTCTGTCAAGAGACACTGAAGTAGGATTCTACAAAAATTCGAGATTGGCAAATGAGACTTGCTCGAAAGTGATGGTCAGTCTTTATGGGCATCTAGATTCTAGAACTCGAAAAACATTTGTTAGGAATGCTACATGGTTACCAACACTCCTCGCGACCTACAAGCATCCATTCAACAAATGTGCGACATCGTCGAAATGACTAGCCTGACGCTAAACTATGACCTCATGAATTTCTATGAGAATGAGCATAATATGGGTCACAACGTGGAAAACAACGACTTTTTTTCGGTAACCGAAATCTTCCATTATTGCTCACAGAAACTGTTAAATCCGAGTTTCAGAGAAATCTAACATTGAGAAGAGAAGCTTTCATATCAGCTCGCTCCAATATGACACAGACTGCAAAGCATGAATGGGGTGGAAGAGAGTTGAAGTTTTTGCGATCGAACTACGAAAAGTTTTTGGATTGGATGACGGAGAAACCGGAGACGAATACTTGTAAATCGGTGTTTGGAATCAACGAGAACGTACATTGTGTTGAAGGAATCGACACTTTGGTTAACATTATTAACTTCAATCGGCTAACTGGAGAGGAAGCAGTGAAGATCATTGAAGAATGTCGGTTGTTCAATGTAAGTTAACTTTTGAAGAGTTGTAAGACGAAGTGAAAGAGGTCAGATTTGTCTGAAATTCCGTGAATGTAATAGGCAATTCTATATTTTCGTTTTTCTAGAAGACAACTTTTTCTTAGAAAATTGACTTTGTGGCTGGTAGATTGTATACAGTGGACACCTGACCTTCAACGCAACGAACAGACATGAGAGAGGTTTTCACAAAAACTTGTGAACTACAAAAATGAAGATTTAGAGTTGCTTCAAGTACCCATTAGTTTTCCGGAAAGTTCGGATCATTGGAAAATGCTGTATCAAGTCTTCAGAATTTACCATTCAACATTTTCTTTAGAAATGCATGGAAGGAGCCTTCTGCCCGAATGCCCAGACTACCGAAATCGCAAACTGGTGTGAATCGGCGAAAACGAAAGGGATCTACTTCCTATCATGTGTCGACAGAGTCAGACTGGAAGAGACCGATTATTCTTGCTCCAAATATCCCATCATCCAAGAAACCACCGCTGAGCACTTTTTGAGAGAGTTCAAATCGAGTCGTGATTGTTTGAAGCAGTTGATGGAGAAACGGTGTGGAGCTGATGGTGTCAAGGACTTTGACAAGTATTTTGATCATATTTTGAATAGAGATCTTTGATACTTTTTTGAAGAATGAAGAGCTTATTGTGAACTTTAACATTCATTCTCTGAAGTGCAGTTATTTGAATTCATCAAATCTAAAATCTCGGTCGCATTATCATTATGAGCTTGAATAACAGCAGCTCCACAATACTTGTTCAGTTCGTCCTTCAACTTTCTCATTGTGCAATTCTTCAGAGCTTCATGAAGAGTGCAGGACTCTTGCCATATCGTCTGATTAGCAGAATGAATTCCCTCCAAACAGGAAAAATTGGCAAAATCTGATTTTTCCTCGTGGAGCTTGATCAGACACTCTTCCGAGTCGATAAGTTGGAAAGTACTGCACAAACTGTCAATTGCTGCTCTATCATGATCATCGAACTGACAACAGTTGTGGACACATTCCTGAAAGAAGTATTTGAGAAAAGTCTGAAATCTTGAGAATCACCTGCGCTTTCTGACAAACCTCACAAACTTCAGACCATCGTTGATCGAAAATTGTTGGTGCATCTTTACCGAAAACTTCTGCTATTTTAGCCTTGGCTTGATTCATTCCCGCCAGACACTGTTGAAAGTGGAAGTCATGGAAAGGTTCTGCACAAGAGGCTCCCTCTGGTTTCACTGTCAACACATCCACCACTTTCTCGTAGTTTGTAGTGATGAACTCGTTGGTTTCAGGTGAACATTTTTTTCCCACTATTTGCAGGAAACAAAATTTTCCCGTGTCGAAGGAGTCTCTCTTCTGTGCGACGTCTTCCTGAAACAGAAAAGAGCTAGAATTCATTAACAGGCCCACAAGTTTTCAGGAAAACCGAGTTGTTGGGTATAACTTTCAAGCTCTCGAAACTCACACTAAGAAAATGATACATCTCAATGCAATTGTAGGATCCGTCGTACATTGTGTTGTACACTTGAGAAATGCATTCATGCAAATCCACTTTTTGAAATTCCAAATTTTGACACTTTGCTTCGTAATATTGCTTGTAGTCCTGATTAGTTTTGCATTCAGAGGAATTGAAACAAGTCTTGAAATGGAAGTTGTTTATGACATTATGTGCAGAATTTCATTAGTTGACCGCTTTTTGATGTGTGTTATAGGTACCGAAATAAATTTGGTCAACGTGGTGACAAGAAAACTCACAATAACAATTCCACACATTTCCGTCATGTTCTGATGAACGTCTTCTGGAATTTGAATCTTGTCATATTCCATGAACAAATCGTCCAATCCGTTTGTCAGATTTACACAAGGCAAAAGGGCTGAATAGTCTTCAGATGCTTTACATTTCGGCACGAATTCAGAATCCGAATCAGACTCCGATTCAGTGTCAGATCCAAGATAAACTAGAGGTAATAAACAGAAAAAGAGAAAGATAGCGACATGTGAGTTGATTGGCATTGTTGTGACACTCATCGATGCATTTGAAGTGATTTTGGAGAAAAACATGTGGCGTATTATTCGAAAGTTTTGTTGGCGGATTAACAGTTCAACTTTTTCGTAGTCGGAAACACATAGGTAGATCCTGTTGGATCAGACTAGAAGTAAACGGATTATTCAATCTTTCCTTTCTTGAATGACAGGGATTTTAGGAGCTCAAGGAATTTTGAAATTCAGTGTATTTGGTCAACCAAATACACTGAATTGGTCAACCGGTCACCTTTGAGAAGATAGAAAGCAGTTCCCAACAATCCGACTACTTTGAATACCAGAGATCGCATGAAACACGGTTAGGGTTTCATTTTTGCAGTTGATAACGTTCTCTAAAAATCGCTTTCAAGTCTGTCAGATATAGTGATCATTTTCGGACCACAGTTCATAAAGGACTTGACAGAGATATTCAAAGAAAGTTGTCCTATATGTACAAAAATGAAGATCTAGAGTTTCTCAATGCTCTCACAAAGTTTCAGAAACATCGAATCATTGGAGACACTTATCAAGCCCTTCGAGTTAACCGATATCAACTGAAATCGATCAAACTCTACATCTTACTGCTTGTGGCTGTATACATCAATCTTCCGCATCTGTCAAATGTTGCTTATCTTGAAACCCCTATCAAACATTGCCATTTTCTTGCAACATATCGACAAGATAGTAAGGCAATCAATCTTGAATTCAAGAAATTGATAAGATAGATATTTTCTTATCGTTTCAAGATGAGTATAAAAACGAGGTCCACGGAAACAGCAGTTTCAGTTTTATGCCGCAGTATTTGTTTGCAAATGACGTCTCTAGTTTTTGATTTCTTTTAACCTTTATGAGTTCTTTTCCAGGAATGAAACTACACTCCACAATCTTCGCACTCTTGGCACTGCCTCTGCTAGTCCGGTCTGACTTTCCTCCCTGTCGAGATATGCCAGCGGACTGTAAGCCAAAAATGCTGCAACTAAAAACTATCCTGACTGCCTTTTCCACGTCGTTTTTCCCACCACTTTCGGAAATGCACAATCTCCAGGAGGAGCTTTGTCAGGAAACGAGTGTGAGTAGTTTTTTTACAACTGTAATTCGTGCCCCTTTTTTTTGCCTCAAAACATACATAATTGCTCATTTGTAGAGATGTTTTTCAAACTGCCAAAATGCTTTAATATCGTATGGAAACGCCTGCAAAGAGCTGAGAACGCACATGCATGGACTCGATACGGAGTGCATTCCCAAAGTATTCGAAGGACTGCTCATCCACAAAGAGTATGATTTGTTTACGGTATGCACAAAAAAAGTAGTATATACATTTTTTGTATATAATTTTTTCAGATCGATCCGTCCTCGAAGCGAAAAACTTTCAATGACGGGAAGTCCACTTTCATGTCCATGGCAAGTGCTTTTGAGTGTAAACCTATTAAGTGGGATAGGAAATACGAGAGCATCATGGATTTGTATACGATACCGCCGGTCGTTCGAGAGAAATGCAATACTCCATACGACAAGTTCCAGAAGATGCAGTGTGAAGCTCTCTTGAATTATTTCCCAACAAAAATTCTTGAAATGAATGATAGCCCCAGGCTCAATGTCACTGAACTTGACGAGTATTCCAAGAGATGTCAGGTATGCTAGGAATCGATGTCGGAAAAATTTACAAGTTATTGGTTTCAGGACTGCATCGACAACACATGTCTAATGCAACCCCAGAAAGCTGAGGCCGAGAAGTGGAAGGCACTGTATTCAGGAAAGAAGCATATTTTCGTTTGAACCGTTACTTCTAGATATTCATCGTATTCTGATTGTTATTATGTTTTGAAGTTAAAATCAAAATGAACCACTGTTCTGTATTTGCTTTGATTTTCACATTTTCATTGCAGAACTTTGTCTGACAGACTGCGAATTTCAGCACGAGCTCACAGAACTTCTCCATTACGATTTTCTGAGTTTCAGTTTTCAACAAATATGTGTTTAAGGGAAATCGACTCTACAGATTCAGATGTCAAAAAATTGAAAAATTTATATGACTCGAGTTATAAGTTTCAAAAGTTCCCACGGTTTAAGATATTTTCTGCTGATTTCTTATTTTTCGTTTTTCTAGGCGACTGTTAGCCTAGACTCCACTTTTGATAGTCATTCCCATGACCTTCAAATTTTCCCCAGAGCTTTTCATTAAATCTATCGCATTCGGGAATATTCGAAGAAGACGGAAATGTGAAAGCTTCACATCTAATTTTTGACTTTCAACTCTTTTGAGGTTTTTCGTCCAACGATCCGTCTCTACCGGGTTCGGTCTGTTTTTGTGCTCCGTCTTGTGAGGGACACCGTAACTTCTAAGGCAACTGCAAATGTGCTATCTACCGTTGAGAAATCATTTGTCGTTCTATTATGGAACTTCAATGAAGTTCATATTTTCTCAGCTTATTGTAAACTTTGCGTTGAATCCAGAGCAAATCGCCTGACCCTCAGCTGTCCAGGACAGATAAAATTCTGCGAGACTTCTATCCCAAGTCTCTGTTGCACTCCCAATCAAGCTTTTAGACCGACTGGCTCACCGGCCATGTCGGCTGTTCGATTGTTACACTATCTTCTCAACCAACCTCAACGGATTTCGACTCAATCGTCCCGGATCCTAATCACGCCATTTCTCCCTTTGATCTCTTTGCACACGCTCCATCTGAACTCGTATGTATCAATCCGTTGTGTACTTCATATCACGGATTACAGTTTTCGCTTTCGAGATTAAACTTTTTCAAAAAAATAATCTCGATCCTCAAGTTTTGTATTTTTCAGCAATGAAACTCTCACACTTTCTGATTGTCGCAACAATTGTTACACTTGCCGACGCCCAATGCTCAGTGGATTCTGAGTGCAAGGTAAAAGTTGAGAATGTGAAGACACTTCTCAATACATTTTCCAATTCGATAATACCCCCCGCCCTTCCGATGTTAAAGATTCTCGAATCACTATGTTACCAGGCGCGGGTAAGAAAATATAAAATTATACATTTTTGGAATCCTGCTCATTTTTTTCAGAATTGTTCAAACAACTGTCTAGGCAGTTTCGATTGTGAAGCCATTTCCACTAGACTTTATGAAATCGACACAGAGTGCATCATTCCAGTTCTCAAAGCAATCTATTCGGGTAAAACACCCTGCACAAGGACGTTCAACTTTTTCTCCGTACGTTAACAAAATGAAGCATAAATTATTACTAGTCGAATTTCAGATTAGTGAAACTTCCAAGAGAAGAACCTATGCCAACGGAAAAGAATGTTTTTTGAAAGTGGCCAAGAATGTTTGCTGGATCATTCATGCCATCCCTCTTGCTGAGAACTACGATAAAATCATGGACTTGTACACGATGGCTCCAGAATCAAAAGAGTCTTGTAACACTCCCTTCTTCAAGTTCCAAAAACTTCAATGTGAGGCGATGAAGGATGGGTTATCTGCAAAATTGGAAGAAATGAGCAAGATGGGGAATCCGAAAGAAGAAAAAGTGGTCAAGGTGCTCAATGATGCTAAGGTATTATTTGATAAACGAGCTTCGCTTCTTCAAAATTTGATTTTCAGGATTGCCAAGAAAAGACGTCTTGCGAAAACGGGAAAAGAGCTGTCACTACTGTTCTTGCTATGTGATTCCTTAATGAAACGTTAAAAGAGTTTCAAATCTTACCAGGGAATTTACAGGCCATCGTCATTTCGGAGATATAAGAAGCTTCATCTTTCAATTTTTTTCCCACAAGTTCTGAATGTTTTCAGTTTTTATGAATAGCTTTTTAATGATTTCGGCCGAGAGTTCATTTTGATCCTGGCTACTTTCTACCTTTGTTTCCGTTCCCCTGTCTATTTTATTTCATTGTTTCGAACTTCTCAGAATAAAAATGGAACTTTTCTTCTCTCCCTTGGGACTAACACACATCTTCCGAGCGGTTTTTGCAAAAGATTCTCAGAGATGCATTCGTTTCTTTCTTTCTTCATCATTACAAAAAGCTTGTTTCTTAGTCGCGAAACTTTTTTGTCATCCGTCACTTGGCAAGAGGAATGAAATGGAGGGAAAAAGTTGAAAAAAGAGCTGGGCTCTCGAGAGAACGGAAAAGAAAAGTTGGGAACTTTAAAACACATTGGATGCAAGGAGAACTTTGGATCTTTATCATATATCACTGTCACTTCAGATGTTTTTTTTTACTTCTGCTCTTTCATCTCAATTTTCATGTCCTCCGAGAGCACTCTGTTACAAAGTTTCGCTTTGCATACGAAGCATGCGTCCTGGGCGCATCGGGATTCTTTTTTTTTCGACAGGTTTTTTTTCTGAAAATTTGTGTCAGTTGGTACTCGAAGCTCCGCCCACTGGAAATGAAAGCAGAAGCAGAGGACTAGAATCTTCGTTCTAACCGAAATACAAGTCTGAACTTGGGGGGATTTTTCTTCTTTTGTCAAGTCCTTTTCATCATAAAGAACTGAATTTCAGATGAGTTGGTTTCGAAAAGCGCCTGCTCCCGTACTACTTCTTCTAGTACAAACCATGGCTCTGGAGGACCATGGAAGAATTCTTCAGGAAGGCGAAGTTGAGGTCCAGCCATTAGATCGAATCGCAACGGAAAACGACACTCCAATGGTGAGTGAACTCGGAATGATACTTTTCAAATAGTGATAACTTGCAGAACTTCCCAGCAACCCCCACATCCGATGAAGAGTGCATGAAGGAGTGTATCATTGGCACCTTGAGCAAGATCTATGAGAACAGGAAGAACGAACCGTTCTGCGGAGAGGCCTACGACTTTTTCTCGGTTAGTTCTATCTCTTAGGTGTTGGTAGTCAGACCTCTCTAGACACACTTCCTAGTCAGGTCAACACACTGAAGAGGTCCCCCTTGACTCCGCCCACTCCACGTATTGTATAGTGACGCGCGGAACCCGGGAGATGTCCGTACACTGGCACAATGACCTCTGTTTGTCTATGATTTGTAATCATTAATTACCCTACTTCAAGGCCTTCTATAAGACCTAGTGAACAATTTTTGGAGACCCTGTCCTTCATTGGTCAGGGTGATTACATGATCGCTGATGACTTTGAACGTCCAACTTTCCAGACCAATGGATCCGTGAAACATGCTGCATTCTTTAATGGGAAGGATTGCTTTCTGGACACCGCTCGTTTCACCTGCCCCGAAAAATCCAGCACCCTTCTTGAGCAATCCTACGATGAGACATTTGCCAACTACACTACGGAGACTCTTAATCCTGAAAACTGCACTGGACCTTATTATGAATTCGAGAAAATGCAATGGCAAGTGTCTCACATGACTACCCGACGACTCATGAAGAGGCTGCTAGATGAAGATACGACCCATGTCGACCTTAGCGATGCTCAGGACGCCATTCGTGACACTCGGGTGAGAATAAAAACGGATTTGTTCGGTTTCCAACGGACTCATACTTCAGCGCTACGCAGCCAGCTGCGCAGTTGATCCTATGCACAATTCGGAGCTGTCGAACAATCTCTACTACCTCGAGATCGTCGACCTGCCCGTTCACCGCTGTCTGACCGACATCGGCAAGTCCCAGATCGACGTGGAACATCGCAACCAGAATGAAACTTCCATCGAGACTCTCATGAATCAGGACTCCTGCAAGCTCTTCTTGCCTCCAACTCAAACGTTCAAGAATCTCATTCTTCGCAATTGCCCTCACAGAGTCTACAGGACCTTTTTAGCACTTACGAAGATGGTGGACGATGAATGTTGATAAGTATCTGTATGGAGAGGAATAGAAATGAATCTGTTGTCTTGAAACGTTATTTTCCCTTCTACCAAGTAATGCCGTTTTAGAGAGTATTGGAGATCTTTCTCCAATAAATTAGCACAAAAACAGAAAGAGCTTTGAAATTTTCCTTTGCTTTATTAGAAACAAATTGTATTAATATAACAAATGACAGTGAGAGCAGGTTCAGATCTCGTCGAATATCAGATGGAGGATGACCTCGTCGGGAGTCTCCTTGTCCCGAACTGTCTGCACGTAGAGACACAAGTCCTTATTGCGTGAACAAGTGAGACGGTACTGTCTGAAAAAACCAACATTGAAATCTCGGATCACACCAACTTCTGAAAGAGCTTACCCATCTCGAGTCTCCATGTTGAAACTTCTTGGACAATGAATCCACTCCACGAATTCGTTGTAGAGATCTGTGGATACATTGAAGGACCAATGGGTCGCTCTGTCCTCCCTTCCGAACTCCCATAGTCTCAGGAGAGAATGTACGAAGTCTTTAGGATCACGAAGGGCACACGATAATTCGGATTCGAGGTGGATTCGGTATTGGGAGTGTAAGCGAATCACTCTTTGATTTCTACAGTAGAACGGAGCAATCAGCATGTCAGTGTCGATGTATGGCACATCCACCCAATTCGCGATTTCAGCCGTCTTCAGTGGGAAACTATCACCGGAGACCATATTCTCCATCACCGATTCACAACACTTTCCAAGAAATACGACATTTTTCACGTGGAGACTGACGTCGGAAATTGGGCAACATCCGATTTCAAAAGTCTCGACGTTGACTGATTTCCCACCAAACGCCTTCTCCAGAAACGTCTTGACGACCACCTCGACTGGAGCTTTTGTACGGATGAGTGTCGGTTTCTTGTTGACAGTGAATTGGATGAAGTCGGTTTCCTCCACCGGTTTGAAAGACATGAGTCGCTTGAATTT